>CM035145.1:119379692-119737192 GCA_020205605.1 Panax ginseng
GGTGGTCAACCTCAGAGAGGAAAGCCACACTCCTCTCTATAACCACATATATAAACCAGTCCCAAGACACCAAAGAGTAGGGAATACACACAGATCAATGATCCATTCTGAAGAATCCTGAGATATCTCAATGTCCATCCATCAAGGGAGAATTCAGAATACATTAAGATCACAAGCCCTGGAGAAACATGCAAATATCAAGCCAGTAACAAGGTATAACTAAAAGGGAAGTGAATCAAAATATATTTTCCTTCCATATATAATATTGTTTGATATATACAATGTGTCATGTACATGACAAAAATTGCTAAGCTAGTTTGTGCAGAAAAATCCAAGCCCATCTATAAATCAGTGTATTTGCGCGCTATCAAATCCAACATGGCATCCCTCTTAGAAGAAGGGTGTAACTCTGTGAGCTCCTGCCCAAGGGTATCAGCGCAAGGCAATAGATCCACATCCATCTGCATGGTGACACTATGCTCATCAATGAATGTGTTCATCTCTACAATGAAATCAGCAGTATGGGACCTCAATGTATTACTATTTGTAATAGCGGCATCTCGGGTAGATATAGCACCATCTCGCTCAGTATCAACTGCATCTCTAGATGATCTAGCCTCATCCCGTTCAGCAACATTGATGTCTTTACGAGCTAAAACATCATCTCTCTCAAATAGAGCAGCATCTCTACCAGAAAGAGCTGTCAACATCAAGGCCTTAGCCTGATCCCTCTCATATGTCATCAGATGTAGACTCTGTTCTAAATACTTTGCAGAATGTGGAGTCACAGTAGCAGAAATACTGGGAAAATCAATCAAATCTGCTATCAACCCAGCGAATAACTCATCCTCAATGGGAGAATCAGTGTCCTCCATGTGGTCCCCATTGTCAAAATCAATACTCGACTTTGTGGATACAACCCCGACCGATGTAATCTCTGCCTCCAGCCATGCATAATACTCTATAGAATGATCTGGATGGCTAGTAGTAAAATCAACCCGCTCACGTTGGGCCTAACATGCATAAACCCTGGACATATCCTCTGCTGACAAAAGCTGAGAAGATAAACGCTGACCTAATGCCCCATCAAAGGGATGAACATCCTGAAACTGGTCAAACTGTGCCATCACAGCCAGTGAATGATAAGTGGTCACACCCCTAAAACTAGACATATGAAGATAATCCATGCCAGATGCATGAGTAATGAAGTTGTAGGGAGAACTAAGCCCTGAACATGAAAAAATGTCAAATGGATCCTCGATCCCTGCCAAGAACACCGACCAAGAAGCGATGTCTGTACACTCCACCGGCTGAAAGGAGTAAGACATAGCTATCTCACGGGAAAAACAATACCCATGGCGTCAAAATGTGCCAATTGGTCTCAGGTGTGACATGAACCACACATACAGCAAGACCGAGCTGTCTGTAAATACCCCTGCAGGATGGGTGTGGCAATATGTGGCCGACCTCAAAGTCTCTGCCACAATCATCGGTAAAATGGTATGTCCCTCCTGGAGAGCCCGCACTGCCATAATCACGTCGATGTCTAAATGATCCATGTACAGTGGTAATTACAGATAAGCCACTACACATATCAAGAGTACGTTTACTCTGGCATCACACCACTCATCCTCTGACGTGGTGAAATCCCCGGAGTGCTGCACATAACTGTCCAAGGAGCCAAATCTGTCTATCAGAAAATGCATGGACACTACATGCCGGAAGATATCTCATCTTGGGCCATTCTATGCCTCAAACTAGTGAGGGTCATAAATTGTCGGCTCATATCTCCTACAGCCATCTGAGCGCAAGGCATGTCCAGTGGCAAATACGTTAGACGCTCATACTCCTCTAAGGTAGGGGTCAACTCATGGGTCTCAAACAAGAACATCTCCCTATCCGATACCCAGTGCTCTGGCATGCCCTCTACAAACCCAATGGAACCTGGAACATCAAGAGGGTCATGGAGTGATGCATTAGCTGATCTACTAACAGATTCTGTTCCTGAATCTAGATTCGGTTCCGGTGATGGACATTTTAAATTTGCTGACCCGATTTTGTAAATTATTCTGATGTCTAAATTTCCTTAGATGGCTCTCATGCCCACAAGGAGTTCGGCGCTGCTATATATCTTATTTTCTCGAATATGCTTCTCATCTCGAAAAATAATAAAAGCAATCCAGCTGAACACTTAATAAAATGAAAGTATCAAAGGCCTCAATTACTATTGATCATAAGGGTTTGAACTTTTATACAAAATTGAAACCCTTTGTATATAGGTGCAAATGAGGCAAAACACTACTTCCAGACAACTGCACATAGACCCACACACAGACACGCATTCAGATAAAAGTTTAAATTGAAAAGTGGTGGTAACCGTGTTATCATGGATGTCGGGGGGTGCCTAACACCTTCCCTCTGCATAATCAAGCCCCTTGACCTTAACGAATTTCGGTTTTGCAGACCAGTTAAACAGTGTCACATCACTAGGTCTATGTACAAACCATTTCTCGGTTGAGTTCGTGCAACCATTTAAAAATACCAACTGGCGACTCTTAAAGTCAAATCGTCGACATATACATGTCGGACCTTTTCAAACTTGTTTTTTCAAACAAATATCACCTAACATAAGAACACCAAAAGACAAGAACAGAAAGGGACAAATAAAATCACGACGTCGACATATATATATATATATATATATATATATATATATATATATATATATATATATATATATATATATATATTATATATATATATATATAAGCAATATAAAGCCACGAATAGATGATCAAGGCATACCCACACCACGATTATCAACGTTAGTATATATATATATATATATATATATATATATATATATATATATATATATATATATATATATATACATATACACATATATAGAAATGATGAAAACTTAAAAATCTGAAATATCTTATAGTGGGCTGCCAAGAAGACTTCATATAGCTTTAAACGCCTGAAAACTCAGTTTTCACTGGTTAAATTTCAGTATGTAGCAGAACACGAGCTTACAAGTATTTAGAAAGAATAATCACTCAGTTTAGAGCACTCTAGAAGTGTTTACAGGCAGAAATGGACAAAGTTTTCTCTATTTTTCTCTTTTTTAAAAAAATGAACTGCCAAAGGCTCATATTTATTGCGGGTCCCATTGTCTTGAAGTACGTGCACACAGGCAATGCGATGTCCGCTCGAACCTTCATAACTTTCAATCTGGGCATCCGATAAAGGCGTGATGTACCTTTTCAGAATGTTATTGTTGAGAGTTACACAGTGACATTGGATTAGAGGTTGTATGAAGCCGGGAAGATGGGTCCATGACCAGATCTCCAAGTCTTCAAATTCTATTCGGTGTGTTGTCTTGTGTAGTAGTCACTCGGGATTTGAGCTATGGTTCTTGTGGGACACTTCTGTATGCAGTGTGGATTGACATGTGTTGAGACGACGTGAATGTGGTATCGAGGTAGCAAAATGATTATTTTACCCCTTACCGGGGTTATCTCTGGCTTTGTGCAGATGTAGCAGTCATTGCTCAGGGTTATCTTTGAGTTGTGCTTGACCTCCCGGGGTTGTCTTCGAGGTTGAAACTGAGTGTCTCGGGCTTGAAACTGACTTTTCTGGGGTTATCTCCAGAACTGGAACTGTATTCCTCGTGGTTATCTCTGAGGTTGAAACTGAATCTCCTGGGGTTGTCTCTGGGATTGAAACTGAATATCTCGGGGTTGTCTACGAGATTGAAAACTGAGTATCCCAGGGTTGTCTCCAGAATTGAGCTGATTTGACTTCCAGAGTTATCTCTAGAAGATAATTTTTCCCTCCTACAAGGTTAGTAACAAGAATGAAAATTTTTGAGTATCTACAGATAACATCCTCATATACTTTCAGAGTCGCAAGGATCATGAAGAGAACTTGAGATTGATTCCAAAAGCTACGTGAGAATAAGTTATATGTCAAGTTGAAGAAATGTGAGTTCTAGCTCATGGAAGTAGAATTCCTTGGTCATGTGATTTCTAAACAAGGAATATCAGTTGATCCTGCAAATATTGAATTGATTGTAAACTGGGAACAACCTAAGACAGTAAATGAAGTACGAAGCTTTCTGAGCTTAGTTGGTTATTATCAGAGATTCGTAGAAGGGTTTTCTCGAATTACCACTCTATTAACTCAGTTAACTCACAAAAGTACAAAATTAGAATGGAACGAGGAATGCGAGAAGGGCTTCCAAGAACTCAAGATGAGACTTATTTCAGCCTCTGTTCTGACTATACCATCAAGATCAGGAGGATTTTTAATCTATAGTGATACTTTAGGGAGAGGTTTAGGTTGCATTCTTATGCAGCATGGAAAAGTTATAGCTTATGCTTGTTGACAACTCAAAGATTATGAGAAAAATTACGTTGTTCATGATCTAGAATTAGTAGCGGTTGTTTTTGCATTGAATGTCTAGAGACTTTACTTATGCGGATAGAAAGTGGAGATCTTTATAGATCACAAAAGCCTCAAAAAAATTTCACTCTAAAAGAACTCAATATGCAACAAAGGGGTTGGCTTGAGCTGTTAAAGGATTATGACCACACCATTCAGTATCACCCAGGAAAGATAAACGTATTAGCTGACACATTAAGTAGAGAATCATATGCGAGTACAAGTACAATACTGACAACATAAGGACACATTTTGTACGACCTACAAAATATGGAGATAGAGATAAAGACATCAGGGACCTATATGCAGATTTTAGATGTACTAGTAGAACAATTTTAAATCGATAAAATTAAAGATCCTCAAACTACTAACCCAGAATTGATAAATATGATGAATAAGGTAAAAGATGGTGCTATTTCGGAAGCGGTAATCGATGAGGAAGGGATACTTAAAGTTAATTCTCGACTTTGTGTCTCTAACGACACTTAATTAAAACATAAAATCATGATAGAGGCACACAACACACCATTTTCAATCCACCTTGGAAGTACCAAAATGTATTGTGACCGAGCAACATGAAGAGAAAGATCACATAGTTTATCTAAAGGTGTTTAATTTGTCAACGTGTCAAGGCAGAGCATCAAGTACCTAAGGGTCCATTGCAGCCGCTCGAGGTCCCGGAATGGAAGTGGCACACATCAATATGGATTTCGTGATGGGTCTTCCCAAAGTTTCTCAAGGCTTAGATGTAATTTGGGTTATTGTGGATAGATTGACCTAGTCCACTCATTTCTTATCCATACAAAAAAACTTTCCACTTGAGCATCTTACTAGTATGTACATAAGATTATAAGATTCCATGACATGCTAGTATCAAAATTGTCTGATCAAGACACTAGATTCACTTCATACACTACAAGAAAAAGGTCCATCAGTGACCAAAAGAATCTACGATCACCGTATTCAGTCACTAATAATAGCCTTAGCGACCGCTATTAGCGACGAGTATCTAAATTAGTTGTTATTTGATATTAGTGACCACCTTACGGTCACTAACTGGTTGCTAATTTGAATTTGCCACTTCTAATTTTGACGCGTGTGTTAGCGGGGAAAATCAATGCAAATCTGCGACCACACGCGATAGCATATCTATTTGACTTCCTCAGTAGCCAAACCGTCAAGTCGATTAAAATCAGCTACTGCATGCGGTTGCTAATCCTTTTAAAATCAACCAGCCCCTGGATCATCTGCAGAAGACGAAAACAGAAAGAAAAAGGCAAAGAGAGAAAATGAGAAGAAGGAGACGCCGGCCGGCGACGCTGCCCACCTCCACCGTCTGCCACCGCCTGCTACCTCTCCTAGGTATTCAATCTTTCTCTTTCTCTTTCTCTTTCATCTATATATATTTTTCAATTTGGGTTTGATTTGAAATTATATATATTGCATACTTATGTGTTTATATGAGTTTGATTTGGCTATTTAGTTTGAATTTGGGTTAGATTTATGCAATGGCAGCTAGCATGTTAATTATACAATAATAGTGTGATATTTAGTTTCAATTTGGCTTTAATTTGTACAATTTTAGTGCATGCATGTTCATATTTCTAGCAAGAATTTGCTTTACCGTTCATACCATGCTTCGGGGACTTTTTTAGACCATATAAGGCTTTATGTAGTTTATACACATATTCAGGATAATTAAAATCTTCAAATCCAGGGGGTTGTTTAACATAATCTTCCTCCTAAATAACACCATTTAAAAAATAAGATTTGACATCCATTTTAAATAGTTTAAAATCTTTATAGCATGCCAAAACTAATAACGTACGTATAGATTCAATTCTAGTAACATGAGCATGTGTTTCATCATAGTTAATTCCTTCAAGTTGATTGTACCCTTGTGCAACTAATCTTGCCTTATGACAGTTCCACTTTCATTTAACTTGTTACGAAAAACCTATTGAGTTCTAATAATGGAAGTTTTCTTAGATTTTGGAAGTAATTCCAAAACTTTGTTTTTAGTGAATTGTTCAAGTTCATCATGCATAACAATTATCCAATCTTCATCAAGTAACACATCTTTTATGTTTTTATGCTCAATTTGAGATAGAAAAGTCAGATGACTAGCTATGTTTTGTGCTTGTGATCGAGTAAGAATTCCTTTATCAATGTCACCAATTACATTTTCTAAAGGATGATTTTTAATGATATGTTATTCTTTAGGCAAGTCACTTAACGGAGGATTGTGATTTTCAAGAGGATTAATGTTGACAGGTGGAGGTGTATTATCTAGTATTAGTTCCTCCATATTTTCAAGAATGTCCTCAATGACAACATCATTATCTTCTAGCCCTTTATATTTTGGAGAGGGTTTAGACTCATCAAAGGTTACATTCATTGATTCTTCAATGACTAAAGTTCTTTTATTGAAAACTTTACATGCTTTACTATTGTGTGAGTATCCCAAAAATATTCCTTCATCAGATTTGGGATAAAATTTCACTAAATTCTTTTCCATGATCAGACCAAATATAAACAATTGAGCTTCCTTGTTCATTCTAAATTTTCTTGCATAATATGAAGAAAGAGTTTATTGCTTCATTTTTGAATTTTAAAAAATCAACCCATTTGAATCGAGAATAGTCATCAACTAAGACTAGAATGTAAACAACAGCTCCCATGCTATGTTTATGGATTGGTCCTACTAGATCAATATATAAGAGTTCTAAAGGTCGAGAGGTTGACACTATGAGTTTAGGTTTATGAGATACATGTAATTGTTTTCCTAATTCACAAGCTTCACATACATGGTCTTTTAGAAATTTTAGTTTTTGAAGACCGCATACGCATGTTCTTTAGAAGATATGTTATTTATTAGTTTCATGTTAATGTGTCCTAACCAACGATGCCACAACCATGGATCATCATTGGCAGAAACAAGACACACATTGTCTAGGTGAGAGAATGTATCTAGGTCACACGTGTATACATTCTGACTTCTAGGATATAATAACACTAGCTTACAGATTGATCAAATATTGAACATTTATGAGGACTAAATAATATTTTAAAACCACTATCACAAATTGACTGATAAACAGAAGATTGTACCGATTCCTGTGACTAGTTAAACATTAGAAATTGTTATGTGTTTATTAACAACACTTGCAATTCCAATTACTCTACCTTTGTTGTTGATGAGTGGGATTTATACCTACGAATTCAGAATTATTAAACCTAATTATTGTTATCTTTGAATGTTTTGTTATCTTTTATTTATTTTTGTGTTTATTTATTGCAGGATGGAGCTAGAGAGAGAAATTGGTCATTTGGGAGAAGAAAAGAATTAAAAATTATTAAAATTCAAGCTTGATGGCATTTTTGTAAATTAGTGGTCCTTGTTAAGCGTCTAGGCGCTTGGAAATGACTTGGGTTGAGCGCCAAGACGCTCATGTGCGGCTAAAGAGGGATTTTGTTATTGTTAAGTTGGTATTGAAAGCCAAAAAGGAATCTAAATGAGGGTTTTGACTAATATAAATGGGAGAAGACTTTAGAAAAGACGTATCAATCAAAGTATCACTTAATTTTTTAAGAGAATTGCAGAGAGAACAACGAAGGAAAACACGAAGGAGGATTACAAAGGTTGAAGATCAAAGAGAGGGTCTAGTAGCAAATTCATAGTTTCTTCTTTTCTTCTCTAGTTTTAAACCTTTGTAATTATCTGGGATGTTTGAGTTATTAATTTGGATGATGTTTTCCTTTATCATAATGAACTAAATTTTCATTAAGATTGCAACAGAACTTGGTATGCAGTTTAAATCAAATCTTCCCATTGAATGAAAGTTGGTTATTATTGAATTATTTAATATATCTTGCATGTATTGATTAATTATTTAGCCAATAATTACTGCGATAATCTATATAAAATTGGAAGATGGAGTATAGATTGAGATCTGGATATGATAACTCTATTCGTATAATCTAAATAAGGTTAATGATTAACATGTAGGATGAGAATATACCTATGTGTCGTTTGTATTCATTAAAAGAATTTGTGCTTAAAACCCTAATTAACTTGATTCACATGGGAATATATTCACGTGTCTTTCGGAAGAAGTGCGTGAGTGCTATAAAGAATTCTTGGATAATGATTCATATTAATTGACCGAATTAAATGAGAAGTAAATTGATTTAAATGAAATAATAAGGGAAGTTGAAATCTTAACCTGATAAATCTACATTAATCTTGTGAACTCTGATCTTAGTTATTAGTTTTGTTAATTCTAATTTTTAATTCACAAACAATATTTTGCAGTTTAAAATAGGATTAATTACATTGGAATTAATTAATTGATAAGGATTAATATATTTCCTCATGAGAACGATATCCTTGCTTGCTGAATATTACAATTGAACGCTTATATTTACGTGTTAAATGCTAGTAAGAAAATTAGGAAACAGTTGTAATCTCCAAAAGTTACTTTACTATAGTTTGTAGCTTATAAATTATTCAATTTTGATTTGTCTCTTGTTATATGTCTTGAACAATCGCTATTAAGATACCATTTATTTTTGTTAGATTCAACTACAAGACATACCTGCAATAAATAATGGTCTCACAAACTGGTACCCTTTAATAAGAAGGGTCCTTTGGGTGAGTTTTTTATTTTGTATACGGATAATTTGTATTTCCCTATACAAAAATGGCTACAGGATAATAAGTCTTATGGGCTATTTGTTTAGGACTGAATACATCTAAATTGATGAATCGGTCAGCCATTAAGTGTGTTTGTTTTTGGAAAAATCGTCCCAGAATAATTTGAATCGATTCGAATGATTGAGCTTAATGGCTAAGGGGGTGTTTGATAAAAACTGAATGAATCTGAATCTGAATGAGCTGAATCTGAATCTAAATGAATTGAATCTGAATCTGAATGAAAAAAGTTGTTTGATAATTGACATGTCTGAAACATCTGAACGATAAAACTTTATTATTTTACCCTTCTAAAAAATTCAAAATTGTTGTAAATTTATTTAATATTACTTAATATAATAGTTAATATTTTTTTAAAATTAAATTTTTTTTTTCTTCATTCAGCTAATCATTCAGTCATTCAGCTAAAAAAATTTGACTTAGCCATTCAGCTCGTTTATCGTACCGATTCAACCATTCAGACCAAAACAAACACACTGACCAATTCAGCCATTCAGATTCAGCTTCATTCAGCTCTAAACAAACACCCCCTAATTCAGATTTTTTTGGTTGAATGGCTGAATGGGCAACTGAATAAAGTAAAAAATTTAAAAAAATATTAACTATTATATTAAGTAATATTAAATAAATTTACAATAACTTTGAATTTTTTTAAAGAGGTAAAATAATAAAATTATATCATTTAGATGTTTCAGACATGTTAATTATCAAACAACTTTTTTTATTCAAATTTAGATTCAGATTCAGCTCATTCAGATTTTATCAAACACCCCCTTAGTAAACAGAAATATTCTATGAGTAGTAGGTCTATAAGATGTATGTTTGTACATGTTAATTATCAAATAACTTTTTTCATTCAAATTTAGATTAAGATTCAGCTCATTTAGATTTTATCAAACACCCCCTTAGTAAACAGAAATATTCTATGAGTAGTAGGTCTATAAGATGTATGTTTGTATCTTGAGAATTTTTGATAAATGTTTCTAGAAGATCTTTCATTTTTCTAATAATGAAGTTCCCTTTTTGTAATGAGAGGAGTAGTATAAGTTTCTTTTGGTACTCATATCATCTTTCCTTTATAGTTTCCCACTTTAACATTGCATGTGTGGATAGAATGACCATTTCTATTACAACAAGCGCATTTAGTACAAGGAGATGTATGACTTTCTTTTTCTTTGCTTTTAACATGATAGAGTCCTTTATCTTTCATCTTACTATATTCTCCAATATATCCTAATCCTTCTTTATTAAAACCACATTTTTGTTTATTAAGCACTAACATTAAGGTTTTCTTTCCCTTTTGTGAATCTAATTACTGTTGATTTTAAATCATCATGTTCTATAGTCAACATTTTAATTTCATCTAACAAAGAAGATTCTTTACTCTGTTTTGTTAATCCTTTCTTTAGAGATGAATTTTCAACCTTGAGTGTTTTGATTTCTTCACTTAACTCTTGATTTAGTTTTTGAGAGTCTTCGATAAGAACAGTGAGTGTCAAATTTTTGACTTTAAGATTTTCAATAGAAATAATAAGTGTTGAATTTTCTATTTCAAGATCTTTTTAGTTTTCTTAATTTTTCTAATTCTTCTTTTAATATAGGTTTTTCTGAAGAATCATTCTTAGTTTCTCGTTTTCCTCTTTTAAAGTTTCATTTATTATAATCAAATTTGAGTTTTCTATGTCAAGATTTCTGTTAGTCTTAATTAATTTTTCTAATAAAAAATTTAGTTTAATAAATTCTTCTTTAATAATTTCATTATCTTCATATAAGAAATTATATGCTTCTTGTAATTCATGATGTTCCTCATTTATATTATCTTAACTATGTGTGACAAATGAAGTACAAGGTAAATGATGTTCCAAATTTACCTCAGATCTTGGTGATGACTCATTGTCTTCCATTAAACACAGATTTGCGATTTCCTCGGTTTGTTCAGCAATTCATTCTTCATCACTTAGATCCCAACATTCTTCAATTACTAGCACTTTATTGTTAACTAGTTTTGGACAGCCTTTTCTGAAATGTCCAGACTGATTGTATTCAAAACATGTATTTGAATTCTTATTGGAGCCATCATTTATGAAATTACTGTTATTTGCTCTGAAGTTTTCTCCTTGTGCTTTTGGCTTGAAGACTTGCTTCCTTTTGAAGTTGTTGAAGTTATTGTTTGTCGTCAGAAATCCTTTGTAATATCTTTTGGCTTTACTTTGGATTACTCTCCTGAGTTGTCTTGATAATAGAGCGACTTCGTTATTATCTAGACTCAGGAATTCTTCATTTAACTCGTCATCATCACTTTTTGATCTATAAGTAGATCTTTGAAAGTGATTCCTTTGTGTTTGAGATCTGCATCCGATCCTGCTTTTTCAATTAACATGTCGACTTCGTTGGCACAAAGATTTCCAATAAGGCTATCAAGAGGATATGTAGTTAGATCTTGCATTTCCTTAATGTTTGTATCCTTCATTTTCAATACAGATGGAAGGGCTTTGAGAATTCTTTTATTTTTCTCATTAGTTCTGTAAGCTTTTCCCAGTTGTTATAGCTCATCAATGATTGTGAAAAAACGTACTTCCATATCAATGGTTTTTTCACCTTCTTCTAACTTGAAACTCTTAGACTATTGGATGAGAGCATCTATTCTAGTTTCTTTGATATGATTGGTTCCTTCATAGGTTACAATCATTTTTTCTCAGATTTCTTTAGCATCATTGCACTTGCTAACTCTTTTGTACTCTTTTTCTATGAGAACACTAGTCAGCACTTGTTCGGCTTCGGAGGTTATATTCATAGTCTCATCATCTTCGGTGTTGAATTCACCAGCATATTTCTCAACAATCTTTTCATCTTCAATTTTTGTGATAATTTTTACACCTCGTTCTATTTCCAGACATATTTTGATTCCTTGTGACTTGGCATATATTTTGAATCTATTCTTCTAGGTGGAAAAGTTTGTGCCATCAAAAAGTGGAGGTTTGAACATTAATAGTCGAACTAGTAGCATTATAGGCCATAGATGAATCTACTCTTAGATATGCCTCTATTCACTTAACGAACAAGTTAAGGAGAACCTCTCTTATACCAATAATAATCTAGAAGGGGGTTGAATAGATTATCACAGTTTAAAAATGTATCTTTGGCCTTTTTGAGTTAGTAGATTAATTTGCAGTGTCAGAAATTAATAAACAAGTTAGTAAAATTCGATCACATAATACAGAAAGATTTATCTGGTTCACAACATACAGCTCAGGTATGTTGCTACGTCCAGTCTCAAGCTTCTCTCCAAGACTTAAGATCCTATTACTCCCAGTAATAAATACTCCTTCGAAAGGCAGAGAAGCCTTTACAATGTTTTATAGATAAACTTACAACTATCCACAACTAACTATCTTGGACAACGAACTCCCAGCTCCTTCCTCAATCTTAGTTGTACCTTCATTTTAAGTTCAGAACTATTATATGATCTGGTCTTGAAACAACAATCTCTTCCTTACCTCACAAATACATTAGAGACCCAACTCCCAGCTAACCTCTCTAAGACTTTTCCTTTTTACAAATGATTGTTTTGACTTTGCTTCTAAAGTAAGTAGATAAAGTTTAGTACAGATTTATAAAAGTTAAAATAACTTTTATATTTGAATACTTCTCAAATAGGCAAATATACAGGTTAATATCAAGTATTTAAATAAAAGTTCAAGACTTTTATGTGATTTGTTTCTGTGTAAGCAGTTATGTAAATTGATACACTTTTATAAAGATTTTCCTTTTCTTTAATAAAGAATTTGTTTCTATGGTTTAAACAGATTAGAAAGGATTTTTTTTTATAAATAAAGAGTGTGTTTCTATGGTTTAAATAGATTTAACTTTGAGATTGGATGACGGTTTAAATCACTTGTAATGCAACAAGTAATACTTGTGATGACAATTGTCAAGTATAATAGATTAATCAATTAAATAATACTTGATATATCAAATAAATTCGTTTCACTCAAAGATATATATTTTTGTATATTTGATCTATGTTGTGAAAATTTGGCCACTTAGGATTTCAAAGGCCGTTCATATAATATTCTTTGTTAAGAAATATCTTAGAATATCTGTACCTAAGTACTAACTAAATTTTTCATTTCAAAACTTGATAATTATATAAATATTGTGTAATATTTATATAAGTTATCTATATCAATAAAAGGCTACTTAGGATTTCAAAGATCGTTCAGATAATATTCTTTGTTAAGAAATATATCCGAGTATCGGTATCTCAGTACTGACATTTTATTTGATATTGATAGATGATTGATAAGTAGGTATAAAACCTACTTATTCGGTATCTATTACTTGAATTATTTGCTTAATCTCATGTTTCTTAGTTACTTTTCATGCATTTTTTGTTCGTTTTGTAGATTATATGATTGGGAGTTGAAATCACAAAGAATTGGTATGAAATCGCAAAGAAAAGCAATCTGGACATCGTTTGGGCTTTCATGTTCATTTCATGTTCTTAGCTTGGAACTTGGATTATATTTTAGAGCTTCTTCTTAGCTTTCCGGAACATCTTGAATCATTCCAATCAGAGTTCGGATGCAAGAGTTATGATCTTTGTACCAACAGACGTCGAACGTCACTGTTTTGGGCGGCCATTTGCATAGAAGTCACTTCCATCCCAATTTCGACCTTCATCTGTTCCTTATTTCTCAATTCTCAAAGAACAAAAGTTGTATATCCCATTGATATCTTTGATATGATAGGTGGCAGGCCTCATAACTCTTCCCGGATCAAAAGTTATGGCCATTTTTCCAAAGGACGTCAGAGAAGAAAATTTTCCTTCGCAAAACCCCCACCGGGGTTGGCATACAAGTCACAAAGCAGACCCCCTAGCCTGCCAGGGCGAGCCCTTTTCAAGCCTAGACCCCCGCCGAGGCGGGGCTAGCCCAGAAAATATGAATTTTGGTCAAATTTGAGTGCGGGAAAGATTGTTTCGATCCGATTGACTCAAGGACTTCCAAGAGGACTTTCAAGAGGACTTAAAGACATATGAAGAGACTTATAAAAGGAGGAGAATCACAAGGATTAGGGGAGATTAGATATAGAGAGGATTCCATTAGATTAGATTAGAGTATAATAGGAAAAAACACTAGTTCTAATGAGTTTTGGAGAATGAAGCAACTTGGAGACCATTGAAGATTCAAAGTAGGAGCAAGGAGGGAGCATCAAATCTACAGACAATAGATTCTATCTTCTCATCTTCTTCTATCTTTAACTTTTAATGATTATTCAATTGTGGATTCTTAGTTTTAATTCAATAATCATGAACTAATTCTTTGTTTGAGATTACAATGAATCTTATTGTGTAGTTTATTTTAATATGCTTCGCTATTAATTATTATGTTCTATCGTGAGGATTGTCTATTGTGATTTGGACTTAATTTCTTAATTGCCTAGCTAACAATTACAGTGATAATCTATATGAACTCGAGAGATGAAGTATTGATTTAGATCTTATCATGATAGCATGTGTTTGTGATTTCTGCTTAGATGGAATTCATGATTCGTGTTTAGGATAGAGATATGCATTTACGCCATATGTAATCTTATAGAGAACTTGTACTTTAAATCCTTTTTAATTGTAATTCACATAGAGATACAGTGGATTAGTTAATTAGGGTGTCTTGCTTAATTCTATCATCTGTGGATTTAAGTGAGTATGGGTATTATGCATCGAGAGGTGGTTTTATCTGCTTTATTGTTCTTGATTAAAAATTCAAGATAGAAAATAATTGATTAGAAGTGTGTTAACTTAAATGAAGCAATAAGTGAAGTTGTGATCTTAAATCTCCGTAATCTTAATTTAACTAGTGGAATTTAATAGTAGTTTAATTATAAATTGAAATTCATTCGTTTAAATAAGATTGAGTTGGTTACGGGTTAGTACTTAGTGATTTTTATTAAACAATTCCTCGTGGGAACAATACTCTATTTTCACTTTATTCCTTGTTGACCACGTATACTTGCGTGTTGTGCGTAATTAGATTTTACCCGAAAAGTTTTTGGTGCCGTTGTCAGGGAATTAGTTAATATATTTTTGCCAATATTAGCTTCAATCAAATTAGTCTTAATTTAAACATTTTTTTTCTTTTTATTTAATTATATTCCTATTTTTCTTTCTTTTAGCAGAATTTAATTATCAATGGCCGTATACGAGAATGACTCAGCCAAGGGGAACGGGGATGGATGATCTCAATGAATTTTTTGCAATATCAGCGCAACTTGAGACACTTTCAAGGAGGTTGAACGTAGTTGCAGCCCAACGTAATCGAAGGATAGCAGTTAATTGCAATTATTGTGTTGGTAATCATCTGAGCCATCAATGCACCATTAGTTTTGGGCCGGGACAACACTGTGGTGAATACCTCAACGATTATACATATGCTAATTATCATCAAGTTTGGGGGTATCACCCAAATTCATCATGGAGTGATACTTATGAAGACCAATACTACGCTCCAAATCCAACATTCACACCGGAATTTTCATATCCACCTCCATTGCCACAAGAAGAAAAGGCAAATCTAAGGGATGTAATATTGAAGGGCATAGCAAACCTAGAGGAGATGAGGATTAGCCAAGAGTTGTCAACCCAAAATTTTAATAATCGAATGGAACAACTCGTCACTACCTCAACTAATGGTCCTCAATACATGGCTTCTGAGACTGAGACAAATAATTCAAGGTTGGAGGAATTGTTGTCCAAGTTCATAGCATCAAGTGAGGAGAGGAGGATTAATCAAGAGCGATCAATTCAGAATCAAGAGAAATCAATTCAAAATATACAAAACTAGATGGATCAAATGCTCAAAGCCTTGAACAACTATCCTCAAATAATTGGTGTTATGATGAGGATTCCGAGGTTGATGAAGTGCCCGAGCCAAATCTACAACTGGATGAGACACGAGATATTGAAAAAAAGGAGACGAGTGGGGATAATGAAAATAGAGGTCGACGAAGATCTAAATGGGTCTCCACTAAAGATCAAAGAGTCAGTCAGATTTGCAAAAGCATGCCCACTTGGTAGTCATGTCGTCGGCGAAGCTCTTGATGACAAAAGAACGAGTACAATTTTGAATCCATGGTGGGAAGAGACAGAGAAGATAGACGAAGAGCCAATTGTGTGTGGAAAAATTCCATGCCCCAAAGTGATCACATACACAATGGAGAAAATACCTAGCTGTGGGATGTTCTTGATTGAGATCATACCAAATCAGAGCATGCTAGGTGACTTTAAAGCAATGACTATCACAATTAGGAACCAACCAAAAGCTACATTATTTTTGATGGATGGAGGGTTCCTCAATTATCGAAGAGGAATTGGATAGTGTTGACCAGACAAAGTCAGGCTGAAAGACTATAATTCAAGCGCTAACTGGGAGGCAACCCAGGAATTTTTCTATTTATTTACTTTACTAGTTTATTTAGTAGATAGGAATTAATTTGCTTATTAAGTTCTCTTACCAATCCAAGTGATATTCTATTCCATGTTATCTCTCTTCAGTGTAGGTATTGGAGGTTCAATAGACAGGCAAAAGATTATGAAAAGGTTATTCAAGTCAAATTCAAGTGTGGTGCCCAATTTGTTCCATGCGCCTAATCTATTCTCCAAACTTAGCGGACAAGGAGAAGGATTGCTATATTTTCAGGGAAGTCCTTTACTTTACCTTTTTCTATTTCAGCCATTGAGGACAATGTCTAGTTTAAGTTTGGGGGCATTTTAGTGTCGTATTGCATATAGTTAGTTATTTACATTGTAGTTCATATAGTTACATTTAGTTTTTGCATTCACTTTCTTAAAAAAAAATCAAAAATCAAAAATAATAGTTAGTTACTATGTTCATCTTGCATGAGTCTAGCTGTTTGATAGTGTAAGTTTATTTTGGCCAATGATGAGATTGGAATTGGGTAGACAAGTATAGTACTGACCATTAGAGCTTTGATGTGATTTCTTGTTATGAATTGAGTCTTTTTTTGTTTAAAACTGGTATGATAAGGATAACACAGTAAAAACAACTTGTTGAATGATTGAGTTTAAATTGATACATAATGGGACCTCTAAAGGATAATGCTAGTGTAAATAAGAGAATGATAAGGATAGGCAGTGAAGGTGAAGAATTAGGCAAGAACCTAAGTTTGGGGGAAAAAGTGGGGTATATAAGCTTTTAAAAAAAAGAAAAAAAGGATATCGAGTTGAATAAATTGAGTCCTGTGGTGGGTCGAGAAGAAGCGTGAAATGCATTCCTCATAAACACAGGCATGAGATGGAGCGTAAAACTCACTCACTATTAAAAAAAAGAAAATAAAGAAAAGAAAAAAAATGAATAACACGGGAAATAAGAGCAAAAAGCCCCCGCAGATGAAAAATGAAGCATAAGTATCCCATGTTGACCCTCGATATTCGTAATTATTTAATTTTAGTTAGATCTAGCTTGTTTTTGGATTTCTAGAGTTTATACTATATGATGCCTTTGAAGAGACTTATTATGTGTTAAATTTGATTTTATATCAGTTAACATTGTTGTGGAGCACACACGCACTATATTAGTGATAACAGTCTAAGATTTGATGATTGATTGATAAATTATTGATTTGTTTTGATATGATGTATTATCATGTTTACTTGATTTCTCTAAGGCCGATTAAATAGACTTGTTTCTGTCATTACTGCTGGATTCGTAGGCATGTAGATTAGTTGCATTGCATAGCATTATTGTTTTTTGTTTTTGCTTGAGGACAAGCAAAGGTTTAAGTTTGGGGGTATTTGATAAGTAGGTTTTATACCTACTTATTCGGTATCTATTACTTGAATTATTTTCTTAATCTCATGTTTCTTAGTTACTTTTCATGCATTTTGTGTTCGTTTTGTAGATTATACGCTTGGGAGTTGAAATCACAAAGAAATTGTATGAAATCGCAAAGAAAAGCAATCCGAACATCGTTTGGGCTTTTATGTTCATTTCATGTTCTTGGCTTGGAACTCGGATTATATTTTAGAGCTTCTTCTTAGCTTTGCGGAACATCTTGAATCATTCTAATCGGAGTTTGGATGCAAGAGTTATGATCTTTGTACCAACGAACGTCGAACGTCACTGTTTTGGTGGCCATTTGCATAGCAGTCACTTCCAGCCCAATTTAGACCTTCATCTGTTCTTTATTTCTTCATTCTCGTCGATATTTTTGATTTAATAGGTGGCAGGCCTCGTAACTCTTCCCAGATCAAACGTTATGGCCGTTTTCCCAAAGGACGTCAGAGCAAAAAAGTTTCCTTCGCAAAACCCCACCGGGGTTGGCATACAAGTCACAAAACAGGCCCCTAGCCCGCCGGGGTGGGCCCCTTTCAAGCCTAAACCCCCGCCGGGGCGGGGGTAGCCCAAAAAAATACGAATATTGGTCAAATTTGAGTCCGGGAAGGATTGTTTCGTTCCGATTGACTCAAGGACTTCCAAGAGGACTTAAAGACATATGAAGAGACTTATAAAAGGAGGAGAATCACAAGGATTAGGGGAGATTAGATATAGAGAGGATTCCATTATATTATATTACAGTAGAATAGGAAAAAACACTAGTTCTAATGAGTTTTGGAGAATGAAGCAACTTGGAGACCATTGAAGATTCAAAGTAGGAGCAAGGAGGGAGCATCAAATCTACAGACAATAGATTCTATCTTCTCATCTTCTTCTATCTTTAACTTTTAATGCTTATTCAATTGTGGATTCTTAGTTTTAATTCAATAATCATGAACTAATTCTTTGTTTGAGATTACAATGAATCTTATTGTGTAGTTTATTTTAATATGCTTCGCTATTAATTATTATGTTCTATCGTGAGGATTGTCTATTGTGATTTGGACTTAATTTCTTAATTGCCTAGCTAACAATTACCGTGATAATCTATATGAACTCGAGAGATGAAGTATTGATTTAGATCTTATCATGATAGCATGTGTTTGTGATTTCTGCTTAGATGGAATTCATAATTCGTGTTTAGGATAGAGATATGCATTTACGCCATATGTAATCTTATAGAGAACTTGTACTTTAAATCCTTTTTAATTGTAATTCACATAGAGATACAGTGGATTAGTTAATTAGGGTGTCTTGCTTAATTCTATCATCTGTGGATTTAAGTGAGTATTGGTATTATGCATCGAGAGGTGGTTTTTTCTGCTTTAGTGTTCTTGATTAACAATTCAAGATATAAAATAATTGATGAGAAGTGTGTTAACTTAAATAAAGCAATAAGTGAAGTTGTGATCTTAAATCTCCGTAATCTTAATTTAACTAGTGGAATTTAATTGTAGTTTAATTATAAATTGAAATTCAGTCGTTTAAATAAGATTGAGTTGGTTACAGGTTAGTACTTGGTGATTTTTGTTAAACAAATCCTCGTGGGAACGATACTCTACTTTCACTTTATTACTTGTTGACCACGTATACTTGCGTGTTGTACGTAATTAGATTTTACCCAACAATGATATATATATATATATTTATATATATATCTTCCCTCACACACACGCACACACTCACCCACATTTTATATATATATATATATATATATATATATATATATATAAGCAATAAAACAAAATTGAGATAATTTTCTACTGACGATTTTGAAAAATGAGTAAATGGGGGTCCATGTAATAAGCCAAACATACAACAAATACTTCATAAAAAACCCCTCTATTTATCTCAATTCACTTGGCTTCACTAACCACATTTTTTTTATCATTAATATTATAACTCACAATATTATCAACTAGATCATTCACAGGAAAGAAGGGGCTTTCCGATAATGACTTCTCCTTATTGGCGTGCAATTAGGTGACCAAACCCCTTTTCTTGATAGAACTTTATAGACATTGTCAATAATGAAAATAATAATATGAATAACTTTGTCATCTCAATTATTGATTTAGTAATATAAAATATTGTGCAGATGATACTGTGACAATAATTGAATCAATAATATGAGATACTATACAGTAACTACTGTTACAATAATTGAATAAAACAGAGTGACTTCTCACTTAAGCATCAATAATCAAAGATACTGTGCAATATCATGTGCTACTACGCCACCACGCGTATTACTGTACTTCTATCACCGGGTATTTCAATAGTTTAACTGTAAAACTTTTGCCGTTATTTTTATAAAAAGTTATTTCTGTCGTTTTCTAACTCCGACAGTAATTCTGTTGTGGGGTCCACCAATGATTGTGTCATCGTACAAATATTCCCTGATAAAACGAATATTCTCTGACCAAACGAATATTTTATGACAACTTGCTTACTTTGCAAGATTTGTAAATATTACCCATAACTATAACATTATATCAAATCCACACCTTATTATTCAAAATAACATTTAGAGCAAAATCAATCTTTATTATTAAAAGTTGGGGTCTTACAGACCAAGCCCGACCAACCACATGTTCAAAATAACCCTCTCCCTCAACACAAGGAAGAGGAGGTGAACATGATTAATTGGGGCAGTGGACAGAGTTCCAACTATGTGTGTGGGTCATCCCAAATCAACAAGGATTGTTTCGACATATGGGATTATTCACAATTCCAATTCATGATGGAACGAGAGTTAAGGTCTCTTGGCGAACAAGTCAATCAATTGGCAAAACTGGTGATCCATCAACACCAAGTCACACGTCAGTTGTTCAGTTAGGAGCATACTAGCCTCCTTTCTCTTATAACAAACACTCCACCACGTATTCCAAAAAGTGAAACATTGGAGGAAAATATTGCTAGAAAAACAAAAGCTAAAGCCCGTCAGGACTTTACCAACAAAAGGGAATTCACCTATTTAGGCCAACCGATGGAAGAGATATTGCAAATGCTGATTAATGAGGGAAAGATCACATCACTGCTACCTCCAGTCAACCCACACTTAAAGCAGTTTGATGCTAATAAAGTATGTAAATATCACTCCCACTCTCGCGGTCACAGCGCTAAGGAATACTGGGCACTCCGCCATCTTATTCAAAACATGATTAAAAACCACCTATAAATAGCAGACAATAACGATGTATCATCTGACAGTGGGAACACATTTCCTCCAGGATGGAAGAAAGTTGTAGCAGTTATATCCACTGAAGGATATTTGGCTACCACATCACTTACATTTCAACCAATTCAGCTTAAAGGCGTTGAAAACCCTTTGAAAGTGGCTGTATATAAGCCAATCATATTGTCGTTCAGGCCATAATATCCTGTTATCAACCTTAAGGAAGTGCCATTGAACTATGGAGAGGCTGAAGGATCCACATCCAATACAACTGAGGCAGTGTCTAAAGAAAATCCATTGTATCTTCCTCAACAAGTGATGAAGCCTATCATCATATCTAGGGGAAAGTTCCCAGGGAGAAGATTGAAGAATTCCTTCACAAGCTGGGACACAATGAAGCCAAGGTGGTTCAAAGCTTGAGAGAAGCTCCACAACAGATCTCTATTCTGGACTTGGTTTTCTCTTCAAAAGATCACTGGAAGGTCTTACTGAAAGTACTAGAAGAAGCCCACTTGCTAAAGATAGCGGATGTTGAAAAATTCCATCATCTGGTTGATCACATCTTCAATAGAATTGTGATATCCTTCAATGATGATTACATACCTCCCGAAGGGAAGGGTAATTTCAAACTGTGGCACATAGCGGTTATGTCTTCCGGATATGTGGTCAGAGGAGTGCTAATAGATGGGGGGTCATCCTTAAACATCTGCCCCTATGCCACATTGGAGAAAATGAAAATCAATCTCAACAGGATTCGAAGCAGCCATACAATCATCAAAGCCTTTGATGGATCTCGGCGAAATGTTGTTAGAGAGATTGAATTGCCCGTGGAAATCGGTCCACATACATTCTACATATCCTTCTAAGTGCTTAAGATCACTATAGGATACAACCTACTATTGGGAAGACCGTTGATTCATATGGTTGGAGCCGTCCCATCCACTCTTCATCAGCAACTAAAGTATATCATTAACAGTAGCCTGGTCACTGTTAGTGTTGAGCCAGAATTTCATGTTCAAAGTGATATACCTCTTATCAATTTTAATTTAGAAGTTGAACCTGACAGCTTCCAAGCCCTTGAGGTGAGCAACACTAAATATCAGCCCATTGGGGCGCCACCTCTAAAGCTCAGAGTTTCTGCCGAGGTAATGTCAGCAAGTCAATAGATTATATCCTTGGGTTTTGAACCTGAACAGGGGTTAGGAAAGGATCATCCATGAATCAAATGCTCAATTCAAGTTCCCAGTCGAACAAGGACAGCCGGACTAGGCTATGCTTCTGGGTCCAGTTATAGGAACCCTCACAAGTATAAATCAGTTTCTTCATCCGCAAGGCGTTTGCCTAAACATACAGGTGATAATCATGTACGACCTTTATTAAAGGTCCTTGCCTCTGTGGTTGCCATGTTGTTTCCTAAGCCAATACTAGTTAAAGGAAAGGAAGTTTTGATTCCAGACCAGGAGGCGGAAGAAAGGAATCGAAGGCGCAAACAAGAGATAGAGATACATCTATCAAAAATGTGCATCCTGGTCCATACGAAGGGTATAAACAGAGACATCCCAGATGATGATTGTCCAGACATCATGGTCATCATTTAAGAGAAAGAGGACGATAATATCCCCTTCATTACAGTTGTCCACCGGGACATGACCCTTGGCAATTGGAGCAGCACTCCTTGTATTTGCTGACAAGGGTAAAAAGGGCAGAAACTCCCTCTACCCTATAGATAACAATAATTGCTTAATTTTGTTGTACAATATTAGCAATTGTTTTTATCATTACATGTTAACACTTTGTATGATTGAACTGTTTCATATATTAAGTGAAAGTATTTTGTTTCAGGACTCTAAAGATAGATGTGCCTAAACTTTCTGATGAGGTGCCTATTCTTCACAAGGACTGTAACTTTGATGTAAAGTTGGACTCAGACTTGATGGAGATTGAACAAGAGGACTATGAGATACCTCAGGAGATCAAAGAATGTGTCGAAGATAAACCCAAGCTAAATCTTGATCAAACCACCTCTTTTAAACTCGGAACCTTAGAAAACCCCAAACAAATCCAGATTAGTATAGACCTTACTCCAAACCAAAGTGGTGACATGGTTACTCTATTGACCCAATTCCAGGATGTATTTGTATGGTCTCATGAAGACATGGTTGGTTTTTCAACTGACATCATCATTCAACATCTTCCCATCAAAGAGGGATTCAAGCCAGTCCGGCAGAAACTCAAGTGATTAAAACCTGAGTAGAGTTTAAAAGTTAAAGAAAAAATTGTGAAACAATTTCAAGCCGACATCAACATGGTGTCAACATACCCTGAATGGCTATCCAACATAGTCCCTGTGCCTAAACTTGGAGGAAAGGTATGAGTTTGTGTGGATTATAGGGATCTGAATAAATCTTGTCTTAAAGATAGCATTCCCGTGTCATTTATCCACATACTAATTGACAATACAACTTAATATGACATGTACTCCTTTGCTGACTGCTTTGCTGGGTACCATCAAATTATGGTTGATGAAGAGGATCGTGAGAAAACTCCATTCATCACTTCTTGGGGAACCTTTTGCTACAGACGGTTGTCATTCGACCTCATCAATGCCGGAGCTACCTATCAGTGAGCCATGATGGCTCTCTTCCATGATATAATGCACAAAGAGATAGAAATATATGTGGATGACATCATTGTCAAGTTCCGAAGGGAGGAAGACCACCTAAATCATGTCAAAAAGCTCTCCAGCAGGTTGCGTAAGTAAAACATGAAGCTAAACCCTGCCAAGTGCGCCTTTGGCGTTAAATAAGGCAAGTCGCTAGGATTCATAGTCAACCACAAAGGGATTGAGCTGGATCCTACAAAAATCCAGGCCATGACGGAAATGCCCATATCTCAAACAGAGAAGGAAATATGGGGATTTTTGGGAAGAATCAACTTCATCAGCCGATTCATCTCCCAACTCACAGCATCCTGTGAGCCTATCTTAAAGTTGCTAAGGAAGAACTCCTCCGTGAAATGGAATGATAAGTGTTAAAAAGCCTTTCTTATAATCAAAGAACAGCTGATCCAAGCTCCTATTTTGGTACATCCCAGGGATGGTGTTCCCCTGTTCATGTACCTATTAATCAATGATAATGCCATGGGATGCATGCTGGGACAGAAAGATGATAGAGGCCAAGAAAGAGCTATCTATTACCTCAGAAAAAGTTTCAGCATCAGTGAACACAAGTACACTCTGATTGAGAAAACTTGTTGTGCTTTAGCATGGGCTTCCATGAGATTACAACATTATCTCCATGGTCACACAACCCATCTCATATCCCACGTGGATCCTCTCAAGTACGTGTTCAGAAAACCCATGTTGAATTGTCGACTGTCCAAATGGCAGTTGATCCTACAACAATTTGACATAATCTATGTGACTCAAAAGTCTATCAAAGGTCAAGGAATTGCAAATCAACTGGCCACCGTACCTTCAGGGGATTTCAATCCCTTGGAAACATACTTCCCCGATGAAGGGGTAATGACAGTTCAGCAACACCATAAGGACGATACACACTAACTATGGAAGATGTATTTTGATGGAGCTGTAAACATGGAAGGCTCTGGAGCTGGAGCAGTTCTACTATCCATTACGGGAAGCGAGATCCGTCGCCATCAAATTACGGTTTGCCAAAGACCAACAACACAAATTGAGTTTGAAGGTCAGATTATGGGTTGAAACTAGCCCAATCCATGGGCATCAGACGGTTAACTATCTTTGGAAATTTCGAATTTGTAATTAGACAAACCAATGGGATCTATCACACCAAAGAGATACATTTTCTGCCTTACCATCGGCAGGTTATACAGATGGCTTCGGAGTTTGAAGAAATAACCTTCCTTCGCATTCCTCAAAATAGGAATGACTTTGCAGATGCACTAGCAACTTTGGCCTCCTTGATCAACATACTTGATAAGGAAGACATGCCAAATATTACATTTTCCTTGCAAAAGGCACAAACTGATGGGAACTACATTCGAGAAGTATCAGATGAGCTACCTCCCATCCAACACCCTTGGTATCAGCATATCAAGGAGTATCTGCAAGATGGATCTACACCAGCTGAGATGAGTCACACTGAAAGAGCGGATTCATCGAATGGCTATAAAATTCTACTTGAGCGGAGACGCACTCTACAAAAGAGATGAAGGACTAGGTCATCTCAGATGTCTAGACAAAGATTAAGCTTAGAGGCTCATAGATGAAATCCATGGTTGAGTATGCGGCCCACATATGAGCGGCCCTCTACTTGTCAAGAAAATCCTAAGAACATGGCATTACTGGCTCTCTCTCAAGGCTGATTGTGATGATCACGTCAAGTTATGTTCTAAATGCCAAATTCATGGGAATGCTATTCACGCCTCTCCAAGGGAGCTCCATAATAGGAGTTAACCCTGGCCCTTCTCAATATGGGGAATGGATGTGATCGGGCTCATCGAGCCCAAAGCCAGTAATGGGCATCAGTTTTTCTTCACCATGATCGACTACTTCACCAAGTGGGTAGAAGTTGCCTCTTCCCCCAGGGTTACTAAAAACGTTGTAATTGGTTTCATCAGAAACAATGTCATTTGTCGATACGGACAACCAGAGGTGATTGTGTCAGATAATGACAAAAACCTCAACAATCAAATGATGGAGGAATTATGCAGTAAATTCCACATCAAACAACTCAACTCCGTCATCTATCATCCAAAGATGAATGATGATGTTGAAGTGACTAATAAGAATATCAAAAAGATCATGCAAAAGATGTTCGCCAATCACAAAGGATGGCTTGACTTGTTGCCTCTGACTCTATTAGCCTACAGAACATCAATGCACACTTCCACTGGGGCAACCCTTACTCATTAACCTATGGCATGGAAGCAGTGCTCCCTATAGAAGTGGAAATGGAATCCCTCAGAGTGTTGATAGACGCTTAGCTGGATGAAGACCAATGGTTACACGATAGGTACCACCAATTGCCTCTAATAGATGAAAGGCAGGCCGCAACCATCTTCCATGGTCAGTTATATCAACAAAGGGTCGCTAGATCCTACAACAAAAAAGTCCGACTACGGTAATTTAAAGAACATGACTTGGTCTTGAAGAAGATTCTTGACAACCAAGATCAGTCCAAAGGAAAATTTGCCCCAAACTGGGAAGACCCGTTTGTTGTCAAGGAGGTATTGACAAGAGGAGACCTCAGATTATAAGAAATGGATGGTGATGAATCCCGACAGCTCATTAACTTAGACACCGTGAAACGGTACTATGTCTGAAGCTACTTGCAAACCAACATCCTGGTTCTGGATCACTAGATCCCCAATCAATTTAGGTTTTCAAAACCCTTCACTACATACAACCTTTCTTCACATCAGTTTGCCCCATCAGGAATACACACACTTTCCAACAAGAAGCCTAGTTTCGGATCATCAGATCCATTACTTAACTCAGGTTTTTAAAACCTTTCACACCTTCAGTTTGGCCCGCCAGGGATCATACATTTCACACCTTCATTTTATCCCACCGGGGATAAAACTTTTCACATCTGCAGTCTATCTTATACAAGGGTCGAACTACGCAGACCTGATCTCCCCAATACACGGGAGTACATTGGCAACCATTTTTATCGTCTGATCTAACTACAAAAAAAAATAAAAAACATCTCTACACCCTTTTGCCACATATAACTTTGAACCTTTTCACACTAGGTGCGAACTACGTAAACCTGATCTCCCTTTCTCAATGGGAGAACATAGGCAGCCATTCATGGTTCGGTCTCACCCCCTACCAAAACATAAAAACTTGTCAAATGGTACTGGGATCATCCTTCAAACCACACTTCATCAGCTTTAGACCAAAGGGATGGAACTACTTGGTCTCCCCATATAAATGGGAGAACCGGCGACCATCTAAGTTGCGGTTGAGTCCTCAAAGAGTATTAGCCTCAAGTGTTGCTCATGATCTTCATGACTTTTGGAGTATATTAGGATGTCATCAATAAAAATAACAACAAAATGATCCAAATATTACTTGAATACTCGGTTCATCATATCCATGAAGGCCGCAGGAGCATTAGTTAATCCAAAAGACATGACTAAGAATTCGTAATGTCCGTACCGAGTTCTAAAAGCAGTCTTTGGAATGTTATCAGTTTTAACTTTTAACTGATGATATCCGGAACGAAGATCGATCTTTAAAAAGAATTTAGCACCTTGTAACTGCTCAAACATGTCATCAATTCGAGGTAATGGGTACCTATTTTTGATGGTGACATGATTCAACTCCCGATAGTCAATACAAAGTCGCATACTTCCATCTTTCTTCTTTACGAATAGAACAGGAGCACCCCAAGGAGACGTACTAGGTTGAATGAAACCAATGTCTAACAATTCTTGCAGTTGGGTTTTTAACTCTTGAAGTTCAATAGGAGCCATTCGATATGGGGCTTTGAAAATGGGTTTTGTACCGAGTTCAAGGTCGATACAAAATTCAATTTCACGCCCTGGGTGTAGGCCAGGGATTTCATCAGGGAATACGTCAGGAAATTTATTAACAATAGAAATATCATTCAAAACTGACATATTCTTGTTTAAATCTGTGACATGAGCTAAGAAAGCTTGACATCCTTTTTTCAAAAAACGAATAGCTTTATGACTTGAGATGACAGTGATTGATTTTAATGGTTTGGTTGCTAGAATTTGCATAATAGGTTGGTTAGGAATATGAAAGCTAACAACCTTATGAAAATAATCAATTTTTGCATGATGAGTAGTTAACCAATCAATCCCTAGAATTACGTCAAACACAAGTATTTTTAAGGAAATAAGATCGACAGGTAATGTGAGGGTACCGATTTGAACCAAACAAGACTTATAAACAGTGGATGTAATGAAGGTTTCTCCCAACGGAGTTTCAACAGATAAGTCAAAGTCTAATTTCTCAGGAGTTAAATTTAAACGTTGAGTGCAAGTAGGAGAAATAAAAGAATGGGTAGAACCGGAATCAAATAAGGTATATACTTTGCTAGAGTTTATGATAAGATTACCCGTGATGACCTCGTTCGGGTTCCTTGCTTTCTGGGAGGTTACGACAAACGCTCTCCCTTAAACTACCAATTTTATCTTGTCTGGGACGGTCTTTGATGCCTCCATCCCAGCTGGACTTGACTTTGGTGCACGACAAAATTGGGCTGGGTGACCTTCTCTTCCACAATTGTAACATGCTTTGGACTAATGTGTCCCTCCCTCTGCATTTTAAGCATACGATCGACGGTCGTTCTCCTTCCTTAACAACAGGTGCTGGTGCAGATGTCTTTCCATCATTATTGAATTTCCTCCTTTTGAAATTTCCACTTCTATTATCTTGGCCATGATTACCACCGAAGTGGTTACCATTTCTGGCATAATGATTCCCTCCTCGTTTGTTGTCACCGCTTCGATGACTGCTACCACTGGTATTATCGATTTGTCGGCTGCTCTCTCTTGGTTGGGTTAACTCGTTATCGCGCTCCAATAACTGAGCCTTATTTACAAAATATGAATAAAAACACAGTTTGTTAGAAATTAGGTATTGACGTATCTCAGGTTTCAAACCTCTTAGAAACATCCGCGTCATTCTCTCCTCATTATCAACCAAGTGGGATGCAAACCGGGACAACTCGACAAACTTAGCTTCGTACTGTGACACGGTCATATTGTTTTGCTCTGGCTTGATAAACTCCACCTCCTTCATGTGACGAATACTTTCGGGAAAGTACTTGTCATTGAACAGTTCTTGGAACTTCTCCCAAGACATCTTCAGTGCGAAAGGTTGGGTACGTTTTATGGATTCCCACCAGTAATCTGCCTCTCCTAGCAACATGAAGGTGGAAAAGGGAACCTTTTATTCCTCGGAGCATCCCAAGACATCAAATATCTTGGTGATCTACTTTATCCACGCCTCCGCCTTAAGTGGTTTTGGCTCTCCCAAAAACTCCGGTGGTCCAAATTCCTTGAACTGCTTAGCGGTGACCATTCGTGGGTTGCCAGTGTTTCCACCTATATTTTGGACATGAGTCTCTCTCGCCTGATGTTGCATGAATTGCATAAAGCCTCTGAACATTCCGTCGTTCATCATTTGGTAGGTGTTGTTGTTTACCTGAGGATTATTGCCTTCTTGATGCACATTATCATGGGTATTGATCTGTGGTGACTCAACGGTCTCCTGTGCTCCATTGCCAATCTCAACAATCTCAGATGTCATTTTCAAACACTACCACAAAATAAGGGTTAATTGACATGCCACGTATTATCCCTATATTCTGACCGACCAATAAAATAACAAATAAACTTAGGTAGGTCATACTAGCGAAGAAATTACCCGTCTCTCCCCTCCTAGTTCTAGTCTCACATCTCAGCCAGGGATCATATCCCTAAGCTTTGATACCAACTGTGACGTCCCCAAAATAGGTATACATCACACATCTTAAGTCGCCAAATACATGGTACAGAATTTAAATACAAACTTCTTTGATATAGTACGACAAAATGTAGTTGAGAGTTTCAACACGGATAATGTCTCGTAGAGAGTATACAAACTCAAATAAAGTTCTCTTTATAATTATTATTACACTATTTCACATAATAGTGAGGACTACTATAGCCACCTATTTGGACTATCACTCCGTTACCCGACTAGTCCCAGCTATATTCTCATTTCCTGAAGAGAACAATGAAAGCAAAGGGTGAGCTCAACTAGCCCAGTAAGAAATATTATAACTAAGATAATGCAAAATAAATTATCGTTAGCCTTCAATAATGTTAAACTGATAAAATATAATAAACATCAAGTTTAACTGCAGCGGAACAAACAATCCATTAGAAGAGTCAAGTAGAGCATGATATCTATTATCTTCTATAATTTAAAAAGTTTATCAACAGTTTTATCGCTGAGACTCAGCTTAATAAATAATTCACATCATCGAATCATCCCTGCACTATGGCCAAGGAAATTCATTAGTATCACCAATGATCATGATCATACCAACAACTGTCCATCAATGCACTACGGGAAAATGATGACTTTTATCACATCATTTCTAACATTACGGGTCATAATTATACCGAATAATCCCTGGTCATAATCATACCAATCAACAGTCCATCTATGCACTACGGCCAAAGATGACTTTCATCACAATATAAGCATGAGGATGATGACAATGATATAAGAATTCAATTTAAATGAGAGCAAGGATAAATTTTAAAGATTTATAATTCAATTTATCAAGAATTCAATAATGTCCAAATTGTCAACATGATACTGCTTTGTGGAGTAAAATTCAAGAATAATATTGTATCAAAAATAATTTGGACAGAAAAAAAATTAATTTTTTTGTCGTGAATAGTACCCCGTGAATAGTAACTGAGTGAATAGTACCACGTGAATAGTAACTTTGGTAATAGTAATTCGTGAATAGTACCCCGACATGAAAAGATTAAAATTTATCAAGAATACTCAAAATAATATTTCCATGAAAAGATACTGGATGAAGCGCAAATATCAAGGATATTCTACTAATTTAATGGAGTATAGAAGCAATACTTATCAACATAAGTATAGAATTAGAAATATGAAACGAAATAATATTACTTACATACTACAGAGTATGGAAGAAAATAAATTTTCTTACAAATATTGAACAAGAAGAATATCACTTCCGAATACGAAAGAAATAATACCCCTTACCTTAGTAGGAGATTGATTACTGAAATAGTGTAGTAACAGAATACTCTTCTTCTTTTTCTCTGATTCTCTCTCTATAGAATTCTATTATGAGTCGTAGCAAATTGGTGAGAATGAAAGAAGAATTAAGCTTCTATTTATAGAAGATTTATAGCTTAGCCCTTGCAATGTGAAAAGGCAAGTGGCTTGACGACTGGTGATGTGAAACGAAAAGTGGTTTGACGCCTATAGTGTGAAACAACAAGTGGTTTGACGCCTGTAATTTGAAACAACAAGTAGTTCGACGCCTGTAATGTGAAATGACAATTGGTTCGACGCTTGTAATATGAAATGAAAATTGGTTCGACGCCTATAATATGAAATGACAAGTGGTTTGACGTCTAGTAAAGGCAATTACTATTGACGAAAATGACTCTTAGATGATAACATATGGGCTCCCATAAAATAAACCAAACTTACCACATACGTCTCATAACAGACTTCTTATTTATAACAAGGATTGAATAAATATTACCACAAATCATTTTATCTTCAATCAACACATAATTAATCTTTCAACAATTATTCATCATTAATATTATAACTCACATTATTTAACAACCAGATCATTCCCAGGAAAGAGGGGGCTTTCCGATAAGGATTTCTCCCTATTGGCGCGCAATTAGGTGACTAAACCTCTCCTCGACAAAACTTTCTAGACATCGTCAATATTGCAAATAATAATATGAATAATTTTGTTGTCTCAATTATTGATTTAATAATATAAAATATTATGCAGATGATACTGTGATAATAATTAAATCAATAATATGAGATACTATGCATCAATTAATATAGCAATAATTGAGTATAACTGAGTGGCTTCTTACGTAAGCATCAATAATCAATGCCGTGTGCTACTATGTAATCACGCGTATTACTATATTTTTACCACCGGGTATTTCAACAGTTAACGGTAAAACTTTCGCCGTTATTTTTATAAAAAGATATTTTTGTCGTTTTCTAACTCGATAATAATTACATTTGTGGGGTCCACCAATGATTGTGTCATCGCATTCAATATTCTCCGACAAAAAGAATATTCCCCGACCAAACGAATATTTTATAACAACTTGCTTACTTTGCAAAATCTATAAATATTACCCACAATTATAACATTATATCAAATCCACACCATAATATTTAAAATGATATTTAGAGAAAAATAATCTTTATTTATGAAGGTTGGGGTCTTACAGAAGTTGTAAGCCTAATTCTTCCATATTTGTTTGAAAATTTAGTTTTTAGGGGTTGTTGATTGTTTGGTAACTTTAATATTTTTAGTTATAATTCTTAAATTGGATAGTTTAATAAAAATTGGATTAATAGGAAATTGGTAATTGTGAGAGTTAATTTCTTGCTAATCTCTATGGGAACGATACTTGACTTATCACTTTATTACTTGTTGACCACGTATACTTGCGTGTTGTGCGTATATAGATTTTACCCAACAAGATTTTGGCGCCGTTGCTGGGGAATAGTATAGATTTTAATAATTTTGCAATATCAATTTTATTAGTCCAGTTTTACTTAAACATATATTTTCTTTTTGTTTTGTTCTTTCTATTTCAGGTTCTTGAAGTCGGTTTATGCAAACTCGGTCCAAAAACCCAGACTTGCTTCCTTTGGAGGACGACATCGAGAAACAGTTTCAAAGGCTAAGTAAGTGGATCAAAGACACGAGGGAAGACTTTGAGAATTTTGAAAAAGAAGAAGTAATGGCTGTCGAAGACCAGAAAGCGGTACGAGACTTTGTTACACCTGAGCTTCAGTCGAGTATCACCAGGCCAGCGATTGCTGTAAACACATTTGAGATCAAGCTTGGGACTATTCAGATGATAAAGAACTCGGTTCAGTTTGGGGGACTTGCAAATGATGATCCAAATGAACACTTGGTCAGCTTTTTGGAGATATGAGATACTTTTAGGTATAATGGGGTGTCAGATGAAGCAGTCAGACTTTGTTTGTTCTCATTCACTCTGCGGGACAAGGTGAAGAGTTGGTTACACTCACTGCCATCGGGATCAATAACTACATAGGAAGACCTCGCTCAAATATTTCTAGCCAAATTCTTCCCACCAACAAAGACTACAAAAACAAGGAATGAGATTACTATATTTGAACAGCAGCACAGGGAATCATTACATGAGGCATAGGAGAGATACAAGGAGTTTTTTAGGAAATACCCACATCACGGATTACCAAAATGGCTGCAGATGAACATATTCTACAACGGGTTAAATGGGAATCTCGGGACGATTATCGATGCAGCTTTGGGTGGAGCATTTATGGCTAAGAGATATGAGGAAGCGTATGAGTTAGTTGAGACAATGGAGGCTAACAACTACCAGTGGCCTACTTCGAGGATGACACAACCTAAGGTGGCTAGGGTTTTAGAGGTAGATGGAGTGACTGCGTTGGCAGCTCAGATTGTTGCATTATCAAAGAAAATGGATACTTTAACAGGGGCACAACCATAACAGGTGGCATATGTGTACGAGTTATGTGCTGGAGAACATCCTATGGAGCAGTACACTATAAACCCAGCATCGGTTCAGTTTGTGGGTAGCTATAATAGGATTCTGCCACAGAATATGTATTAAAATGTCTACAACCAGGGGAATAGAAACCATCCCAATTTGTCATGGAGCAACAATCCAAATCAGCATGCTCCACGACAATCTTATCCCCTGGGTTTCCAGATTCAACATCAACAAACAACTCAGCATCAAGAGAGAAAAACAAATTTAGAAGAGTTGTTGTCAAAGTATATAACGAGTAACGAGGTAGTTATGAAGTCACAAGCAGTAGCCATCAAGAATCTAGAAAATTAGATGGGACAACTGGCCTTAGCATTGAACAATAGACCGCATGGGACTCTACTAAGTGACACCGAAAATAATCCAAAGGGAAATCACGAATAGTGGCAGGCTATCACTTTGAGAAATGGAAAACATCTAGATGGGGAAATTGTAGAAAATTCAATTACAAAAGATGACAAAGTTGATGATAACAAAGTGGTTGAAGAGAAACAGGGAGAGGAAAAGCAAGTTGAATAGACAAAGTCAAATGACAAGCCAGTTGTGTATCCTCCACCGTCGTTTCAACAAAGAGTCCAAAAGCAGAAATTAGATAAGAAATTCGTTAAATTTTTAGAAGTTTTTAAGAAACTTTAGATTAACATCCCTTTCGCAGAAGCCCTAGAGCAGATGCCTAGTTATGCTAAATTCACGAAGGGAATTTAGTCTAGGAATAAGAAGTTGGAGGATTTTGAAACTGTGGCATTAACAGAGGAGTGCAGTGCAGTGTTACAACGAAAGTTACCGCCAAAGTTGAAAGATCCGGGGAGTTTTACCATTCTATGCACAATTGGGAACATGGCGTTCAACAAATGTTTATGTGACTTGGGGGCAAGTGTGAACCTTATGCCGTTATCCGTATACACTGAATTGGGTTTACCAGCTCTGAAACCAACCAATATATCTCTACAGTTGGCAAATAGGTCAGTCACATACCCAAAAGGCATTGTGGAGGATATTTTGGTCAAGGTAGATAAATTCATATTTCCCGCAGACTTTATAATTCTGGATTTTGAGGAAGATAATAACATCCCCATCATCTTAGGGAGATCGTTCTTGGCTACAGGCATGACTCTCATCGATGTGCAAAAAGGTGAACTAACTATGAGGGTCGAAGATCAGGAAGTGAAGTTTAACGTATTCAAAGCCATGAAGTTCACTACAAATGAAGAAGTGTGTTTCAGGATGGATGTCATTGATCAGATAATCAATTAAGACATGGTTAAAAGTTTGGCTAATGATCCATTGGAAACTACAATACTGCTGGGGGATGAAGATTTAGATGATCCGGATGTTGTGGATTATTAGCATATACTGGATTCCTTTCCACGAGTTAGTAGATTCAAGATACCATTTGAGCCATTACAGTTAGAAGAGAAAGCCACAGCAAGGATGAAACCTTCATTGGAGGAGCCACCTACACTTGAGCTAAAACCACTTCCTAAACACCTCAGGTATACATATTTAGGCAATTCTAATTCTTTATCTGTTATTATTGCTTCTGCGCTTAATGAAATACAGTAAAATAATTTGCTGATAGTGCTTAGAGAATACAAATCGGCTATAGGATGGACAATTACAGACATCAAGGGAATCAGTCCATCCTTCTGCATGCACAAAATTCTTATGGAAGAGGATTCAAAGCCAACAGTGGAACATAAGAGACGGCTCAATCCGATAATGAAAGAAGTGGCGAAGAAAGAGATTCTGAAGTAGTTGGATGCGTGAATCATCTACCCAATTTAAGATAGTGCTTGAGTCAGCCTTGTTCAATGTGTGCCGAAAAAGGGCGGAACGACCATAGTAAAGAATGACGACAATGAATTAATTCTGACAAGGACAGTGACCTGTTGGAGGGTTTGCATGGACTAAGGAAGCTGAATAAGGCAACCCGCAAAGACCATTTTCCTCTACCTTTTATTGATCAGATGTTGGATAGATTAGCAGGGTACAAATTTTACTACTTATTGGATGGATATTCGGGATATAATCAGATAGTCATTGCTCCTGAATATCAAGAGAAGACTACTTTCACATGCCCATACGACACCTTTGCATTCAGGAGAATGTTGTTTGGCTTGTGTAATGCACCCGCTACCTTCCAACAGTATATGATGTCCATCTTCTCTGACATGGTGGAGAAAAATGTGGAAGTCTTCATGGACAAATTTTCGGTCTTTGGTGATAGTTTGGATGTCTATTTAGAAAACTTAGTCATGGTTTTAAAGCGTTGCGTAGAGACTAATTTGGTGCTTAACTGGGAAAAGTACCATTTCATAGTTGATGAAGGAATAATCTTGGGGCACAAGGTTTCGGCGAAGGGATTAGAGGTTGATAGAGCAAAGTTGGAAACGATTGAAAATCTTCCACCGCCAACTTCAGTTAAGGGAATCCGAAGCTTTCTTGGACATGTCGAGTTCTATAGGAGATTTATAAAAGACTTCTCTAAGATTGCAAAACCATTGTGCAGTCTCTTAGAGAAGGATTCAGTTTTCAAATTTGATGAAGAATGTAAGTTAGCATTTGAGCTATTAAAGAAGAAATTGACTACAACTCTAGTTATTGTCACACCAGACTGGAATTTGCCTTTTGAGTTAATGTGCGATGCAAGCGACTATGCGGTAGGGTATGTGTTGGGTCAACACCGAGAGAAGACATTCCACGCCATATACAATGCAAGTAAAACCTTTACAAATGCCCAATTGAACTACACAACTACAGAAAAGGAGTTACTTGCAGTAGTATATGCATTTGATAAATTCCAGGCATATTTAATTGGGACAAAGGTTGTGGTTTATACGAATCACTCTGCAATTTGATATTTAATTTCGAAGAAGGATGCTAAGCCGCGACTTATCAGATGGATCCTCCTTCTACAAGAATTTGATTTGGAAATACAAGATAGAAAGGGAACGGATAATCAAGTTGTAGATCATTTATTGAGGCTAGAAAATCCGGGTAAAGATGAAGAGGATAAGTGTGTAATCAACGAGTTATTTTCAAATAAGCAGCTGTTTGGAGTCGATGCAGAATTTTCGTGGTACACAAATTTTTCTAACTATGTAGTGAGCAACATCCTTCCCCATGATCTTACACGACATCAGAAAAAGAAATTCCTATATGACGTCAAGTGGTACATGTGGGATGAGCCATACTTACTTAAACAGTGCGCTGACAAGATGATTAGAAGGTTTGTGCCCTACAGCGAGGTGAAGAATATATTGCATGAGCGTCATGCATCTGTATATGGGGGACATTATGGAAGTGAGAGAACAACAGCGAAAATTCTTCAAGATGGATTCTTTTGGCCTACAAAATTTAAAGACGCCCACAAATTCGTAAAAAGATGCGATAGATGTCAAAGGGTGGGCAATATATCAAAAAGGAATGAGATGCCACTACAAACTATCTTGGAAGTTGAAATTTTTGACGTTTGGGGCATTGATTTTATGGGGCCATTTCCATCATCATTCAGTAATCAGTACATCTTGCTTGTGGTTGACTATGTATCAAAATGGGTTGATGTCGTAGCACTCCCCACTAATGATGCCAAAGGGGTTCTTAAATTCATGCAAAAGAATATTTTACAAGATTTGGCACGCCTAGAGCTATAATAAGTGATGAGGGGAGTCACTTCTGTAAAAGATCGTTCACAACTCTTTTGGAAAAATATAGGGTCAACCATAAGGTGGCGACGACCAATCATCCCCAAACAAGTGGGCAAGCTGAAGTTTCGAACAGGGAGGTGAAGAGAATTATTTTGAAGGTAGTAAATCTGAATAGAAAAGACTGGTCTCTTAGATTGGATGATGCATTATGGGCTTACAGAACTGCTTACAAGACACCAATTGGGATGTCACCATATCAGTTGCTCTACGGGAAAGCATGTCACCTACCTGTTGAGTTACAACATAAAGCCTACTTGGCAATTCAGAAACTCAACTTCGATTAAGCAGCAGCAGGTGAAAATAGGCTACTTTAATTAAATGAACTTGATGAATTCAGACTTCAAGCCTATGAGAACTCAAAGTTGTATAAAGAAAAGGTAAAGAAATGGCACGACAAGAAAATCATACAAATAACGTTCGAGCCGGGGCAATCAGAACTATTGTTCAACTCAAGATTGCGGTTGTTCCTAGGAAAGCTAAAATTGAGGTAGTCATGTCCATTCACTATCAAGAGGGTTTTCCCACATGGCGTCGTTGAACTATACAGTAGGAATCCATTGGAGACGTTCAAGGTCAACGATCAACGATTGAAGCATTATTGGGGTAGCGAATCAAATTGGGATGCTATAACAATCACACTTATCGACGCGCAATAAACAGGGAGTAGTCAAGCTGAACGACTTAAAATTAAGCGTTAGTTGGGAGGCAACTCAATTTTACTATTAGACTAATTATTTTTATTCATGTTAGTTAAATTGTAGTTTAGAATAATAATTAGTATAGAATAAGTTCATTAAGTAGTTAGTTAAGTAATAATTTTTAGATAATCTTACCGTCCATACTCAATTTGCTCAATATTGATTCATATTTATGTTTAATGATGTTTCAGGTACTTAAATAGATCATGGATTGGAGTTGGATGCAAGGAATGGGAGAAATCAGGTGAACTTACAGAAAGGTATGCCCACCGGGGTAGGCCCCCCTAAGCCTAAATACCCCCACCGGGGCGGGGGTCTCGAACTCTCAATAACAAACTGTATGCCCATCGGGGCGGGCCTCCAAGGCATATTACCCCCCGCCAGGGTGGGGGTAAGGAATCTAAAGGGTTAGTTGCAATGATTACATAGCACTCAGACAATTTCCCCCCACTTCCCTTCACGTGAAACTACAACACACCACTCCTATAAATTCTAACCCCACGAACTAAGCAGGTTAAGCACCACCATCCCACTCCATTAAAACACTTGCCCACTACTTCACCCCATAACTCTCTACATCACCTCCTCTCTATAAAACCATCCCTTCACAACCCAATCTAACCACATACATTCCAACCAATTCAGAAGTGCAAGGATTAGTGTTCTTCTTGGGTGAAATTTTACAGTAATTGAGAGTGAGTGGTTTGTTCTTGCAAAATCTCCATATCTATAACCACAATTGAAGCCACATCACTAAGTTTCAGAGATTGCACGTCTTTCACACCAAGTTTTCGACAGATTGCCTGAGTGAAGTTTGGGAAAATGTGTAATTGAAGCTCACCAATTCCAAATCAATGGAACCTAAACCGGCGTCAAAATGACAACGTGGAGAGACTTCAGGGTCCACACCACCAACGAGGACCTTTGACAAGGAAAAAATTCATAAGTGTCGCTGTCGCCGACTGTTATGACTACCTTGTGACAAAAGCACTCACACTAGAATGGGGGTTGGTACCCGAACATGTCGATGGTGAAATGATGCAATAAATCTATCAAAAAGGTTGGAATAAGTTAAAGAAAGAGCCCGAGCCAGCAATTGTGAGTGTGGTAAAGGAATTCTATGCAAACGCAGAAGATAAGGCCCCATTCATAGCATTTGTCCGGGGTAGGTTAGTTCCTTTTAGTGCTGATGCCATCAACATCTACTACCAATTATGAGTTCCTAGACATTTCTAGTATGCTCGCTTACGTGAATATGATCCTGATTACGAGGCTATTTTAAAGGAAATGACAAAATCGGGTACCTCGTGGATCAAGGGCCAAAAAGGGGGCACTGTCTTCATCAATAAGGATCTCAACCGATATGGAAAGATATGGTACGCGTTCGTGTGCACCAAGTTGTTTCCATCCACACACACGTCAGATGTGACCAACGAGAAGGCATTGCTTTTATATGTCATTGTCCAAGATTTTATCATCGATGTGGGGGGTATAATCAATATTTCTATTCGAAGATGCCTGTGAGGACCATTCTATGGCGGCTTGCCACACCCATCGCTCATTTATGGGTTGTGTAGATAGGCGGGAGTATGATGGTCCGATGATGAGACCACAAGATGATGCTTCAGACGTTAGACACGAGGATGATTGTGCGGTATTCGGTGTGGCCCGGGGGTGAGTCGCACCCTAGAGGAGTCGGGTTTATATTTCCATCAGCCTCGGAGGATGAGGCGAACGCTGAGGACACCTCAAATGACGACGAGTTTCAGGGGGATGCGACGATGGGATATTAAAGAACGGAGGCGACACCACAACCCGAAGCTATATCTAGCCCTCAGTTCCAGAGCCTTCAAAGATAAATGGATGGGTATAACAAGGATGCCCGAAGAGAGATGCGAAGACTCACAGCGCGGCAGGACCATGTTTTCGAGGCTATGAATATGTCGTTTGCCTCATTGAACGCGACACTCTAGAATTTCAATCCAATGTGCAATTCCCATACCAGCAGCCAGCCCCGATGCTAAGGTTTCCACCCAGTGATTCAGATGACGAACAACAACCACCACCACCTCTAGCTTAGAAGATTACAGGGAAGTCCCCAGACATTTACTGCTTTATCATTTACAATGAGGACATTGTAATTTTCAAGTTTGTGGGAGTTAGTTAATTTTTATGTTTGCATGTTTAATTTATTTAGTTAGCTTTGCATACGTTAGTTCAATGTTTAGTTTAGGATTGTTAAATGTTTGCATTCAAGTAGTGATTTAGTTGCATAGTAATATAGGATTGTCAATAGTTTTATTTAGATCTCAATTATGTTATGTTATGCTTACCACATATAAGAAAAAAATATTTATTTAAGTATTGTGTTATATTGCATGTGTCCAGCGGTTTAATACAGTTCATGTTATTTTGACCAGTGATGAGATTGGGATTAAGTAGATAAGTACAGTACTGATTATTAGAATTGTGATGTAATTTTGCATTATGAATTGGATCTTTTGAATGTTTGACATTGGTATAATAAGGTTAGCATGTTAATGACACTTATGAGGACTAATTAGTTCAAATTGATACATAAGGGCTTTCTAAAGGATAATGCTAGTTTAAATGAAAGAATGACAAGGATAGGCAGTGAAGACAAAAAATTAGGCAAGAACCTAAGTTTGGAGGGGAAACGTGGGGTATATAAGCTTCTAAAAAAATTGGGAACCATCCCGAGTTGAGTAATTGAGTCTTGTGGTGGGTCGAGAAGGAGCGTGAAACGCACTCCCCATAAACATAGGCGTGAATGGAGCGTAAAATGCACTCACTATCTCTCTATCTAAAATAAAAAAGAGAGAATAAAATAGGAAATAAGAGCAAAGAGCCCCCGTGAAAAAAAAAAGAAAAAAAGAAGAAGCATAAGTACCCCATTTGGACCCCTAAGTTTAGTGAATGTTTGATTTTAGTTGAATCTTGTCTAATTTTGAAGTTCTTGAGTTTATGCTATATGATGCCTTCTAAGAGACTTGTTATGTATTGAATTCAAATTTGCATCAGTTATCATGAATGTTGAGCACACACACTATACCAGTGATAACGGTTTAAGATTCGAGGATTGATAAGAAATTATTGATTGATTTTGATATGAAGTGTTGTCGTGTTTGCTTGATTTCTTTGAGGCCGGATGAATAAGTTTGATTTTATGATACTATTGGATTGTAGGCATATAGATTAGATGCATTACATATCATTGCATTGCATTGTATAACATGTTAGTTTTGTTTCGTGCTCGAGGACTAGCACGATTTAAGTTTGGGGGATTTTGATAAGTGGGTTTTATACCTATGAATCAACGTCTAATTCGAGCTTAAACGGTGTTACTTCTTTGTGTTTATGTTTAATTTTTACTTGTTTAGTGTAATTTCGTGTGTAGGTGTGGTGGCGTGGCAATTGGACTTAAAGAGCGAAAATCATGGCAAAAGTTGGCAAGATTTGGAGCTAAAGTGAACAATCAACATAAAGGAACCCGGTAAAGGCGGTTCAGAGTACATTAACACCCATTTGAAATAGGAGTGTGAGCAAATTAATAGTTGATATGTCACGTAAGACTCATTACAAGGCTAAACCCCCGTCGTGGCGAGGGTACAGGAAATTATTGTCCTGCTTGAATTGGAATGCTGAAACAAATTAGATATTAGTGTTTGTTCTGGCTTGGGACTCAACTATGTATGGAATTAGAGTCTAAATTCGTGGCTTGGCATATAAAACATACAACAAACACTAGATTGAAGCATCATACAAGCAATTAGATCATTGAAGATAGTTTTTCTGAGCAAGAGCATTGGAGGGATACTTTGAAGGCGATTTCACAATAATTGCAGATTGAGGCTAGAGAGAATGGTGGTTCTGGAATTATTCTTTTTCTTTATTTTAATTTCTGTAATTGTCATGATGTTTACTTTAATTAATTCAGTTTTTATTTCATTAACGATGAACTAAATTCTTTATTAGGCTTATAACGGATCTTTGAGTAGAACGATGATTATGTAACTTTGATTTTCAGTTTAATAAGCTATTATTCAGTTTTCTATATTGATTTGTGATTGAATTTATGAATTGGTTAATCACCAATTTTATGTGGACTTGTATGCATTCGAGAGAGGAAATACGAATCTAGACTTAGTCAATATAGCATGTGTTCTTGAATTATGTGAATGAATGGAATCTTGATGAATGTTAGGGTGGAGATATGCTTAACATCGCATGTAATCGGATAAAGAACTTGAACTTAACCCTTCTTTGATTATAATTCACACAGAGATATAGTGTGTTAGTTAATTAAGGTGTTTAGTTTAATTCTATCTAATTTGTGGATTTGAGTTAATATGGTATTGTGGCATTGAGAGGTGGCTAGTTCTACTTGAGTGTCCTTGATTAATAAACTTTGATAGTGAATTAAACTAGGATAATTTGTAATAATCAGAGTTATGCTTAAAGTGAAGTTATAAGCCTAATTCTTCAATATTTGTTTAAAAATTCAGTTTTTAGGGTTTTTTGATTGTTTGGTAATTTTAGTATTTTTAATATTTTTAGTTATAATTCTTAAATTGGATAGTTTAATAAAAGTTGGATTAATAGGAAATTGGTAATTATGAGAGTTAATTTCTTGTTAATCTATGTGGGAGCGATATTTGACTTATCACTTTATTACTTGTTGATCATGTATACTTGCGTGTTGTGCGTATATTGATTTTACCCAACATCGACACCGAAAAAATATTGTTGGTCTCCCTCTTCCTAATGTTGTCTCTAACCCTTTATGTTTTCTATGTGATTTTTATTTCATCTGAAGGGTGACATTTTCAGGAAAAAGACCGATATATAATGTCAAAGATTTGAAAAGATTTGATTTTTTTGGTTCGAATTAGACAGAGATGTCAATTGGTATGAGTTTAAATGGTTGTACCAAACCAACCGAGTTTTGAAAGATTTTTGTAATAGGCCCAATTATTGGACTCTGTTTAATTGGTCTTGGAAACCGAGAATTCATGTAGTTTGGGAGCCTGATTAAGCGGGGGGAAGGTGTTAGGCATCCCCCAACTTCCGTGAAACATGGTTACTGCGCTTTTTAATTCTCTAATGTGTGTATATGTGTGTGTGTGTGTGTGTGCATTGCAGTTAATTGAGCTTAAGTTCTTTATTTGGAAGTAGTGTTATGCCTCTTTTGCACCTATATACAAAAAGTTTGACTTGTATAAAAGTTTAATTTTAATACAAGACATATAAAATGATATTTTGAAAACAGATTTTCAAACCCTTATGCTCACATATTAATTGAGGAACTTGATACTTCCATTTTATTCCGTATTCGGCTTATTCTGATTTTATTCTTGAGATGCGAAGCATCTTCGATAAAATAATATACATATAAGTGTCGGGCTCTTTATGGGAATAAAAGCCATCAAAGAATGCCCTAGCACCACACATAAGATTTTCACTATTATGGAGACCTTAAATCCAGATAACCGTTTTAAGGTCCTATATTTAAAAGTACAAAATTTACAGGCTGGCTGTACACCTAAAACAAGTCCATTTTCAAAACTAGATCTAGATCCATTGATTGAATCATCAACCCTTTGTAGTTCCTAGGCTCACAGAATATTATTTAAAAGATAGAAAGAAAACTAGATTTAAATAAATCTTAGTCATTCTAGCTCAACGGTTCTAGTTTCACAACTATTGAACCGGTTAGAAGCTAGATATGACTAGATTTAGATAAATCTAGTCAACCAAACTTAAATATTAGAAATTTACATCAAATGAATGGTTACAACTGTTATTTAATCACAATGATTAACTAAATATATATATTAAAGCAGTAAAAGGCCACAAATTTGCAATCTAGGCACTATTAAACAGTATATATATATATATAGTAAAGTAGTAAAAAGCCACAGATTGACAATCCAGACTCGATTAATCGGTATAAATATTTATATGCATAAAAGAGGAAAAAAATGAAAACTTGAAGAAGTCTTACAACCTTGCACAAGAAGGGCTATCGAATGGCTTTTAGAGCCCTTAGACTCGATTTCCACCGATTAAAACTTGATATGTTGCAATAGATATGTATATGAAAGCTTACAAGTGAGGTTTACAAAATCTCTTTTCTGACAAAATCTCTCTCGTTTTCTCTCTTTCACTCTCTTTTCTCTTTTTTTTCTTCTTCTTCAATAAGTTGTGGGTAGCTTTTATATTAAGCCTCGGGCGTCTACAAGTAGACCTACGGATTCCAGAGCCTGCAGAAGGGCCTCGTTGTCTCAAAGTAAGTGCACTCCGATCAACGCGCAACCTATTTGAACCTTCATGACTTGAAATCCCGGAATCCGATGGAGGCGTGCCATATCTTTCCAGAAAGTTCTTTCCGAGAGCTACGTCATGACATGTGATTTGACCTTTTCCGAATCAGGGAAGATGGGTTCATGACCAATTCTTCTAGTCTTCAAAGTCAGTCCATTGAGCTGTCTGGCGCAGTTTTAACTTGGGAATGTTGCAATGACTCTTTGTAACCCTTTTTGCAGTTGTATTGGGGTTGTTGATGTTGACTTATAAAAATGAAAATAAATTCCCTTCCAGTGGTTGTCTCCAGGGTTGACGGGCTTTTGACTGTCCTTCGAGGTTGTCTCCGAGGTTTGATCATAACTAATCCTGTTTTTTCCTCAGGGTTATCTCTGGGGATTGATTTGATGCTTCAGGGTTGTCTCTGAAGGTTGATTTGATATCCCGGGACTGTCTCCGGGGTTGGATTTGATAATTTCCCGATGATATTGTTGGGGTTCTGTGTGATAACCCAAATTTTTGGGTAATATTAAAATAAGAATTAAATAAAGAAAATTCTCATTAGATGATATATTATGTGATATTGTAGTGCACAAAGGATTATGTGTCATGCAATATGTGATGTTGTGTATAATAAATATATTAGAGTTATATATTTATTATATGTAAGTAAGGTGTATGAGTAAATTATTAAAGGAAATTAGATGGGTAAAATTTAAAATAATTTATAATATTAAATTATTTTAATGTGGTAAATTGGTGGCATTAAATATACTTCATGTATAACCACTATTTTATAAAAGAAATCATATATTATATTATGAGTGTAATGTATGTATGTATTTAATGTGGTGAATATATTAATATATTTACTACAGTTAAATAAATTGTGCAACAATTTATAGAAAGAAAAGAAAATAATTAGATATATGATATTATGTTATATGAATAATGGTATAATATTTAATATTATACCAAATTATATAAAGTAAAAATATGAGATGAGATCCAATATGTAATTATGTATATTGGTATCAAATAGTTAGTAAATTAAATTTATATTTGATTAAATGATTGAATATATTAAATTATATATTTAATATATAAATAAATTATTTGAAAACAATTTATGGAGTAAGGAGGAAATTAAATTTAATTATACAATATAAATTGTATAATTTAAATAAGTTATTTAAATTAGGTATGAGAATTAAATAACCTAAATGGTTATTTTTAATTAGTGGTTCTAGTATTTAATTATATACTAGTGACCTAATCTAAGAGATTGGTGGGGCATGTCTCAACCTATTAATTATTTTGTATGAATATGTGAGTAAGTGAAAATGAATATTTTGTGATAGTTTATATTTGTTTATTATATAAACAAATAAAAGAAACTAATGTAACCTAATTATGTATTAGGAATGAAAAAAATTGAATAAGTTAATGGTTATGGAAGGGAAAAAATAATAGTATTTAAAATATATACTAATCCAAAAGATTTATTTTATACATCTCCATTAATTATTTTTATAGCCTAATTAAAGAAAGTCTAATTGGGTTATAAAAATAAAAGGGACAATTACATATTCTATTATATTTTTAAAAATAATTACAACAATAGTGCACTCATAAAATATTTACACAATTAATAAACTTTTATATTTATTTATAATATTACTATGCAATTAGGATTCCTTAATTTAGGGGATTAGTATTGATTTACTTATTAAATTAATTAATTAATAAGTAAATTATATAGCACACCTTCTCTTTCCTTAATAAAAATCACACCTCCTCCGCCCTTATCAGTCTTCTCCTCCGCCCTCCTCCACCATTAACGCCCTCCTCCACCATTAACCTAGACAGTCCCAACTTGTTAACCATTAACCTAGACACAATATTTTCAGTGTTGCCACTATCAATAATTGAATCACATACCTTCCCATGAACAGTGCATCGGGTTTTGAAGATATTATTCCTTTGAGGGTACTCATCCTGTTTCGAGGCCATAAGTATCTTTCTCACAACAAAAGAAAGCCTATCGCCATCATCACCTTATGTCACTCCAACATTGTCATACCATGAGAAGTTTCTCTTTGTTCATCTTCTTTCAGTTCACATTCTTTATTCTCTGCCTCCATCAAATTCACGCCGCCTCTTTTAGAACATTGATTAGAGTTGTGCCCAGGTTGTCCACACCTAAAACATTTATCCAAGCTGGGCCACGCATAAGGGCTTGTCATGTTATGTTTTTTATTGCAATTTATGGCTTTACAATTTATTTTTTATGAATATTTTGTTACCCACAAAAATTAAAATTATTACATTTGTACGAAGGTTTGGCTACCAACTGCACCATATTCATAATAATTTTATTTTTAAAATTTTATTTATAAGTTGGTAGTCAAACCTTCATAAAAAAATAACCAATTCAGTTTTATTGGGTTACCAATTAATAAAAAAAAAATTAAGAACAGTTTCCAAATGTTACGTGTATATGGTATCCGAAATGCCATGTCTAAGTTTCCATTTATATAGCTGTTAGTTTTTTTTAAATAAACTTTTAAAAATAAAATTATTTTGAATATGGTGCAGTTGGTAACTAAACCTTCATACAAAGGTAATCATTTTAGTTTTTGTGGGTAACCAAATATTCATAAATAAAATTTGTTCGTGATTTCTTCTTTGTTCGGCGACTCTGAATTCGTTTTGGATTTGTTCTTGCTGGTTTGGTAACTCCGACTTCTTCTTCTTTGATTTGCTTTGGTAACTCTGACTTCTTCTACTTCTTCTATTTGTTTTGTTTTGATTGTTCGTGTTTTGTCTGGCTATTTAGCATATGGTGATTGCGAATAGTTGTTAATTCTGTTACATTGGTTGTAGAATGTGAAAAAGTCTTTCATATATCAGTACGCAAATCAAGTATTGGAGAGAAATCTGAAGTTATTCTAGAGAATGGAAGATGCAGATTCAGATCTGCCACACATACATCATGAACGAGCTAGATGGAATTTCTTAGTTACAAAGGAGAGAGAAAATATGGAAAGGGAGATGAAGATTTGAATTTGAATATTTGAATTTGAATTATTATTTTGAATTTAAATTTGTTTTTGTTGTTAGATCCCAAATATTTGAATTTGAATTATTGATTATGACAGTTATTTCTCCTTGATTTTAGGTTTCCTTATTAATGTGAATTGTACTATTTTTGTAATATGGGTCCTACTTACACTCTTTTTATAATTATTTTGTTGATGCACTAATGGTGTAATTACTTTCTAATTGTTGTATATTTCTGTAAAGAATCCAAAATTAAATATGAATATTGATATTATAAAGTTATGTAATAGTCCAATTAGTAAATTACGAGAGGACTAGCCCAATTGAATTATCTATCAAGCTCACTTAATGAATTAGTTATGAATTTGAAAGATTAGTATATGAATTGAATAATTAACCAACATTTTGGGAGCCCAATAATTTAATAAAGAGCAAAATACAGTGACACCCCCTCTAGATAATCATAATAACACTCACCTCCCCTCTAGTTTCTTAAGTAACAGTTAGTACCCCTGCAAGTTTTTAGGGTTGACTAAATAGATAAAGTTACATATTTACCATTGTATTTTATCAAATTTTAATTACTAAATAATATATATATATATATATATATATATGTGTGTGTGTGTGTGTGTGTGTGTGTGTGTGTGTTTAATTATCCTTTTTTTAATACAATATATTTTAATTATAGTTTTATTTGTAATTAAAACTATCTCATTTAAATTGTTGGTAACTTATAAAAACTAATTTAGTTTAATTAACACATATTTTTGGATAAGTGATACAAATATTAAAAAAAATTAATTAAATTATTAATGAAGCTATTCTAATTAGAGTGATTGAGTATATTGATAGTTTAGTTTTTGGTGCTTAACAACAAAAAAAATATTATTTTAATTTTAGTTTCATATTATAATTTTTATATGTTAACTTTTATTGAGTATATATAAAAATTGGGATATTTATGATTTTGATTAAAAAAATTAGTATAGAGTTGACGTTGTTTTTATGTAATGTTAAATAAAAATATAATTATATTTATTACTACCTCTATCTTGTAAAAAAATAATCTTTTAATATATTTTTTCTTTTTTTTGAGTAACAATATTTGTGTACTAAGATTCGTTTAAATTGTAATAATAAGTTTGTTTTACGTAAATTTTAATATTTGAAAAAATTATTATTATTTTATCACGTTAATTTGTAATTTTATGGGTATTAATATTATACTTTTCATTACAAAAAATATATTTGAATATATATCACGTAAATTTTAATATTTGAGAAATTTAATTAGTGAAAATTGTATGACTTTATTTTCACGATAAAATGAATATTTATTATTTTTTGACTTTTATGTTATTTATTGCACAATTTCATAATTTAATTAATTAGATCAAGTAAAGTAAAAATTATGATATACAAATTTATATTAGTGGAGAAATTAAACATTATAACTTGAAGGGTGTATTAGACACATTATTGATTTCTGGATAAATTAAATTATAAATCTTTAAAATTTATCCTTGAACTTGTTTTACTGAATTATTATGTCATTGTCATCATCATCATGCTTATATTGTGATGAAAGTCATCTTTGGCTTACGTGCATAGATGGACTTGGTATGATTATGACCAGAGATTATTCGGTATAATCATGACCATAATATAACGAATGATGTGGTAAAAGTCCTCATTGGCCCGTAGTGCATTGATGGACAGTTATGGGTATGATTATGACCAAGAATTATTCGATATAATCATGAACATTGATGATTACATGAATATCCTTGGCCCGTAGTCCAGGGATGATTCGATGATGTGGTTTATTTATTAAGCTGAGTCTCAGCGATAAAGTTGATGAAATACTTTTTAAATCATAGAAGATAGTAGATTTTATTTTCTACTTGACTCTTCTTGTGAGACCCCAGATTTTATGAATAAATATTTAATTTTCTCGAAATAATTTTTTTAATATTATGGTGTTGATTTGATGTAATGTTATAGTTGTGGGTAATATTTACAAATTTTACAAAGTAAGAAAGTGGTTGTATAATATTCGATTGGTCGGGGAATATTCTTTTTGTCGGGAAATATCCGTACGACGGTACAATCATTGGTGGACCCCGTAATGGAATTATTGTCGGATTGAGAAAACGACAAAAATACTTTATGAAAATAATAGCGAAAGTTTTCTTAAGTAACTATTGAAACACGGTGTTAAAAAAATGCGAGAATACGTGTGGTTGCATCGGTAGTTAATACAGTATTGATTATTGATGTTTACGTGAGAAGTCACTCAGTTATACTCAATTATTACTACTGATAATTCTTCGCATCATATCTCTCATATTATTGATTCAATTATTGTTACAAGATTATCATCGTATAATATGATATATTGTTCAATCGGTATTAGGGACACTTTTCGGTATTGGAGAGTACTATTCATGAGTTACTATTCATGAGTTACTATTCATGAGTTACTATTTGTGAGTTACTATTCACGAGTTACTATTCATGAGTTACTATTCACGGGTTACTATTCACCCAGTTACTATTCACTCTAGTATTATGCATTCGGGTATTTGGGTACAATATTATTCCATGAGGAGATGTGCTAATTTTTTTGAATTGTTGGTTGAAGATATAATAAGAAAGTCAATATGGACATTTGGTGGAGTTATAATAGTAAATCAATATGGATCATTTGGTTTAAAGTTTTAATAGTAAATCAAGTATGGACCCGTTGTTTTAAGTTTTAATAGTAAACTAATATGGATAAATACATTTAATAGTAAATCAATCTGGACCGTTCATGAATTAGTTACTATTCATTCCATTTTCCTATAAATAGAAGCTCATTCCTTCATTATTTCTTACGAATTCACTGAAACTCTAGAGAGAGAATTATAAGAGAACCTATAGAAAAGTATTTTGCTACTTCCCTACTCTTATATTTAGTTTCTTTTATGGTAAAGGATATTATTTGTTGTACTCGTAAGGGATGTTATTTGTTGTACTCATGAAGAGAACTTCTGTTATTCCATTATTTATTATTCTGTTGGAATAACTTGTATACGCGGGCTACCCTATACATGGTGACATTCTTCTAATATTCCGTTCTTTATTATTACAGCCGGAATATCTTTATGCGTGCCTTTCTGTGGGACTGGTTCCATTATTTATTATTACGTCGAGAATATCACATGTCATGCATTTCTGGCGGACTGGTTCCATTATTTATTATTGCGTCGAATATCACATGCATGCATTTCTGTGGGACTGGTTCCATTCTTTATTATTACATTGGAATATCTTGTCTATGTATTTTCTGTGGGACTGGTTCCGTTATTTATTATTTTGTTGGAATAACTTGCGTATGCGATTATCGCATGCATGGTGATTTCTTTTGTTATTCCATTCTTTATTATACTCGGTTGGTTAAAACTTTAACTTCTATACTCCATGAAATTAGTGGAATAGCCTTGATATTTGCACTTCATCCGATATCTTTTGATGGAAATATTCTTACGAGCATTCTTGAATTTTACTCTCTACAAAGCGATATCATGTTGACAATTTGAGCGTTATCGGTTCTGGATAAATTAATTCTTGAACTTGATTTATTGAATTCTTATATCATTGTCATCATCCTCATGTTTATATTATGTTGAAAGTCATCTCGTGTATGGCATGTAGTGCATAGATGGACTTGGTATGATTATGACCGAGGATTATTCGGTATAATCATAAGCGTAATGTTACAAATGATGTGAAAAAAGTCCTCATTAGCCAGTAGTGCATTGATGGGACGTTTTTAGTATGATTATGGCTATGGATTCTCTTTGGTCGTAGTGCAAAGATGAATTGTTTTATGGCATGATCGGGATAGTTGATGAAAAACATGATTATCTTAAGTAGTAATGCATGGATAATTCATGGTCGTGATACTAAAGAATATCCTTGGTAGTAGTGCGTGGGTGATTCGATGATGTGGATTATTTATTAAAAGTGAGTCCCAAATGATAAAAGTGATGAAAAACCTTTTAAATCATAGAAGATAGTAGATTTTATTCCCTACTTGACTCTTTAATGGATTGCTTGTTCAAACGTAGTTAAACTTGATAATTATTATATTTTATCGGTTTAACACCATTTGAAACTAACGATAAATTATTACGTATTATCTTAGTCATAATATTTCTTCTTGGACTAGTTTAGCTCACCCTTTCTTTCCTTTGTTCTCTTGAGGAAATGAGAACGTAAATTTGGGACTAGTCGGGGAACAGAGTAATGGTCCTAGATGGTCCATTAGTAGTCCTCACTATTCTGTGAAATAGTGTGATAATAATTGTAATGAGGACTCCTTTTGAGTTTGTATAATCTCTAGTAGACAATATTTGTATTCAAACTCACAGTTTATGTTTTGTCGTATTGTACACGATAGTTGTATTTTTAAGTTGTATTTGAATTCTGTACCATGTATCTGGCGACTCAAGATAGGTGATGTATACCTAATTTTGGGGGCGTCACACTTCTAATGGATTACTTATTCCGCTGCAGTTGTTCATCTAAAACTTATTGTCTATTGTATTCTATCAGTTGTTATACCGTTGAAGGCTAAGGATAATTTATTCCACATTATCTTAGTCATAATATTTCTTACTGGGCCAGTTGAGCTCACCCTTTTCTTTCATTGTTCTCTTCAAGATGAGAATATAGCTGGGACGAGTCGAGAAATGGAGTGATGGTCTAGGATAAGTGGCTTTAGTAGTCCTCACTATTTTGTGAAATAGTGTGATAATAATTGTAATGGGGACTCCATTGAGAGTGGGTATTGTCTAGAAGGAAATATTCTTGTTTAAACTCTTAGCTATGTTTTGTCGTATTGTACACGATTGTTGTATAATTAAGTTTGTATTTGATTTATGTACCATGTATTTGGCGACTCAAGATAGGTGATGTATACCTGTTTTGGGGGCATCACAGTTGGTATCAAAGCTTAGGGATATGATCACTGATTGAGATGTGAGACAAGAACTAGGAGGGGAGAGACGGGGAATTCCTTCGCTAGTATGACCTAGCTAAGTTTATTTGGTATTTAATTGGTCGATCAGAGTATAGGGATAATATGTGATATGTCAATTAACCCTTGTTTTGTGGCAGTGTTTGAAAATGACATTTGAAAACGTTGAGATCAGCAATGAAGCACATGAGACCGTTGTGTCACCAACGATCAATACCCGAGATAATGTGCAACATGAAGACAATAATCCTCAGGTAAAAACAACACCGATCAGATGATGAACAATGGGATGATCAGAGGCTTTATGAAATTCATGCAACATCAGGCGAGAGAGACTCTGTTCAAAATGCGGTGGAAACAACATGTAACTATCGGATGGTCACCGCTAAGCGATTCAAGGAGCTGGGACCGCCCGATGTTTTTGGGAAAGCGGAACCACTTAAAGCGAGGCGTGGTTAAAGCGGATCACCAAGATATTTGATGTCTTGGGATGCTCAGAGAGCAAAAGGTTTCTTTTGCCACCTTTATGTTGCGTAAAAGAGGCCGACATTGGTGGGAATCTGTAAAAGCGTACTGACTGACACACTCAAGATGTCTTGGGAGAAGTTCAAGAGTCATTCAACGACAAGTACTTTCACGAAAGTATTCGTCACATGAAGGAGGTGGAGTTTATCAAGTTGGAGAAAAATAATATGACCGTATCGCAATACGAGGCTAAATTTACAGAGTTATCCCGATTTGTATCCCATTTGGTCGATAATGAAGAGCGAATGATGCGAATGTTTCTAAGAGGTTTGAAACCCAAAATACGTCAATACCTCATTTCTCACACATTGTGTTTGTATTCAGATGTTGTGAATAGGGCTCAGTTATTGGAGCGCGATAATGAGTCAGCACAACCAAAAGGCAACGACCAATAACACGATAATAATTGTACCAGTGGCAACGGCCATCGGAACAATGATAACCATCGTGGGGGAAATTGTCATGCCAAGAATGGTAACCACTTCGGTGGTAATCATGGCCAAGATAATAGGAGTGGAAATTTCAAGAAGAGAAGGTTCAACAACGATGGAAAGACAGTGATAAGTGGATTTTATATACACGAATCGATATTCATTTCAAGTTTAAATTCATAGTTATCTTCGTGTTTTGTGTTCGTTTTCACTCATTTCGTGTTATTTTATGTGTAGGGTGGTCATGGAAGTAAGTGGTGAAGAATAACGGAGTTTTGGAGCAAAAGTGGAAAAACTCATGAAAGCAAAAAAATCCTTTAGAAGATATCTGGCTTCATTTGGGTGGGCCTTTTAAGCTTATACCCCGTAGAAGTGGGTCCAAAATCCGATAAGTGACTGCTTTCATTGTTCAAACTCTCTTTGCGACTTGGATTATTGGTTTTTTGTTAGGCGCCTGGAGTCTATAATAGCAGATTTCGGCTAGAACAAAGAGGAGAGCTGAATATTACGTAAAAACAACTAATCACACAAGACAAGGAGCATATTACAAGAAAAATTCCAGGATTTAAGTGCGAGCTTCGGAGGAGTAATTTTCAGAGATTATCGTGACGGTTGCAAATCGAGGCTACGTGAAGGGGTTTTCATTATTCTTCTTCTATTTTGTTCTTTATTTGTAATCAAAAGGATGTTTTCAGTATATTATCCAGTTTTTAATTCATTCGTTATGAACTAATTCGCTTATTAGACTCGTGATGGATCTTTGGACGAAACGATGATTATATAACTTTGATTTCTAATTCAATAATATATTCTCAGTTTATCTATGTTAATTCGAGCGTGAATTTATGAATTGCCTGATCAACAATTCTTTGTGGATTTGAATGGAATCGAGAGAGGAGATTCAATTCTAGACCTAGTTAATATAGCATGTGTCATGAATTTTGTCAATAGCAGATTTTTGATTATTGTTAAGATAGAGATATGCTTAACATCATATGTAATCGAATAGAGAACTTAAGCTTAAACCTTCTTTAATTGCAGTTCACATAGAGATATAGTGAGTTGGATGATTTAGGTGTTTAACGGATTTCTATCTTAATTGAGGATTGACGTTAATACGGTATTAGTGCATCGAGAGGTGGCTAGTATTACTTTCGTGTTCTGGATTAATAAATTGGGATATTAAATTGAGTTGGAATAAAGGTTTGCAAATCAGAGTGAAGCTCAGGGTGAAATCATAAGTCTAATTCTCCATTAATTGTTTGAAATTCCAGATTTTGATATTAGCAGCTGTTTTTGTGATAGTTTACTTATTTATTAATTTAGTTTCTATAATTTTAAACCATTGATTTGAATAGTTTAATAGAATTAGGATTAATAGAAAATTGATAATTGTGAAGTTAAAATTCTTGATAATTTCTCCTCGTGGGAACGATACTTTATTCACTACTATATTTCTTGTTGACCACGTACACTTGCGTGTTTTGCGCTTATTGATTTTACCAAACAAGTTTTTGGCGCTGTTACCGGGGACAATTTAGCCGAGATTTTAAATATTTTTACGATATCAGTTTAATTAGTCCAGTTTTACTTAAACAGTTTTTTGTTTTTGTTTTTCCTAATTCAGGTTTTCGACATTGGTTTATGCAAACACAATCTAAACATCCAGACTTGCTTCCTTTTGAGGACGACATTGAAAGGAAATTTCGAGAGGTTAAGTAAGTGGATTGAAAAACGAGCGAGGCTAATTGAAAATTACGTAAGGAGGAAACAATGGTAGCCAAGACCGTAAAAGCGTTGAGAGATTTTGCAACACCTAAGGTGACTGATCTGCAGTTGAGCATCACTAGGCCTGCAATAGCTGTGAATACTTTTGAAATCATGCCCAGAACCATTCAAATGATGCAGAATTCAATTCAGTTTGGGGGAATGGTAAATGACGATCCGAATGAGAATTTAATCAGTTTTCTAGAAATGTGCGACACGTTCAAGTACAATGGGGTATCAGAAGAGGCAGTGAGACTTCGTTTGTTCACATTCACTCTACGGGACAAGGTGAAGAGTTGGTTACATTCTCTACCACCGGGGTCGATTACTACGTGGGAAGACTTGGCTCAAAAATTTCTTGCCAAATTTTTCCCACCGGCGAAAACTGCTAAAATGAGGAATGACATTACGATATTTGAGCAACAGAATGGGGAGTCACTATATGAGGCATGGGAGCGTTACAAGGAATTACTCAGAAAGTGCCCACATCATAGATTACCCAAGTGGTTGCAAATGAACACCTTTTATAACGGACTAAATGAGAATGTCAGAACCAGTATTGATACGGCGTCGGGTGGTGCATTTATGGCTAAGAGTTACGAGGAAGCCTACAATTTGATCGAAACCATGGCGGCAAATAATTACCAGTGGCCCACAGCAAGAATGACACAGGCAAAGGCGGCTCGGATTTTGGAATTAGATGGGGTGACAGCTATACAAGCACAGATTTATGAATTATCCAAGAAGTTTGATACTATGAATGATAAGGTTGATACTATGACAGGGGCCCAAGTTCAGTAGGTTGCGATAGTATGTGAATTATGTGCGGGTGATCACCCTTCAGATCAGTGCGCAATTAATCCAGCATCCGTCCAGTTCATCGATAACTACAACAGAATTCCGCAAAATACATACCAAAACACCTACAACCAGGGGAATAGGAACCACCCAAACCTCTCATGGAGCAATAACCATCAAACTCAAGCTTCACGACCATCATATCCCCATAGTTTTCAAAGTCACCAACAACCGGTTCAACATCAGGAAAGGAAATCAGATTTCGAGGAAATGGTGTCGAAGTTCATAACTAGCGCTGAGGCAACAATAAAAAATCAAACAATGGTGATGAAAACTCAAGAGATATCGATCAAGAATTTGGAAAATCATATTGGACAGCTGGCGTTAGCAGTGAATAGTAGACCACAAGGAACATTACCTAGCGACACTGAGAGAAATTCGAAGGGTAGTCATGAGCAATGTCAATCAGTTATGTTGAGAAGTGGAAAACATCTTGGGTAATAATGCGCAGAAAATTGACGACAAGGAGGAAAAGGTTGATGATAGTAACGTGGTGGAAGGTAACAAGGACGAGGAAATAAAAGTAAACAATAAGCCAATTGTTTATCCTCCACCACCGCTTTGAGAGGGTCAAAAATGAAGTCGGATAAGCGATTCGCAAGGTTTTTAGACGTGTTCAAGAAACTCCAGATTAACATCCCATTCGCCGAGGCCCTAGAGCAAATGCCGAGTTATGCGAAGTTTATGAAAGGAATTCTGTCAAGGAAAAAGAAATGGGAAGAATTTGAAATAGTGGCACTAACAGAGGAGTGTAGTGCGGTGTTATAGAGAAGCTACCACCAAAACTTAAAGACCCGGGGAGCTTTACTATCCCATGCACGATCGGAAAAATGTCGTTTAACAAATGTCTATGTAATTTGGGGGCGAGTGTGAACCTCATGCCATTGTCGGTATACACAGGATTGGGTTTGCCCACGCCAAAGCCTACGAATATTTCATTGTAGTTGGCGGATAGGTCAGTCACATATCCAAGAGGCATAGTAGAGGATATTCTGGTGAAAGTTGATAAGTTTATATTCCCAGCAAACTTTATCATTCTAGATTTTGAGGAGGATAAGAACATACCGATTATCTTAGGGAGACCTTTCTTGGCTACGGGAAGGACACTCATAGACGTGCAAAAAGGAGAACTTACTATGAGAGTCCAAGATCAAGAAATCAAATTTAATTTGTTCAAGGCCATGAAATTCCCTACGGATGAAGAAGAATATTTTCGGATGGATTTAATTGAGCAAATCATCAGTGAAGATATGAGCAAGAGTTTGGTCAACGATCCATTAGAAACAACCTTACCCAGAATTTGTGGAACTATTACAGATGCTAGACTCTTTGCCACGAGTTAGCCAATTCAAAGCACCGTTTGAATCTCTGCACACTGAGGAGACAGCTGCAAAAAAACTGAAACCGTCATTAGAGGAGCCACCAACATTGGAACTTAAGCCACTCCCTAAACATCTCAGGTGTGCATATTTAGGCAATTCAAATTCTTTACCTGTAATTATTTCTGCACCACTTAACGAATTGCAGGAAGAAAAGTTGCTGAGGGTGCTTAGGGACTACAAATCAGCGATTGGATGGACGATTGCGGATATAAATGGAATTAGCCCATCCTTTTTTATGCACAAGATTCTAATGGAGGATGATGCGAGACCATCGGTGGAGCATCAACGTCGACATAACCCAATCATGAAGGAAGTGGTCAAGAAGGAAATTCTAAAATTATTGGATGCTGGTATCATATATCCAATTTTCGACAGTAAATGGGTTAGTCCGATTCATTGTGTGCTGAAGAAAGGGGGAATGACGGTGATACATAATGAGGACAATGAGTTAATTCTGATAAGGACAGTGACAGGTTGGAGTGTGTGCATCGATTATAGGAGGTTGAATAAGGCAACCCGAAAAGATCACTTCCCGCTACCATTTATCGATCAAATGTTAGACAGATTAGCGGGACATGAGTTTTACTGTTTGTTGGATGGATACTCGGGCTATAATCAGATCGCCATCGCTCCTGAGGATCAAGAAAAGACAACATTTACATGCCCTTACGGCACATCTGCATTCAGGAGGATGTCATTCGGGCTACGCAATGCACCAACAACTTTCCAACGGTGTATGATGGCTATTTTTTCAGATATGGTGGAAAAGAATGTTGAAGTCTTCATTGACGATTTCTTGGTCTATGGAGACAATTTTGATACTTGCCTAGAGAATCTGGTCATGGTTTTGTAGCGATGTAAGGATATAAACCTCATACTCAATTGGGAAAAATGTCACTTCATGGTTGAAGAGGGAATAATTTTGGGCCATAAGGTGTCGGCTCAAGGATTAGAGGTGGACAAAGCAAAGCTGGATACGATCGAGAAACTGCCTCCACCGAGCTTAATTAAGGGTATTAGAAGTTTTCTGGGGCATGCTGGGTTCTACAGAAGGTTCATAAAAGATTCTCTAAGATTGCAAAACCTCTTTGCAGTCTTTTAGAGAAGGATGCCACTTTCAGTTTTACTGCGGAATGCAAGTTCGTGTTTGAATTGTTGAAGAAGAAATTAACTACAACCCACGTGATAGTCGCACTAGACTGGAATATGCCATTCGAGCTTATGTGTGATGCGAGCGACTATGCGCTTGGGGCTGTTTTTGGACAAAGACGAGACAAAGTGTTTCATGCCATATACTATGCAAGCAAAACACTCACAGAGGCTCAAATGAATTACACTACCACGGAAAAGGAATTGCTTTTAGTGGTGTACGCGTTTGACAAATTTCGGGCTTACTTGATCGGGACCAAGGTGATAGTATACACGGATCATTCGACGATTCGGTACCTAATAGCGAAAAAAGATGTTAAGCCACGCCTTATCCGATGGATTCTCCTACTTCAAGAGTTTGACTTAGAAATTAAAGATAGAAAGGGGACGGAGAATCAAGTTGCCGACCATTTATTAAGGCTGGAAAATCCGGAGAAAAAGAATGAAGATAGATGCGAAATTAATGAGTCATTCTCGGATAAACAATTATTTGGGTTAAATGCTGAATTTCCTTGGTATACTGACTTCGCAAATTATCTGGTGAGCAACATGCTTCCCCTTGATCTTATAAGACAACAGAAAAAGAAGTTTCTTCATGACGTAAAGTGGTACATGTGGGACGAGCCTTACTTATTTAAATAGTGCGCCGATAAGATGATTAGAATGTGTATCCCCTACAGTGAAGTGCACAACATACTGCAGGAATGCCACTCATCGGCATATGGGAGACATTATGGGAGTGAGCGCACCGCGGCAAAAGTGCTTCAAGCCGGGTTTTATTAGCCGACATTGTTCAAAGACGCCCACCAATTCGTAAAAACATGTGATAGATGCCAAAGGGTGGGCAACATCTCTAAACAGCATGAGATGCCCCTACAGACAATTCTTGAAGTAGAAATCTTTAATGTATGGGGCATCGATTTCATGGGGGCCATTCCCTTCATCTTTGAGCAATCAGTATATTCTACTCGCGGTGGATTACGTCTCGAAGTGGGTTGAAGCTGCCGCATTACCATCTAACGATGACAAGGTGGTTCTCAAATTCCTACAGAAAAACATTTTCACGAGGTTTGGCACGCCAAGAGCAATAATAATTGATGAAGGTAGTCACTTCTGTAATAAGTCATTTACAGCTCTTTTGGCTAAGTATGGGGTTAACCACAAAATAGCTACAGCGTATCATCCTCAAACAAATGGACAGGCTGAGGTCTCAAACAGAGAAGTTAAGAAGATATTAGCGAAAGTCATTAATCTGAGTCAAAAAAATTGGTCACTTCGGTTGGATGACGCATTATGGGCGTACCGGACTGCATACAAAACACCAATCGGGATGTCACCATATCAACTCTTATACGAAAAAGCATGTCACTTACCGGTGGAGCTACAGCACAAGGCCTACTAGGCAATACAAAAATTGAATTTTGATCAAGTCGCTGTAGGAGAAAAGAGGCTACTCCAACTAAATGAGCTCGAAGAATTCTGACTCCAAACCTACAAGAACGCCAAACTATACAAAGAAAAGTTTAAAAGATGGCACGACCAGAAAATTGTGCAACGAACATTCGAGCCGGGACAATCAGTACTCTTGTTCAACTCACGGCTGCGATTGTTCCCAGGAAAGCTTAAGTCGAGATGGTCGGGACCATTCACTATAAAGAGAGTATTTCCTCATGGCGCCGTTGAACTCTACAGTCGTAATCCATTAGAGACGTTCAAAGTCAATGGTCAACAGATAAAGCATTACTGGGGTGGCGAGTGGAACTGGGACGCCGACGACGTTACCCTCGCTGACACACAGTAAAACAGGGAGTAGTCAGGCTGAACGACTTAAAATCAAGTGCTAATTGGGAGGCAACCAAACATTTCGTTATTTTTCGTAGTTCATGTTTAATTGTTAGGATGTAGTTTTTATTAAGCATTAGTTATGTCTTATCAAGTAAAAGTTTTGCTGAAACTCTCAATCAAACTCCAAGTCGTCAATAATCTAACATCGTGCATGTTTATGGTTGCAGGAGGGGTCAAAAGTGCGTAAGACCAATAACGGGCAAGAAAGGGAGGAAATCGGAGAATTTTACATCACCAAATTTTGGGCCAAAAATCTGAAGTCAATTGGGCATGCCGTCAAAAATGGCTATTATAGTTTTACACCCGTACGGGCTGGGGTCCTTGATTTTAGGCAGCACAAGTCAAATTTGATCATGCCCCTTCCTTATTTCCCCACACACACGCCTATTGCCATTTCAGTTTTCTTTCTCCTAAATACTACCCACGATACCAACTTCCTCCTACCCACTACCTAAATCCATTGCACCCACGTTCCATGAATTCCATTACCTCACACCATCAAGTACACCACTTCCTCTCCCCTACATCCCCCTCTATATTAACCCGACCACATACCTCCAATCTTCATCACCACAAGTTTTGAATTCTTCAAGAAATTGGGGAACATATAGCACAATTGAAAGTAAGTTGAATTCCCTTTGAGTTTTCATCTTCTTGTTAGAGTTTATGCCTTAGAGGCCAATTACTTGATATAATTGCTTAACATTTTGATATTATATTTGATTAAATAAATGAATGATTTTATTATGGTTTTATTTACTGCGTTATATAAATGTTAACATAATAAAATTCTTTTTAAACGTTGATCTGATTTATATAGTTTCAAGTATGTGACTTGAACATGAGATTATATAATTACAATTAGTATCATTGCTCTTAAATGTCCCTAATCGAAAGTACCATTGTTGATAGGACAACAATGATGCATTGAGACTAGTATGTGGATCGATTGATGACCAAATCTCATTGGTCATAAATATATGAGATATTAAGTCAATGCATAGGTATGTGTTAGAGAACGATGTACTGGACAGACCCACCATGAGAATTCTATGTGGAGCATCGAAGTGTTATTAGCGATTCTCATAGTGACAATGATGTAATGGTCCTCCGACCTGAAATCACTATATTTCTACACGAGAATTTATGTACTTTGATATCATCAAATGTCACCTTTAATAGGGTGGACTATAAAAGTGATTATTGGGTACATCATGAATCGTGTGAGGAATATGAGTGATCTAGATGGAATTTAACCATCCTATATATTAGGGGTGATATCCATAGGCCTCTTGATTGAGTAGGACTATGAAATGCATGACCATGCTCAAATATTGATTTGTTTCATATAGTCTACTCATTGATCAAGAAAAATCAGATTAAATTATGAAGAGTATGACACATTCCATGACTCGAGTTTAATCTAGGATATTAAGGTTAAAAGGATTAAATTACATTGAAACATTGGTCACAAAAGGTTGCATCGAATCATCGATCTTATTTTTACTTGGGTAGCGATGATGTATTACTAGATGTCAGCTAACGTTTATAATTTTATAATATGATTTTAAAATTATTGTCAACGTAATAATAACCTATAGGGTCACACACAAAGAACGCTTATTAAAGGGAATTAATTTAAATTGTAAGGATTTAAATATATCAATATGATTGATAGTATTTAAATCACTTAATTTAAATTAAAAGGATGCTTTAGATATATGTATATATATTAATTAAGTAAGACTTAATTAAGATATAATATATATATATAAATTCAGATTTTATTTTAATTAGATTAGGGTTTTGATTAATTTCGATTTATTGCTACATATATGATATATCAGCGTCTTTGAAAAGTTAATCAAAACAAAAACCCTAGCCGCTCTTAGAGAGAGACTAGAGAAAATAGTTTCAAAAATCCTCATCATTGGTGGCTAGTACCGCGATTCCTTCTTCTGCAGATCGTAGGACGATTCGTGGAGCGTTCGTGTGGATACTGTAGAGAAGTAGTTCGTTCGAATTGCGTTAGAGATTTGACTGCATCGTTTAATCCCTTTCTTAATCGGTATAATTTTTAACCACTGAATTAACTATTTTTCGCATGGATCCTGTTTAGGGTTTCAAATTGGGTTTAAATTGTTCTATTTCCGCTGTGCGTTTCTGTGTCGAAACCCTTCACTTCTCTCCACTGACATTCCATAGAAACAACCTAAGTTTGGGGGAAGAACGGGCTGTGCACACAAAGTGTTTGATAAATTGACTGAACCAAGTGTAAGGGGAAGGAAGTGTGTGGTAGCAAGTTTTAACATCCGTAAAGCAACGGCTTCACAACCGACTTCCAAATGCAAAAGAGGAGAGAGTTCAAGACCCGCTCCACCGCCACGAGCATATGATCGACAAAAATTTATGAGTGCCACCGCCGCCGACCGGTATGACTACATGATTACCAAAGCCCTTACGCCGGAACGTGGTTTGGCCCCAGAGGGAAATGATGGGGAGATGATGTCTCAAATATATCAAAAGGGGTGGCTCAAACTCACCGAACATCGGGTACCCGCCGTTGTCAACATCGTCAAAGAATTTTATGCAAACGCCGAAGACAAAGCACCATTCAATGCGTTTAAAGTGGGGTCGCATGCAGTCCGTTCAAATGATGATGCCATTAATGCTTATTATCGATTCACGAGTGCCACTACCGATGTCGGTCAAGATGCACAATTGAGAGATTTTGACCGGACTACGAGGAAGTTATCACACGAACATGACAAAGCCGGAACTTCTTGGATCAAAGGTCGAAAGGGAGTACAAAGTGTTCCATAGCAAGGACCTTATTTGGTATGGCAAAATATGGTACGCTTCTTATATGTATAAATCGCTGCTTAGTCCCAACACACTTTGGACGTCACCAAAGAGAAGGCATTACTGTTGTACGCAATTGTGCAAGATTTCATCATTGACGTCGGGGAAATTATCAGTTTTTCCATCCGCCGGTGCTTACGTGGAAATTTTTTGGGTGGCTTGCCACACCCATCGCTCATCTGTTAGTCGTGCCATAATGCAGGGGTGAGATGGTCCAATGATGAGCCTACTCAAATGCCACTCGCTTTGCTTGACTCGAGAATGATAGCACTGTATTCTGTATGGGCAGGAGGCGAGTCACATCCACGAGGTCTGGGTTTTATTTTTCCATCGGCGTCGGAAGACGAATTCGATGTAGAAGATACCTCGGGGGATGATGATGAACCAATGGGTGATCAAGGAACCGAGCAGGTTCCGCAGACGGAGGCAATATCCAGTCCTCAGTTCCTTAAGTTCCAAAATCAGATGAATGTCCACAATAGAGTAGCACGCCGAGAAATGCGGCGATTGGCGATGCGAGAAGATCACATGTTTGATGCTATGAATGCATCTTTCGCCTGACTCAATACAACACTCCAAAGCTTCAACCCGGCGGCACACTTTCCATATCAACAACCCGGATCATTACCTCGCTTTCCTCCAAGTGACTCGGATGAAGAAGAGCACCAACCACCTCCCCAGACTTAGAGGATTCTAGGGAAGTCCTCATGCACTTTATGTTATTTCTATCCAATGAGGACATTGTGTTATTTAAGTTTCGGGGATTTATTATTTATTTGTTTAGTCGCATGCATTTTGTTATTTTAGTTTTGCATAGTAGATTAGGCATTTGCATAGTAATCTAGGATTTTGCATTTTTTGTCAATTCAAATAAAAAAATAAAAAATAAAAAAAATTAGTTAAATATTGTGTTTGCATATGTCCAGCGGGGTTGCATTTTCATGTTATATGTGGGCCAATGATGAGATTGTGAATAAGTTAACCACTGCAGTGTTGATTATTAGAACTATGAGGCAATTTCTGTTATGAATCGATTCTTGGACTTGTTTGAAACTGTTATAAAAAGGTTAGCACTAATAACATCTTTGTTGACCGGTCAGTTCAAATTGATACATAAATAGTTTCTAAAAGATAATGATAGGGTGAACCAGAAAATGACAAGGATAGGCAGTAAAGGCTTAAATTAGGCAAGAACCTAAGTTTGGGGGAGTATATGTGGGGTATATAAGCTTTGAAAAAAAAAAGTATGATGAAAAATGTTGAGTCTTATGGTGGGTTGAGGAGAAACACTCCCCATAAACACAAGCGTGAGATGGAGCGTAAAATGCACTCACCAACCATCTATCTAAAAAAAGGGAATAATGACGGGAAAAGAGCAAAAAGCCCCCGTGTTAAAAAAAAGAAAAAGAAGAAAGCATAAGTATCCTGCATGTACCCTTGAATTTGGTTTTGTTTAATTTTAGTTGAGTTGTGCCTATCTTTGAAATTTTTAAGCTTGCACTGTATGATTCCTTCTAAGAAGTTGCTTATGTATTGAATTTGGGTCCGTATCAGTTATCTTAGATGTTGATCACACACGCATGCTATACCAGTGATAAGTGTTTAAGATTTGAGAATTAATACGAAATTGTGGATTAGTTTTGGTGATTCATATTGTAAGGTTGCTTGTTTTCTCTGAGGCCGACGAGATAAGTTAGTTTTTGCAATATTGTTGGACTCTTAGGCATTTAGATTTGCATTTCATTGCATTGCATAACATGTAGTTTGTTTTGCGCTCGAGGACTAGCACGGTTTAAGTTTGGGGGATTTGGATAAGTGGATTTTATATACACGAATCGATATTCATTTCAAGTTTAAATTCATAGTTATCTTCGTGTTTTGTGTTCGTTTTCACTCATTTCGTGTTATTTTATGTGTAGGGTGGTCATGGAAGCAAGTGGTGAAGAATAGCGGAGTTTTGGAGCAAAAGTGGAAAAACTCATGAAAGCAAAAAATCCTTTAAGAAGATCCTAGTTCATTGGGTGGGCCTTTTTTGTTTATACTTTCACCGAAGGAAGTGGGTCCCGAATCCGATAAGTGACCTCATCATTGCTCGAACTCTCTGCTGCGACTTGGATTATTGGTTTTTTGTTAGGCGCCTGGAGTCTATAATAGCAGATTTCGGCTAGAACAAAGAGGAGAGCTGAATATTACGTAAAAAACAACTAATCACACAAGACAAGGAGCATATTACAAGAAAAATTCCAGGATTTAAGTGCGAGCTTCAGAGGAGTAATTTTCAGAGATTATCATGACGGTTGCAAATCGAGGCTACGTGAAGGGGTTTTCATTATTCTTGTTCTATTTTGTTCTTTATTTGTAATCAAAAGGATGTTTTCAGTATATTATCCAGTTTTTAATTCATTCGTTATGAACTAATTCGCTTATTAGACTCGTGATGGATCTTTGGGCGAAACGATGATTATATAACTTTGATTTCCAATTCAATCATATATTCTCAGTTTATCTATGTTAATTTGAGCGTGAATTTATGAATTGTCTGATCAACAATTCTTTGTGGATTTGAATGGAATCGAGAGAGGATATTCAATTCTAGACCTAGTTAATATAGCATGTGTCATGAATTTTGTCAATAACAGATTTTTGATTATTGTTAAGGTAGAGATATGCTTAACATCATATGTAATCGAATAGAGAACTTAAGCTTAAACCTTCTTTAATTGCAGTTCACATAGAGATATAGTGAGTTGGTTGATTTAGGTGTTTAACGGATTTCTATCTTAATTGTGGATTGACGTTAATACGATATTAGTGCATCGAGAGGTGGCTAGTATTACTTTCGTGTTCTGGATTAATAAATCGGGATATTAAATTGAGTTGGAATAAAGGTTTGTAAATCAGAGTGAAGCTCAGGGTGAAATCATAAGTCTAATTCTCCATTAATTGTTTGAAATTCCGGATTTTGATATTAGCAGTTGTTTTTGTGATAGTTTACTTATTTATTAATTTAGTTTCTATAATATTAAACCATTGATTTGAATAGTTTAATAGAATTAGGATTAATAGAAAATTGATAATTGTGAAGTTAAATTCTTGATAATTTGTCCTCGTGGGAACGATACTTTATTCACTACTATATTACTTGTTGACCACGTACACTTGCGTGTTTTGCGCGTATTGATTTTACCCAACAGACAACAGCACCAACACCCATTTTCAAGGAGGGAGAACGACCACCAATTGTATGCTTCAAATGCGGAGGGGAGGGACATATCAGTCCAAGCTGCACGATGCAGTCCAAAGCATGTTACAATTGTGGAATAGAAGGTCACCTAGCCAGATTTTATCGTGCACCAAAGTCAAGTCCAGCTGGGACGGTGGCACCAAAGGTGGATACGGACAAAACAAAGTCGGTGGTTTCAGGAAGAGCGTTCTTCGTGACTTCTCAAAAAGCGAGTAACCCAAACGAAGTTAGCACAGGTTAGTTAATTATAAATTTTTGCGAAGTCTATACCTTATTAGATACCAGTTCTACCCATTCTTTTATCTCTCTAGCTTGCGCTCAATGTTTAAATTTAACCCTAGAGAAGTTAAACTTTGACTTATTGGTTGAAACACCATTAGGAGAAACCTTCGTTACCTCCACTGTTTATAAGTCTTGTTTGATTCAAATCGACACTTCCACATTACCTGTCGATCTTATCTCTTTGAAAATACTTGCCTTTGATGTGATTTTAGGAATCGATTGGTTAACTACTCATCATGCTTTTCGTAAGGTTGTTAGCTTTTATATTCCTAACCAACCTGTTATGCGAATTCAAGCAACCAAACCACTAAAGTCAATCATTGTCATATCAAGCCATAAGTTAAGAGCCCCGAGCCTTTCGCTGGTGACTTCCAAGTCTTGGAATACACCGAAGCCAGAATATCCGTAGTGGACGTCGTGAATAACGGTGGCAAGTTGATAGGTATCAATGTGACGTACTATCCAAGTCTTGGATGAGAGTCACAGTTTTGAATGACATTTTTATTATTAATAAATTTCCCGACATATTCTCTGAAGACTTCCTAGCCTACTCCAGAGCGTGAAATTGAATTTTGTATTGACCCCAAAGACAAAACCCATTTCTAAAACCCTCAAATATTTCTTCAACTAAAACGAACGTAACATGCGCCAAAGACGTTGGCTCGAAATTTGTTGAAGACTACGACTATACCATTCAATATCATTGTGGAAGAAGCGAACGTGGTAGCCGACGCGTTGAGTAGAAGACCAGAGTATGCGTTCTGAAAGCGATGTTGTTAACACAAAAACCCATTTCGTATAACTTACAAATGATGAAGATAGAGTTAAAGACACTATGGACCCATGTGAAGATAAAAAGTATATGATTAGAATCGACTTTAATTGATAAAGTTAAGGCCGCTCAAGCTACATACTAAGAGATGATGAATGTGAAAAAGAAGGTTCAAGAAGGCGTTATCTCAACCCTCGATTTAATTGGCTCATTTAAAATCCTCGATCGAGTAGGAACTGTGGCCTATAGACTCGCTTTACCGCTAAGTATGTCGCGTGTTCATAACGTTTTTTTTACGTATCGATGTTACGTAAATATGTGGATGACCCGAACCACATTATTGAATTGGAACTAGACGAGACAGCAGAAGATTTAAAGTATAAGGAGATACGTGTTAAAATCTTGGATAAGAAGGAACATATTCTACGCTCAAAGGTTACACCTCAAGAGTTGGAATTTGAAATGAAGTCAAGGTATCTTCACATCTTCGGCATACCAGGTATGTACGTAAATTTTGAGGGCGAAATTTCATAAGGAGGGGAGATTGTAAGACCCCGAATTTTATGAAATGAAAGTATTCAATTTTCTTATAATTATTATTTTATTTCATAAATAGTTAAATTGATAAAAGGTTAAAGTTAAGGGTGATATTTGAAATTTTTTGCAAAGTATGCAAGTTGTTATAAAATATTTGATTGGTCGGGGAATATTCGTTCTAACAGGGAATATCCGCATTGACAAAGACAATCATTGGTGGATCGCATAACCAAGTATTGTCGTAGTAAGAAAACAACAATGTAATTATCATTTTGTAAAAATAATACGAAAAAAAGTGTTACCGTTAAAATTGTTAAACTACCCATTAGTAAAAAGTACAAAGAATGCTGGCGTGGTTGCATAGTAGCATACCAGTATTGATTATTGATGCTTACGTAAGAAGTCACCCGGTTATACTCAATTATTGCTACAGTAATTGATGCATCATATATCTCATATTATTGATTCAATTATTGTCACAATATCATCTGTATAATATGTTATATTATTAAATCAATAATTGAGATGACAAAGTTATTCATATTATTATTTGCAATATTGACAATGTCTAGAAGTTCTGTCAAAGAGAGGTTTGGTCACCTAATTGCGCGCCAATAAGGAGAAATCCTTATCCGAAAGCCCCCTCTTTCCTAGGAATGATATGGTTGTTAAATATTAAGAGTTATAATATTAATGATGAATAAGTTCGTGTTAATTAAAGATAAAATTGATATTTCCATTGTGTTGGGATTATTATTATTTGTGGAAATCGACATTTATTTCGATAATAATTAATGTCTAGAGGTTATATTGACCAATCGGGTAATTCTTCGGATAAATGAGCAATTAATTGCTATTAATTCATATACTTATAACTATGTGTTCACATGTGTGTACTATTGATTCACATGATTTACTATTAGGGGAGTTGGTGCAAGATTGATAATACTTGCATGACTAAATTAAAAATAGAAGTATAGATGAAGGTACTATACTGTAATTATTTTTTTCACATATTTAGAACTATTGAGTCACATGATTTACTATTGATTCACATTATTTACTATTAGGGGAGGTGATACAAGTTTGATAATACTTGCAGGACTAAATTAAAAATAAAGAAAAAGAGGAAGGTATTATACTGTAATATTTCGAGTCCCAAAACGTGCAATTATCGAAACTATATTATCTTATAAATAGAAGCTCATTCTTCTTTCATTCTCACCAATTCACTAAGTCTCACAAGAGCAATTATTATAGAGAGAAATTATAGAGAGAAAGAAGAAGAGAAGGTTGCTACCTCACTATTCCAGTATCCAGTTTTCTTCTAAGGTAAGGGGTATTATTTCTTTCATATTTATGAAGAGAGTTATTTCTTTCAATATTCGTAAGGGTTGTTATACCATTCTTTATTATTCTGTTAGAATAACCTGTCTGTGCGGTCTATCGTATGCCTGGTGAATTCTTCTGTTATTCCATTCTTTATTATTCTGTTAGAATAACCTCGCATGCATATGGATTCATCGTATGCTCGGTGAATTCTTACGTTATTCCATTCTTTATTATTCGTTGGAATAACTCGTCTCATGCTGATCTATCGCATGCATGGTGAATTCTTCCGTTATTCCATTCTTTATTATTTTGTTGGAATAACTCGCCTATGTGGATTACTGCGATGCATGGTGAATGATCCTTCGTATTCATTCCTTATTAAATTGTGGAAATGATCATCTCACGTGGATTACCGCATGGCGGTCAAAAATCCATTTGCAGTTTCATATATTCTATTATACTCAATTAGTTAAAGTTTTGGCTTCTATACTCTATGAAATTAGTAGAATATCCCGGATATTTTGCTTCATCCAAGATCTTTTCATGGAAATATTCTTCCGAGCATTCTTGAATTTTACTCCACAAAGCAAAGATCATGTCGACAATTTGGGACGTTATTGATTTCGGATAAATTAAATTATAAATCTTTAAAATTTATCCTTGAACTTGTTTTATTGAATTATTATGTCATTGTCATCATCCTTATGCTTATATTGTGATGCAAGTCATCTTTGGCTTACGTGCATAGATGGACTTGGTATGATTATAACCAGGGATTATTAGGTATAATCATGACCGTAATGTAACGAATGATGTGGTAAAAGTCCTCATTGGCCCGTAGTGCATTGATGGACAGTTATGGGTATGATTATGACCAGGGATTATTCGGTATAGTCATGACCATTGATGATTACATGAATATCCTTGGCCTGTAATCCAGGGATGATTCGATGATGTGGTTTATTTATTAAGTTGAGTCTCAGCGATAAAGTTGATGAAAAACTTTTTAAATCATAGAAGATAGTAGATTTTATGATCTACTTGACTCTTCAAATGGATTGCTTATTTCGCTGCAGTTGTTGATCTAAAACTTGTTGTCTATTGTATTATATCAGTTGTTATACTGTTGAAGGCTAAGGATAACTTATTCCGCATTATCTTGGTCATAATATTTCTTACTGGGCTAGTTGAGCGCACCCTTTTCTTTCATTCTTCTCTTCAAGAAATGAGAATATAGCTGGGACAAGTTGGGAATTGGAGTGATGGTCCAGGATAAGTTGCTTTAGTAGTCCTCACTATTCTGTGAAATAATGTGATAATAATTGTAATGAGGACTCCATTGAGAGTGGATATTGTCTAGAAGGAAATATTCTTGTTTAAACTCTCAGCTATGTTTTGTCGTATTGTACACGACTGTTGTATAATTAAGTTTGTATTTGATTTATGTACCATGTATTTGACGACTCAAGATGGGTGATGTATACCTATTTTGGGGGTGTCACAGGTAATGTGATGACTACAATAAGCAGTATTATGTGGTATGATATATTATTCTAATCGATAAAATGATCTTAATGATGATAGGTTCCTGTATAAAAGATAAAACTAAGTTGCGTACAATAAGCAGCAGACCAGGCAAGTATCCTACCTTTACATTTCCTTTATGAAATGGACATAAGTAAGAAAGTTTCAGATTTATATTATTATTGTACTAGATTATTAACCCTATTGTCGTATATATATTATATTCGATCATTGTTTATCAACATGATATTATATTATATAACTCATATATATATTCTGTTCGTTAATTTTGTAATATGGTTATACACGTGTCCTCACTTGGATAATCATTGTATTTAAACACATGTTGATATATATATATATATATATATATATATATATATATATATATATACCTCTAAGCTATTTGACCAGCTAGACACAGATTTAGAAATATCGTTGAATATGATAAAACCTTTTTGTATCCAATCAAATTATTTTGGTTCAGAATCCAGACTAAGTATGAACATCCCGAACAACGGGAAAACCTTTATGCGCCCAAGGCGGACAGAGTGAACGATAATATCGTTCTTGCATGTAGTATTGATAAATACAGGGCCCATGAGATGTACACCCTCGCGCCCGTAAGTCATGACGGTTTGTAGATGAAGTTCTGCTAAACCTATTCAAAAATTGAAAACAATGTTCATAGTATGTCAACTAAACCCCATTTATAGTCAATACGTAGTTTCAAAAATTTGAGATAGAATTTTTATGTTATTATTATCGGTTCAGTTTACTTCACAACTATTGATTTGTTGTAGAAGTGATGTACAAAGAAAACATTTAATTCTTTTAACTAATTATATTTATAATTGTTATCACTTACTGGGCACCCAAATGCTCATTCTTGCTTTAAATTTAAATGTTTTCAGCTAAGCGTGATCAACTCGAACGTTCAGGAAAAAACAAGTGAAAAGGAAAGCAAACAGAATATGTTTAATGATAACTTTTGTAATAGTTAGACAATATATAGACCATGATATTAATTATCTATCATGTAATATATTGTAGTAAAGGTTGCGTACTTGGGATTAGACTCTGATAAATGTAAGATAAGTTTGATATTATATTATTGTTATTATTATTAGTATTATTCTGCTCATAGAAATGGTATCGTGAAGCACCGAGTTCGGGTTTCAAGTACCTGAATTTTGGGGCTTCACAACATGGTATCAGAGCTATAGGTTAGAAACCTTAGGTGGGTTAGACCTTAGGCTATAACCTTAGAACAGAGGGAAACGTTGAAAATATAAATCACTCATATAGAGTTTATGTGACACCCCCAAAATAGGTATACATCACCCATTCTAAGTCGCCAAATACATGGTATAGAAACAAATACAACTTCAGTAATACAATTATTGTGCAAAATACAACAACACGTATACTGTGAGTTTGAATACAACTATTGTCTAATAGAGAGTATACAAACTCAAAAGGAGTCCTCATTACAATTATTGATACACTATTTTACAAAATAGTGAGGACTACTAAAACAACTATCTTGAATCATCACTCCATACCCCTATTTAGTTCTCGCTAAATTTTCTTCTCCTGAGAAGAACAATGGAACAAAAAGGAAAAAGGGTGAGCTCAACTAGCCCAACAAAGAATATTATGACTAAGATAATATACAACAAATTATCATTAGTCTTCAACAGGGAATAATCTGATAAAATATAATAGACAACAAGTTTTAGATCTATAACTGCAGCGGAAACAACAATCCATTAGAAGAGTCAAGTAGAGAATGAGTTCTACTATCTTCTAAGATTTAAAAGTCCATCATCAATATTTTATCCCTGTAACAACAATCAATATATATCTTGAATCAAATATTCATCTTTGCACTAAAGACCAAAGATATTCATTTGTATCACCAGTTGGTCATGTTCATCTCAACACATGTTCATCTTTGCACTACAGGCCAAAGATATTCATTAAGTAATCATTCATCTTTGCACTACAGGCCGATATTCATTAGGTAATCATTCATCTTTGCACTACAGGCCAAAGATATTCAGTTATATCATCATTTAGGACTGAGAATGATGAAAAATATCTTAAAGAAAACGAATCCAGTGAGATAAAAGAACAAATATTATGGATTCGTATTACAGTTTTATCCAAGTTCAATAATACTCCATAATAACCAATTTTGAAGTAGAATTCAAAAATAAAGATCAAAACATGGATACAATCAAAGATAGTAACTATAATAGACATCTTAGAAAAAAGAAGAAAATTTTATTTTTCGGTTAATAGTGTCGTATTCGTGAATAGTGTCATATACGTGAATAGTGTCGTATACGTGAATAGTAACCCTAACACAAAAAGTTCCAAATTTGATAAAAAGTTCAGACTAATATTTCGGCATAATGATATTGAAAGAAATAATATCATTTACGAAGAAAATAACATCTCTTACCTCAAAATAACTGTACTTCTGACTGAATTTCGGATATAGTATTGACAGAAACTTGCACTGAATAGCAACTCTCAAACTATCAAAATACTTACAAAACTACGCTCGATAATCTAGAGAGAAAGAAAACTTGTTTCTGGTGTAATTTTCAATTCTAACCTAAGCGTCTATTTATAAGAAAATTCTAGAACGCCAAAGGAGACTAAAATAATAAAAAATTATTATTTTAAAACAATTCTCTACGCATGCCTTAAGAAAACCATCAGCATGCCATTCTTGAAGAAAATCCCAGCAACCCACATGTCTTGAACCAAAGTGGGTCCCACCCATAAATTAATAAAAATCATTTTATTTTTTAAAACTTCAGTAATTCATAGAAAATAGCCCGTTTGTCAGACAAATACGAATTTTATGTCCATTCCACACGAAATCGAATTCTCTACAACTTTGTAGAAGAAAGTTTTTCCAAATTCAAATCAAAAAATATCCAAAATCCACATACAGACGATTTTTAATACCTCCATTCCGACAAAATACTGATAAAACACCTCATCAATAATTCCTTCATTTATAACCACATAAAATAAATATATCCATCATTTATAACCTCATAAAATAAATATTTTATTATCATATAAATCAATAATTAATTATTCACAAATAATATTACAGAATCACAATTATGACAACCATGCCGTTTCCAGGAAAGAGGGGCTTTCTGATAAGGATTTCTCCTTACTGGGGTGCAATTAGGTGACCAAACCTCTCCTTGACAGAACTTTCTAGACATTGCCAATAATGCTATCTAATAATATTATTCCAAATAATATGAATTATTGATCTGATAATGGAGATACTATGCAGCGACAATTATCGAACAATAATAATTTAAAATATCAACGCAACAATTACTGAACCAATAAAATAAAAAATTGAACAGTAATTATCGTAATAATTATTGAGTAGTGCCTTCACGTAAGAATCAATAATTCAATAATATTGTGCAATACCGCAAGTGTCTTCTTGTGCAACCGCAGCGCCAGACATCGTATTTTAACCACTGTGTATTCTAATAGTGTTAATCTGTAACAATTACTGTGTTATTTATAAAACTCAAACTTTGTCGTTTTCTTCATCCCGACAGCTTATCCGTTATGGGGCCCACAAATGGTTCATTGCCGCGCATAAATTAATATTCCCAAGCTGTAAAGAATATTCCACGACCAAACAAATATTCCCCGACAAAATGAATATTTTATAACCACTTGCTTATTTTGCAAAATTTGCACATTTCACCCATAACCAAAGTATTATATCAAATTATCACCTTATTATCCACAATAATAAATAGAGGAAATTCAATTTTATTTATAATAAGTTAGGGCCTTACAGTTTATAAGGAGATGAATTGAATAAATTTATCGTAAAACAAAATAAAAGATAACTTATATAAAATTATTATTTGCTGTGTGTATATACTTTATGATAATCAGGATAATTTATGTGTGTAGATGTAAGATAGAAAAGAATTATGATACCCTCGGATCGTAAAGAATGAGCTGATCTCCATAACCGAGCCAATATCAAAGCTAATAGCTAAAATAGAGACTCACATTGAAAGTTACCTCAATGAGGTGAGTATTTTGGAAAATAGAATACCAGCCCCAGAAACGATAGTATAACTGATAGGTAGAGTATAGTTAAAGAATATATGGTCAAGCTCGAGTTCTTAAACTCCTATAATTGCGGTACGTTCCTGAACCCATAATGTGTGGTAGGTTTGACGAACTTGGTATAGTTGTGTGTTCATGGATTATTGAGGATAATGGGAATATATAGATTACTAAGCAATTAATCCTTAGTGAATATGTATAAGATAAGTAGTATTAGTATTACTTGAATATTAATGATTCTATGTTGTGTATATGATAGGTATGTCTGTATAAGGTAATATTTTCAACTTTTATATAAGTTGTGGTAGCGATTCTTGACTTTTGAGTCACAAAGGGATAGCGGATGTTTAAAGCAATATGTGTTATGATATGTCAAGTGTTATGAATATGAATCTAAATAGGATTAATGAAATAAGTTTTGTTTAAAGATAGTAATTATTTATCCGATCACCGATTAATTCAGTAAACCAAGTTTTCAAAATCTAATATTTTGAGTACATAACTATTCGAGTAGAAAATTTCGCGTTAAACGTATACAATACGGCTTAGAATTTAAGTTGTAATAAAGAATAATGTATGATAATGCCGCCAAGACGAAAACGAAACCAAAAGGCAGAAGAACCTATCAACAAGGCTGGAGGACAACCAGACCCGATACAAAATTTTGCGAATATTGTCACTCAAGTTATGCAGAATGGAATATCAGTCGTGGGAAATCAGCCAAATAATCGATTGACAAACTTCAAAGACTTAAAGGCGTTCGTACTGCCAGTATTTAGAGGATCAACTGACCCTGTAGAAGTGTTTGTGATAGCCACAATAGCGGAGGGGCAAAAGATAGCTTTTGCCACCTATACGATGAAAAGAAAGATGAATTTCTGGTGGGAGGCAAATCAAGCTAGAATCGGAGAAGGGAGTAGTGATAGTAGGACTTGAAAAGAGAAATGAGATAATTTCGGGAATACCGGAAACGTGCCAGGAGGCGGAATAAACATGTTGTGCAATGTGGGAGCAGTGGAACAAATCACTCAGGTGGGTGATTAAAAAGAGAGTTTGTGTGTTATAAGTGTGGGCAGAAGGGACATATCTCCCCCAACTGTCGCAATCCAAGAATGTATAATGGGGGTTTTATTTGTGAATCAATGGAGCATAAGGTGAAAGATTGTCCAAGAAGGAGAAGGGATACAAGGAGTGCGAATACGAAGAAAGGCATCAAAACATTGGCGATAACGGGACCAACTTCAACAAACAAACCAACAGAACAACCGCAAGAGTCTTCAACATGACCGTTCAAGAAACTATAGTAGCCGGGGATGCAACTCCAGGTATTATTCGAACAAATTTTATTTTCTTATATATGATTTTCTTATATATATATATATATATAGTAAATTATTTTATAAAGAAATTTTGAAGGAGGAATTTGAGTTCTCTTAGAAATCAAATTTTCGTTTAATAAGATAGACAAGCTTTTTGCTGAATAGTTAAAGATCGGTTCGATCAATTATGATCGAGAACTACTCGCAATGACTGTGTATGTTATGTACCCTGGTATGTATAGGTTTTAAAACGGTGATTCCGGGGAAGGAAACTTTATAAGGGAGGGTGAATGTAATAACCCGATATTTTTTATATAATTAAATCATAAATTTTGTGTATAAATTTTTTTTTGGTATCAATAAATGTGGGGAAATAGATATAAGTCAATGTGTATGTGTATATGTGATAAATAAAATATATTTATTGCATGAGTAATTACAAATAATTTTATTTTAGAATTATTGCACATTATAAACTATATTCTTATAATAATTAATTTTATACTAGAAATGTTTTTATTAATTAGTTTCCATGAAAATATAATTTATATTATTTAAATAATATATGAAATGGTTATTAGAATTATTATAATAATTATTTTATTTTATTATATGAATTTAATTTATAATAATTAAGATAATTATTTTAACTTAATTAATAAAGGTATATGGGCGATAAATCAGATATGGAATCCAAACCCTAATTTTGGATTTTTATCAAGGAATGAGAATAATAATATTATATTATTATTTGTTAGTGTTATAAATATGTATGCTATGTGTGTAAGGTTAATCCGGGGAGCAGTTTTATTATAACCTGCAAAACCCTAATTTTATTGATAAACCATAGTTTTGAAGTCAAATGAGACTTTAAAATCTGTCTAGTGATTATGTTATGTGGTATATGATATGTATTATTAGAATTTAATTTTAATTAGGAAAACCCTAATTATTATGTGGAAAACCCTAATTAGTAATTTAAAACCCTATTTTCTAAAATTAGAAACCTTAAATAATAATTAGCTAATTGCTAGATGGAAACCCTAATTTGAAACTCAATTATGAGTTCGAGACTGTTATGTAATTATGTTAAATGAATTATGTTGTGTATTACAAAATTTAAAATAATTAGGTAAAACCCTAATTATACTTAGAAAAACTAATTAATTAGAAACCCTAATTAATTGAGAACCCTAATTACTAAATTCGGAAATCTAATTTCTAAATTTAGAAACCCTAATTAGTAATAATTACTAATTGTAAACCCTAATCGTGAAATTAGAAGACCTTAATTTTATAATTAAAAACCCTAATTAATAATTAGTAACCCTAACTGTTATATGGGTAATGCTAATGCTAATTATTTGCTTTAATTGCTAAATTAGTAAGCTTAATTATAATTATTAAATTGATAAACTTAATGTTTAATTTCTAAATATTAGAAAACCTAAACTAATTAAGAAAACCCTAATTAGAATTTTTTAGAAACTAAAATGTTACATTTTCAAACCCTAAATTAGACATCCTACAAATTAATTGTGCTAAATCTTAGGGTTAAACCCTAAGGGTTTGCCAAGTTACCATCTTGCCATTAAATTAGAAAGCTAAATGACCACTTTGTCGTTGCATATTGAAGCTAAAATTTATCCTTTGACCTAGGGAGAGTTGTTGGCCAACCCTAGGGAACCCATGTGACTAAAATCTTCAGCAAATTAGCCAATATATCTCAGCTATACACATTTCATCTTGTTATATATAGATTGGAAAGAGAGAAAATATCATTTGTTAGCTAATTTTTTCATAAACACTCAACCAATCTCTCTTAGCTCCACACCTCCGAAATTTGTTGTTAGATCAGTCATAAAATCAAGCCCCGCGAATTCCTCTAACAGATCATAAGCCCTGAATCAAGGATTTGACCAAGAAATGTATAACTTACACTACTACAAAGTACTAAATAGACAACACTTAAACTATTTTTTTATAAAAATATTGTGGTATTTTTTTTTACAACATTTTTAAAAAAAATGTTATAGATATATATTCAAAAACGTTATCTATTTAAAAGGACATTTTTTGAATTTTAAGTAGATAACGTTTTTTTTAAGCGTTGTCTATTAAAAAAACACGGAGCTTGAACACTTTGAACACTTCAAATTAAAAGCCGTATAGTCTTTTTCTCTCCTAGCCTTCCAACATCGCTTCCAACATCTGAAGCAGTTCTCTGCTCTCCCAAATCCCAATCTCTACACCCTCCCCTATCTCTCACTCATCTTCACTCTCTCACCTTAATCAGATCGGAAAACAACATGGTAGGCTTTAAAATCGGCGCCGTCCCCTTCAACCCCGACGGCTGGGGACCGGTTAAACCCTAGAAGCGCTCTAACCATGCTGACTCCGCCTTTGACTTCACTGGCGATGATTCCTTCACCGGTAATGCAGACGACGATGCCTCATTCCGCCTCGTCTGAAGCAGTTTGTTTATATGTATGGATTAATTCCAATTGATTTTTTCTTATGGGTTAATGCTAGTTTGTGACTGAAACCAATGAATACTTGTGTTGGATTATAATATTCATGAAATGTGTAGCTTCTTGGGTAATATTGTGGTTTCAACCAGTGTGTTCTTGTGCTAGTTATAACATTCATGTATTGTGACATAAAATCATATTTCATTAATATAAATGCATTACATAGATTTTGGATTGCATTTTTTACATGATTATACAGTAGCTACTTCAATAATATTAAATATCTAATGATTACTATTCCCTTGTTGCAGCAAAATCTGGCGTGGAGCCATCAGGTTGTATAGAGCTTGTGAAGCATGTTAAACTGGGCTGCCCAAACCTAGAATTCTCTGGCTTAATGACAATTGGGATGGCAGATTATTCATCAACTCCCAAGAATTTTAGGGTATAAAATAGAAATCCATACTTGGTTGAGTGTTGGGACACCACATAGAATGATTTCAAGCTTTCTCAGTTTCTAGTTGTTGATTGTGCTAATACCCCCATATAATGTGCAACTGTGTGATTGATTGCTAAACAACAAATGAGTCTTTGGGCTTGTTCTGATTACCCACTATTACTATCTAGTTTATCTTACTTGTATCTTGTATCTTCTATCTTTGGTAATTGGTTAATTGAGTTTCAGATGCATTATTATGTGTTTCAATGCTATAGACACTGTCAAACTGCAAAATTGAAGTTTCTATATATTGAATTGTTGCAAATAAATCTGAATTTGGTCGAATGGCAATGGCTCAACAAAGAATGCAGCAAAATGCTTCTATACTAGGTTCTGGTACTGTTGGATTGGCTGATGCAAATGCAAGAGTAGCAAGTAATGGCAGGGGTTCATTAGCCTCTGACAATCAGGTTCACCAAGGAAGTCAATCAAGACGTGCTGTTGGGTCACATGATGGGGTAAACTCTCAGGTGAAAGAATCTGAAAGGTCTTCAGCTGTTGAAGGTAGTGGGAATGACCAACCTTTGCAACAGAGTTCTTCAACTATTAGTGATGGTGGCCAGAATGCTTTAAGGCGTACAGCTACGCTGGGTTTGGTTGCTTTTGCTGCCAGTGCTTTTGATGCTGCAAAGGATATAATGGAAGCTCTTAGAAGCAAACACACTAATCTGGCTAGCGAACTTGAGGTTACCAGTTTGTTCTTTTTTGCTCAATTTTGCCTCATGGTACAAATTGGTCTTTTCTTTCTCTTTAGTTTTATTCCTTAGTTACTTGTGGATGTTATATATAGGTCATGTACACATTCCCTAATTGTTTCATATTGCCCATCTCCTTACATTCTTGTCCTATATATTGAATTGTTTGATTGTGAGAAAATCACCTACAATGTGTCTTACATAACACTAGATCAACTTTACATTAAAGGATTGTTTCATTTTCTCAGATTCTGCTCACAGAAATTGGCTTGAGGTTTGTCACCCTTTCAGAGGAGAGACTACTGGCAGTGGTTAATGCTCTGCTCCACCGCTGTTATAAGTACCCCACTGCAACTACGGCAGAGGTTCCCCAATCCCTCAAGAAGGAGCTCTCTGGTGTTTGCAGAGCCTACTTCTCTGCAGATGCTATTAACAAGCATGTTGAATTTGTGAGAGAGTACAAGCAGGAATTTGAGCGTGATCTTGATCCAGAGAGCACCGCCACATTTCCTGCTTCCCTCTTCGAACTTACTAAACGACTAAAGCACTGGAAAAATGTTCTCCAAAGCAATGTTGAGGACCGGTTCCCAGCAGGGTTTTGCATGACTTCCATGTTGTTGATGTGGAGGTTCCAGGCCAGTATTTTACTGATCAGGTATGTTCTTGTTCTGTGTTAATTTTCATTTGCAAATTTTAGTTGGATTGCTATTGGAAAGGTTCCAGGCTGGTATTTGACCAAATAGACTATTTACACTCTTGGCCTATGCATTTTATGAGCCCTATACTGTGTTTTTCATTTAACTGCTTATGATTTAATATGTTTTTGGATTTGTTTTCTTGATGACTGAAATTTATACCCTTAACCAGCTCCAAGCTAGTTTAGCTCCAGCATCAGCTGATCCTCATTGTTATTGGAATGACTGCAAATCCAACCATGCACGTTGTAACACAACACAAATCCAGGTCCTAATCAGGCTACGAATGTAGTCACATCTGGCCTTTTCTTTGCACTTATTTTGTGGATGTAGTCAAATTCACAATTCAATATATATAGTAGTAATTTATATTGAAAAGTGAATTTGAGATGTATATATCGTTAGTTTGGTATATATTGTGGATATAGTAATTTGAAATTGTAAAAAAAATGGTATTATTGGGATGTATTTTGAATGGTTGATACATTTTGGCTTTAAATTTAAATGAGAATTTAGACCTTTTAGCTATATATCATGGCATTAGCATATTGCAAGTGCATTGGTAATATAGGTAAACCACAACTTTTTTTTTCTTTTTTTTCTTTTTTTTTAATCTACAACATTTTAAAAACGTTGTGTAAATGTGCCTAAACGTTGTCTGATATACTAAACAACAACATTTTTATTCAAAAAACGTTGTGAAATCATACATTCTACAACGTTTTTAAGCATCAGCTAATTTTTGAAAAACAAATCTACAATGTTTTTTTCCTAAAAAATGTTGTGTATTGTGCTTAACTACAACGTTTTAAAAATGTTGTGTAAGGGTGTCAAATAGATGACACCTGACACCCTTAACCACGACGTTTTTCTGACTGAAACCACAACGTTTTTTTCGCGTTGTCTATTTACTGTTTTGTTGTAGTGTTAAAAACCAAAAATCTGATCTTTAATCATGTGTTAGATGTTAAGTTTGTTGTGTTAAATATGTTGTATGGAGTCTAACTAAGTGATATGGGTTAATAGATGTTAGATCCATAACATCTATAGGCTCGGATTTGGTGTTTGCAAGAATCTGGAAATTTTTTAAAAAGTGGTCTGGCAACGAATGTCAGACCTTGTAAATCTCATTCTGTTATGTATGTTTGCTGTTTAAATGTTTGAAGTTGAAGTATGTCGTGAGTTCTTTGATATGGAACTTGAATCAGGTCCATATTTGTTATAGATTAAAAGTTATAAGTGGTCAAACAGGGTTGACCGGTCACGAAAATAAAATTCTGGGCAACCCAGAAAAATTTTCAGATTTCCAGAATTTTTGACAGCCACTTTTAAAGCCTTTGATCTTGCTTATCTTTGATAGTTAGTCCAGGATGTTGTCTTGATGTTGTAATATGACATTAGAACTACACATTCATACCTTTATATTACCCAGAACATGAACATGAACATGATCAAAGTTAACCTTGGTCAAAGTACGTTGACCGTTTTTCTTTATGAAGGTTTCTAGGAAACCCAGAACCTTCATGAGCAATTTTTCTGGTATGGTTTGACCGCCGTGTATCTATCGATTCTGTTGACGTTAGATGTGTTATATGTAATAGATCTCTTCTTTTGCATGTCATTTACAAACTGAAAGTATTAGATCACATAAAGCAGCCTTGTAGTGAGAGATATAATGATCGAAAGAAGGCAGTATGAACTGTTCTTCATTTCTGGAAAACCCAGAAATGAAGAACAGCTCTGACAAGGGATTTGAGGGCCTATAACTCTCTGATCTGTTGTGTTATGTCCATGATATCGATTGTTAATGGTAGTATTACAGTTATACTACAATACCAACACATTAGGAAGCCCAGAATACTGATAACCAAAGTTCTACAACCGGTCAAAGTAGGTACTTTATGTACTGACATTGAAGATCTGGGTTTGCTAAATAACACAATCAGCGACAGTTTTGTCACTAAAGCCACTTTTAGCGACAAATAATTTCTAAAATTAATTATTTTATTAAATAAATAGAAAAAAATAGTTTTAAATTATTAAAAATACAAAATAAATTATTAAAAATTATTTTAAAGTCCAAAATTAGTTTTTAATTATTTTGAATATATTTCATAAATATTTAATATTTTTGGAATATTAAAGGTATTTAATTTATTTAATTATAATATTAAATAAATTATTTTAAAATGATTTTAATACTTGAAAAATCATTTAAAATTATATTAAGGTATAAGAAAATATTTCAAGTTATTTTTAATGACTTTTAATATTTTGTGATGAATTTCATTAATTAATTAATATTAATGATATTTAAGTTATTTAATAATTGTATTAAATAAATTATGAAAAATAGAATTAATAATTTAAAATCATATAAAAAATGATTTAAATGGTATAAAAATATTTGAAGTTATAAAATATAACTTTTGATATCTTGTCATGAAAAAATATTAATATTTTAATATTAATGATATTAAAGTTATTTAATAATTATATTAAATAAATGAATTTAAAAATGATTTTAATATTATAAAAATCATTTTAAATGAATTTAAGGTGTTTAAAAATATTTTAAGTTATACAATATAACTTTTAATATTTAAAGGATAATTTCATTAATAATTTAATATTAATGATATTAAATTTATTTAATAATTATATTAAATATATAGTTTAAAATGATTTTATTTATTTAAAATCATTTAAAAGGGATATTAATGAATTAAAATATTTTAAGTTATAATTAATGACTTTTAATATTTGATAAATAATACATTAATATTTAAATATTAATGGTAAGTACTTAAAAATGATTTCAAATGTTTTAAAAATCATTTAAGGGTATATAAATACTTTAAAAATATTCTAAGTTATTATAAATAACTTTAATATTTTGGCAATGGTTTTATTAATAGTTTAATATTAATTAAATGTTAATGATAATATAATTATTTAATATTTAAATCATTTAATAACGATTCCGGTGTTTGAAAATTAATGATAAATTATAATAACTGTTTAAAAATTATTATAAGTTATTAAAAATAATATGACTGATACTTACAGATATTAAACTACATGATAGAGTCTTAATCTCGATAATTACCCGATAAAGCCGTCGGTACACTGACATGTTTCAGAAATTGATCTGGACTTAGATATTTTGACTGTATTAATGTTTGTTTGTGATTTAATGGTTGTTGATTATGTGTGACAAGGTGAATAGATAATGTGCTGACTGTAATAAGTAGTATTATGTGGTATGATATATTATTCTAATTGATAGAATGATCTTAATGATGATAGTTTCCTATATAAAAGGTAAAACTAAGTTGCGTACTGTAAGCAACAGACCAGACAAGTATCCTACATTTGCATTTCCTTTATGCAATGGACATGAGTAAGAAAGTTTTAGATTTATATTATTATTGTACTAGATTATTAACCCTATTGTCGTATATATATTATATCCAATCATTGTTTATCAACATGATATTATATTATATAACTCATATATATATTATGTTCGTTAATTTCGAAATATAGTTATACAAGTGTCCTCACTTGGATAATCATTGTATTTAAACACATGTTGATATATATATATATATATATATATATATATATATATATATATATATATATACCTCGAAGCTATTTGACCAGCTAGACAGATTTAGAAATATCGTTGAATATGATAAAACCTTTTTGTATCCAATCAAATTATTTTTGTTCGGATTCCAGACTAACTATGAACATCCCGAACAACGGGAAAACCTTTATGCGCCCAAGACGGACATAGTGAACGATAATATCATTCTTGCATGCAGTATTGATCAATACAGGGCCAATAGGATGTACACCCTCGTGCCCGTAAGTCATGACGGTTTGCAGATGAAGTTCTTCTAAACCTATTCAAAAATTGAAAACAATGTTCATAGTATGTCAACTAAACCCCATTTATAGTCAATAGGTAGTTTCAAAATCTTGAGATAGAATTGTTATGTTATTATCGGTTCAGTTTACTTCACAACTATTGATTTGTTGTAGAAGTGATGTACAAAGAAAACATTTAATTCTTTCAGCTAATTATATTTATAATTGTTCTCACTTGTTGGGCACCCAAATGCTCATTCTTGCTTTAAATTTAAATGTTTTCAGCTAAGCGTGATCAACTCGAAGGTTCAGGCAAGAACAAGTGAAAAGGAAAGCAAACATAATATGTTTAATTGTAACTTTTGTAATAGTTAGACAATATATAGACCATGATATTTATTATCTATCATGTAATATATTGTAGTAAATGTTGCGTACTTGGGATTAGACTCTGATAAATGTAAGATAAGTTTGATATTTATATTATTGTTATTATTATTAGTATTATTCCGCTCATAGAAATGGTATCGTGAAACACCGAGTTCGGGATTCAAGTACCTGAATTTGATCCAGTTGAGATGTTGGTCGATGCTTATGGTCCTACTAATATTGACTGGGCTGAAAATGAACCTTCTTCAAGCAGTGTGAAGAAAGTGCCAAATGATAAAGTTGTTGCCTTTTATAAGTTATTATCTGAATCTGGGGTCGCGTTGTATCCGGGAAGTGATACGGACACCAAGATTTTTGCAGTGACGAAGCTCTTACACTTCAAGAATGAGCACGACTATAGTGAGAGAGGTTTCAACGATTTGCTCGCTATAATTTGACAGTTCTTACCTAAGGATCATATTATTCCTGCGAATTATTACGAAGTGAAGAAGATGGTCAAGGGGTTAAATATGGGGTATCAGAAAGTTGATGCTTGTGAACAGAATTACATGTTATACTATGGGGAGGACATAGATAAGGGACAGTGTGATATATGCAGCTTACCGCGCTAAAAGGTTACAAAATGTGGGGGGAAGGAAAAAAATGTTCCTAGGAAAATCTTACGGTACTTTCCACTTGCGCCTAGACTTCAGCGGTTATTCATGTCGTCACATACGGCTCAACATATGAGTTGGGATCGAACAAGGGATGTCATGCCTGGTCAGCTGACTCACCCAGCGGATGGAGATGAATGGAAGAGATTTGATGCAAATTATCCTGAGTTTGCGGAAGAAGTTAGGAATGTTAGGCTTGACATGGCTACTGATGGCTTTTGCCCTTTTAATAATTTTAGCCAGTCGTATTAAGTTTGGCCAGTCATTATGGTCGCTTATAGTCTTCCACCGGTAATGTGCATGAGGGATCCGTATTTGTTTTTGACTTTACTCATTCCTGGGGATAAAAGTCCTACAAAAGACCTTAACGTGTACCTTTGACTGTTAGTGGATGGACTAAAGATGTTATGGGAGACAGGGGTCCAGACGTATGATAAATCGATATGCGAGAATTTTGTGATGAAGGCAGCCCTGTTATGGACTCTCACTAACTTTCCGGCTCTTGGGATGGTTAGTGGTTGGTCAACTCACGGGAAGCTGTCCTGTCCAATGTGTATGGGGGATGTGCAAGGCAACCAGTTACAGCATGGGCAAAAATGTAGTTTCTTTTGAACTACTCATAGATTCTTGCCTCTTAATCACAATTACAGAAAGATGTTTTCACAGTTCAACAGAAAGATAGAGAAGAAGGGGGTTGTTGGTCGGTTGTCGGGCTGGTTGAACCAGCTTGAATTTCTTTTCCCGGGGAAGGAACACAGTAAATTGAGAGCAGCCGGGTACGGGAAGACTCATAATTGGACACACTTGCCTATATGGTTTGAGTTGTCGTATTGGGGCACACTTTCAGTTCGTCATTGTATAGATGTTATGCATATCGAAAAGAATGTTTTTGAGAACTTGTTTTACACCATGTTAGATGTGAGTGGTAAAACCAAAGACAATGACAATGCTCGAAAAGATTTGGAGGCATTGAATATTAGGCCAGAATTGTGGCTTCGCCCTAACACTAAGAAACCTTAAGCTCCAATTTGTCTTACTAAGTAACAAGTTGAAGACGTGTATAAGTGGGTTAGTGGGTTGAAGCTCCCAGATGGATATGCGTCGAACATAACACGTTATTGTAAGGTTGGGCAATTGAAAATTCTGGATTCAAGAGTCACGATTGTCATGTATTCATGTAGAAGTTGATCCCAATTTCATTTCGTGAGATGTTACCTAGAAAAGTTTTGGATGCATTGACCGAACTTTCAAATTTTTTCTAGATATTTTCTCAAATGTAATTAAGTACAGTGATGTCGAGCAGATGGAGAAGAATATTGTGCTTACCATTGCAAGCTCGAAATGATCTTCCCTTCAGGATTCTTGACTCGATGGAACATCTGTCTATTCATCTACCGTATGAACTCAAACTTGGTGGACCAGTGCAATATCGGTGGATGTATCCTTTTGAGAGGTAATATAAACTGCTAATTGCTCTATCCTGCTTATATTAATAATACTTCAATTTGTCGGTATATTTATCTTAGGTATATGCGTCGATTAAAACAAAAGGTCAAGAATAAAGCTCGTGTAGAGGGTTCTATTGCTGAACGCTATATGGAGGAAGAGCTTGTCAACTTATGCTCATTGTATTTTGACGATGTTGTCTCAACGAAGCACAACAGTTTAGGAAGGAATGAGGTTGTTGGTCCAATGACTCATGCTGATGATGAGTTAGGTGTATTCATATATCTGGCTAAACCATTTGGCCATGAGACGCTAACTTACTTAAGCGACAAAGAGTTGACGATTATATCTACATACGTGCTTCTAAATATGCCTGAAGTATCATCATACATCATGTAATTCTCAGCTTATTTGCGATATTTAGTATAATTTACAAGTGTAGTCATCTATATGTGTTTAAGATATTTTACTAATTTCGAAGTTCATTCGAAGAGGAAGCGTATGCTTCTAACCCAACTTTTACTGCAACAGAATTGGAAATATTCACTAATGCTAATTTCCAACAGTGGTTTACGAAAAGGGTTGAAGCGGAGAACAATTCTGAGCATTTTATAGATGACATCCAAGGACCTTACAAAGTTGTTAGTTCTTTTCATGGTTGCATCTTGGATGGGTACAGATTTAAAGTCGATGACTTGAATGAACTCACATCAGCCAATTCTGGGGTTGTGGTGTTAGGAAGCTGCTACCAAGATTCTGAGTCCAATTACTATGGCGGTTTACAGGATGTGGTTGTGCTCAATTATCACGGTGGAAAAAAGGTAGGTACATTTAAGTGCAGCTGGTTTGATACTGAAAAGGGGGTTAAAGTTGATCGTAATAGAATCACAACCGTGGATATCAAGTCGGTGTTAAAGTTGTATGACGTGTTCGTGTTAGCAAGTCAAACGACTCAAGTGTATTACGCTCCTAATGTCGTAAATACTCGAAGCCCCTGGTACACATTAGTCACTACTAAAACACATTCATTTAATGCTGATAACATGTTTGGTATGGATGAGGCGTTGCAAGAAGATGTTAGCAACCCTTTGGCCATAGTGTTCCATGCTGAAGATGTGGTGAGTACTGATGTCATTGACATATCTGATGATGACGATGTTGAGGCAAACGTAAACATGAATGATTATGTAGTCGTTGAGGATGATAATGATGACGAAACTGATCTCGAAACTGAGGATGAGGAATATACCGAATCCGAGAATGATATACACGTTGATTCTGATGGGTTTGATGACGTGCATAATTGAAAATGAGCATTCATAATAGTACATACCACATATTATTAAACCTTACATATTCATAATCTACCAATTTTGTTATTGCAGTAGGATATTCATGGCTAGACATAGCAGTGGAGGTCGCCGAGGTGGTGGGCAATCCCAAGATCGAGAGGCAGAGTACGCGATGGAGGCTCTTCTTCAGGAGCGAGTAAGTTATCTTAACTAGGATTTAAATATATCTCAAGCTACAGTAGTTAGTTACAATGATTATTGACTCAGTTAAATTCAATTATTACAGATGCACCTCGTCGACGACACCTAGGGACGAACCTCGGTATCTTTGGTCGTCCGCCGACAATGCCACTTACAGTACCAGTGGATGTCGCTTCCCAGCAGTAAGCGCTAATATATTGGACATATTTCTATCAGTTATTGTGAAACACAATTCACATAACACATACTGTTATACTTTTTCTGTAGTATACTAGACCACGTGGCTAAGCACACCATACACACAATTTTTTTGACGCATCTCCCGAGAGGGTGCATGCGGTTCAGTCAGTATGAGCTGTACGATGCCACTTTTATGCAGACCGTCTTGCGGGAGTTCCACATAAGTTAAGCATATTATATTAATTACTACATAGTTGTATTAGGATGCCTTCTTCAATTGTTCTTAATTTTAAATTAACTTTTGTTATAGATTTATTATCGATTTGACCCGAGCATCTCTCAGTCAGCTGGAGACGATGTGATTGAGCATCATGTCACTGCGAGTTACTCCGGCTGGCTGTATGAGATGCGACAGAAGGTAGCCCGGGCAATTGAGGACCAACCCGGGACCACCATCAAAGATCATCAGCCCCGCATAGTCTCTGATTTTGCCTGGGAGGCTATGTGTGCGCACTGGGAGGCTGATGACTTCAAGAAAAAGTCCGAGCAGGTGAAGAAGAACCGTGGTCAGCTCTGGATAGTACACACCACTGGTTCTCAGTCGTTCGAGGAGGCGAAGACGGTAAATGCGTTGTATTTAGTTATTTAGGCATCAAGTTTTCATACAAATACTTAAAGCCTGTTTTATGAATGTTTTTATTAGGCATTGGGGAGGACCTTAGGCCGAGATCCTACCATTCTAGAGTTTTGGGATCGAGCCCACACGCCTAAGGATGAGCGTTCTTTGTCTCAGGCAGCTTTAGCTATACAGGTAAAACTCAGCTTACTATTTAGCTTTTAATAATATTCAATCATAAATAATATGATATAATTAACATACGTATACAGAATACATTACAGGACCGATTTTAGAGGCTTTAGGATGAGCGTATAACTGAGTTGGAGGCTATTAGGAGGGGTTCTGAGCCGTTAGATTTCGCCACCCGTCTTCTCGATATTGTATTAGATTGGGATGAGGAGCTGAGACTATGGGTCGTTTCTCAGGATCCCCCTACTAGCAGTACCGGCATATATCAAGTGTTGGTTCTGTCGAGGATACCCGCATATACACTTCCTGGAGGTTATATTTTATCATGTTTCACGAAATTATCCGAATTTATCATATTATATAAATTATTATTATTAATCAAATTTATATCTCTTTATAGGCTCTAGTCAGCGCCAGTGTCCGAGAGCACATGTCGGACCATTTCATTCGGGCACTAGCTTGGATGACGATATCTTTCGGCGGCTGATAGGGGCCGTGTCGGATAGGTTCCATACCGACTCAATCTTTCGACGTCAGCAGTTGCCTTCCAGTTCTCGTCTTCACCAGATTGCTCAAGATATTATAGCAGGGGCCTCTGCAGAGAGTACATGATTACCACGGGAGCTGTTCGACGCTTGGAGCGCAGAGATGCTCCGGATAGTGATTACACTCTTGGAGGAGGCTTTTCGTCCGCCCCCACTTACTCATGTATTCTTATTGTTTATGTTTTTTTTTTCAATTAAGGCTGGCTTGTTAATTCTCACATATATATATATATATATATATACGGACTAATGATTTATATTTTTGATTCTATCAATAGGGTGGTGAAAGGCGAGAAGACTGGCGATGACGAGCAGGCGCACGATGATGATTTCCATACACCAGAGCAACATCGTTCACCTCCGCCCGATGATGACACTTTTATTAGTTTATGGTTCATTTGTATTCATGTTATTATAGAACATTTGTATATAATATTGTAGTGTGTAATTGCGTTTGTATAAGTATTGTAGAACATTTGTATATATTGTAGTGTCTAATTGCGTCTGTATAAGTATTGTAAAATATTTTTTTTTATCATTTATGGAACATTAGCTTATATTTGTAATTCGTTAACTTATATTTATGGAACATTAGCTTATAATACGTTTTGGTGGATATTTGAATTTGAATGTGAATGATATTGGGTTTAAGATTACGTTTTAGTGCTACGTTGCATATTTGAATGTGAGATACAGGTTTATATTATTGTGTATTGGGTTGTGACAGGTTACAGGTACATTAATGGGTTTAAACACCAGGAAACTGAACTTTTAAAATTTGCAGTTAAAAAAACCAGTTAATTCCGACATAATAGGGTATTTCTGACGGAACATCCCTCGAATTTAACAAATAACCAATTTTTAACAAATACTGAAATATTCTAATTTTCAGTCGGAAATAAGTTAACTCCGACGGAACATGTCCGTCGGACCTACTTTATCTCTGGGAGGTAATAATTAGCCATTTTTAATAAATACCGGAATATTTTAATTTTCAGTCAGGAATAAGATCATTCCGAGGGAATAAGTCCGTCGGAAATAGGATATATATATTCGACAAAAAGTTTCATCCCATGTATTCAGTCGAAGATAGTTTATGTTCGATGCAAATCCGTTGGAGATAATTTCGTCGAAGATAATATAGATTCAACGAAATTTTTTACGGATCTTATCTTCGACGCGATTATTTACGACTGAACTTCTGACGGATATTTCCATCAGAAATAATCTATTTTTGACTGAATAGGCTTATGTCTGACGGAATATTCCATCGGTATTAAGATTTTTTCTTGTAGTGGACTTCTCCTTATTGGCGCGCAATTAGGTGACCAAACCCCTTTTCTCGATAGAACTTTCTAGACATTGTCAATAATGAAAATAATAATATGAATAACTTTGTTGTCTCAATTAATGATTTAATAATATAAAATATTGTGCAGATGATATTATGACAATAATTGAATCAATAATATGAGATATTATTCAACAAATACTGTGACAATAATTGAATAAAAGTGAGTGACTTCTCACGTAAGCATCAATAATCAAAGATATTGTACAATACCGTGTTCTACTATGCAACCACGTGTATTACTGTACTTTTATCACCAGGTATTTCAACAGTTAACGGTAAAACTTTTGCCGTTATTTTTATAAAAAGTTATTTTTGTCATTTTCTAACTCCGACAGTAACTCTGTTGTGGGGTCCACCAATGATTGTGTCGTCGTACGAATATTCCCTGATAAAATGAATATTCCACAACCAATCGAATATTTTATGACAACATGCTTACTTTGCAAGATTTATAAATATTACCCACAACTTTAATATTATATCAAATCCACACCTTATTATTCAAAAAGATATTTAGAGAAAAATAATTTTTATTCATAAAAGTTGGGGTCTTACAATTTTGATTACTCGAAAACCATTTATAGAAGTTATATATAAGATTAAACATACAACATAAATTAGAGCTTGAGAAACTATAAATTAGAGCTTTAAAACTATAGTATACCTTTGATTCTTCTTAAACTTGATTAGATGATGAGAAATCTTCTTCTTATTCCTTCTTTGTATCTCCAATCCTTCTCAATTTCATAGAGAATCTCCCATTTCTCTCAAACTCTCTCTCTCTCTCTCTTCCATACCTATTCTCTATTTTCTTAGACTTAAGAGTATTATACGTATAACACCAACCCTTATTGCACTTGGGAGTCACAAACGTAGTCTTAGCAGTTACAAAAACCAAAAGCCATAAGGCCTTGTTTGGCTTACCCAAATAAAATTCCTTTCTATTTATTTTAATAATCTTCTTATCATATGTAACTCCAAATGTCACACTTCATTTTATTTAATCATTGAACCAAAACAATTATAATTTACTCAATAAATCATTACCTTTCTAATTTAATTATTTAATGAAATTAGAATATTTCCATAATTATCTTCATTGAATATTTATTCAATTCCATAAATATTCCAATTAAATGTTTATTCAATCCCATAAATATTTTTAACTATTTATTTAAACTCACAATCTTACTACATTAACATATTACATTTATATGTATATATATATATATATATATATATATATATATATATATATATATATATATATATATATATTAATCTCCCATTTATTAAAACAAATATATTCACATTATTTTATTATTTTAATTAAATGAATCACTCACATTATTTATAAAACTTAATTCATAATAATTTTCATCGTCATAATAATAATTAAATTATATTCTCTCATAATATAATTTTAACTTAATCAAATTAACTAATATTACCCAGATTAATGTCCTTTTCATAACAATTACCTTTAATTTCTTCAATAGTTTTATTAACTATTAAACATCTTTTTCCCAATACGTGAATATATAATTTTTTTCACACCAAATCACATATTTCACAATATATAACACATTTATACACATTCAAACTCAAAATATCTTATAATAAGAATTTTATTTATTAAATTCTTATTTAAATAATTTCTAAAAATTTAGGTTGTCACATCCTTCCCTTCTTATAAGGATTTCATCCTAGGAATCATCGAAACCCTACCTTACTCAGGTTTTCATCAAATCTCTTTTAAAAAATTATTGTTAAATAACTTCAACACATTACCTTAATAATAAGAATTTTATATTTCATATTCTATTCTTTTTCTCAATAAATTCTTGCAAGCTTTATTTTATAACCTTAACTTAAACCCAATTATATTTTGAGTATTATATATTCTTTAACCCATTCATTATCTTTTTCTAAGTATCATTGGCACATACTCAATTCATAAACACTTGGGATATTACATTCACCCATTCTTCTAAGAATTTTGTCCTCGAAATTTTAATTTATAAATCTCTGTTCATTCAATTTATCAAAACAGATTTTACATTAATCTTTATTCTTCACTGGATTCTATAACCATATTCTTTCTCTAAAGAACCTTCTAAAATTATCTCATTCTTCACATCTTTTTCTTTTAAAATTTTTACATTATCCTTTGTTAGCTCCATTCCTTCTCTCATCAGAATTTCTTTTCTTTCTTAGAATTATTATGTTTTGCTTAATTTTCTCATAATTACTGTGATAACCCAAATTTTTGGGTAATATTAAAATAAGAATTAAGTAAAAAAAATTCTTATTAGATGATATGTTATGTGATATTGTAGTGCACAAAGGAATATGTGTCATGCAATATGTGATGTTGTGTATAATTAATATATTAGAATTATATATTTAGTATACGTAAGTAAAAATATAGAGTAAATTATTAAAGGAAATTAGATGGATAAAATTAAAATAATTTATAATATTAAATTATTTTAATGTGGTAAATTAAGTGGCATTAAATATACTTCATGTATAACCACTATTTTATTGAAGAAATCATATATTACATTATTAGAGTGTAATATATGCAAGTTTTTAATGTGGTGAATATATTAATATATTTACTATAGTTAAATAAATTGTGAAGATATTTTATATAAAGGAGATAAAATAATTGGATATATGATATTATGTTACATGGATAATGGTATAATATTTAATATTATACCAAATAATGTAAAATAAAAATATGAGATGAGATCCAATATGTAAATATGTATATTAGTATCAACTAGTTAGTAAATTAAATTCATATTTGAATACATGATTGAATATATTAAATTATATATTTAATATATAAATAAATTGTTTGAAAATAATTTATAGAGAGAATGAGGAAATTAAATTTAATTATACAATATAAATTGTATAATTTAAATAAGTTATTTAAATTAGGTATGAGAATTAAATAACCTAAATAGTTATCTTTATTTAGTGGTCCTAATATTTTAATTATATACTAGTGACTTAATCTAAGAGATTTATGGATCATGTCTCAATATATTAAATTATTTTGTAAGAATATATGAATAAGTGAATATGAATATTATGTGATTGTTTATATTTATTTATTATATAAACAAATAAAAAAAAGAAACTAATGTAACCTAATTATATATTAGGAATGAAAAATTGAATAACTTAAGGGTTATGGTATAGAAAATAATAGTATTTAAAATATATACTAATCTCAAGAGATTTATTTTATACATCTCAATTAATTAATTTATAATCTAATTAAATCAAGTCTAATTAGGTTAAAAAAATTAAATGTACTTGAATAAAGATTTAAATTATAATTGAGGAAATGAAAACCCTAATTAAATGATTAGGGTAGAATAAAAATAAAATTATTGGGCTGTGATAATTTTCAAAGCCCAAGAAATTAATTAGAGTGCCCAACACATTAATTAAGTTGCCAAAGCTAAGTCTATTTGTTAAGGAACATGTTGGAGAATAATAATATTAAAAATTATACTAATTTAAGAGATATATTTTACTATCTCAATTTATTAATTTTATAACTTAATTAAAGTAAGTTTAATTGGGTTGTAAAATTTAATGTACAAGAGTAATTATTTAAATTCTAAATGTGTGGAATAGAAATCCTAATTAAATATTTAGGGTAGGATAAGATAGAAAGGATTGGACTATGTCCATTTTTCATAGCCCAATGAATTAATTGAAAGCCCAAAAGATTAAATAAAGTGTTAAGCCCAATTGAAGAAAGGCATTTTGGACCTTAAATAAAGCAATTAAAAAAAGATATGTGGAGAATAGAAGGCCATGTAGCCGACAATTAGAGAGAGAAAGGGATAAGAGGAAGAGAGAAGGAAAAGAAAAAGAAAGAAGCGGCAACCATGAGAGGAGAGGGGCGGCAGTCCCATGAGAGAGAGAGAAGAGAAGAAGGATACACCATAAAAGGTAAAATCCTAACTAGTTTATGTAATTGATTTTAGTTGTTCTAAATCAAAACTTGAATCTGTGTTTCTAAACTCAAAAACTTTTGATTTAATTGTTGATGAGTGTTTTATGTTTAGATCTACCCATATTAGATGTTGATTTGTTTGCAAATAAAAAAAAGAAAAATAATTTTTCTACTTTATAAACCCTAACTTTTATTTACTTTGGATGTCCATCGTTTTTTATCTACACCTTCTTTTTATGATCCGTCAAAGAGGGGTGTTAGATGTATAGGTTATCTAGTAAACCCAAGTTGTAGCACTCAAAATTGTTGAGTTTGCAAGCTGTAGTGACTGTTTTAGCAGAAACAATCCTGATTTTTGAAAAAGAAATAGACTGTTTTTGGGCAGTTTATGCCAGGAGCAGTTTTGTAATTTTTATGACCTTAAAAAATTTTGGAAAAATTTGGGATGTTAATATGATGAGTTATCTAAATCGTGTCCAAAAATAGCGATTTGTGGATGTAAAGAATGAGAGTTATGGATTTTACGGGAAGAGACTATTTTAAAAGTAAACCCAAATAACTCTTGGTAGTTAAATCCAAAATTTGTAAAATTTTTATTTGGAGTACATATACATAACAAGAGCATTCCCTGAAAGTTTCGGAATGTTTAGAAAAAATCTTAGTTTATGATAAATGTAGCAAAATCTGACTGTTTAGTCCATTTAAAAAAGAGTAAATGAATTTTAAAACTTCCAGAAAAAATATATGTTCAATATGGAACTATATTATGTGAAATCTTAGAAAAGAAATATTTTTGGAACTGATTGAGTATTTTTCATAGAAATGGTTTGGTTATGAATAAATTAATTAAATTAATTATGTGATGTTAAAATTTTGGAAAATAGGATGTTATGGCTTGAAAACTCTAAATAGAGTATGTGCAGATTTTTGAAGAGTATTTTGTTCAATGTTGATGAGATATTATGTTTATGGCATTTTGGTTCCTTAAATAAATGAATTAGTAAAGATTAAACAATTAAAATAAATTATTTATAAGTTTAGCAAATGATTAAAATATTATTAAAAGATTAATAACATTAGATTAAGATATTATTAAGTGATTTGTAACATTTAGATTAAAGTGTTATTAACTCATTGATTTAAAAATATTATTAATAAATAATAATATTAGTTATTAAAATAATTTTAATGTTATTAAATAATTAATAATATTAAAAAGAGTTTAAAAGAGGAGTTAAGTTATAAATTGGACAATCAATAGGACATATTGAATGTATAAGATGATGAATTGGAAATTTAACATGTTGGAAAGGAAAACAGTTTGCTGAATTGGAAAATAAGTTATTGAATTGAAATTCAGTTTGAATCCAGGTTGCTGGATTGGTCAATCCAGCACCCTGTATTGGTATGTTTGAATAATCTAGATTATAGTATTAGTATTCAGTTTACTGGATTATAGAGAAGAACTTATAATATGTAAGATTAAAGTGTTAAATCATAATGTATATGATATAGTGATTGAAGAATTATCAAAGGACGATAATAATACTAATGTGTTAGGATGTTATCTAATATTTGATTTTTGTGATTAAGTGTTAGATAATTTATGGATAAAGTAATAGTATTATGAGCCATGGTATCATGTTATGCTAACCTAAAGATCAATCTTATAACTGATAGGTCTTTTATAAGAGATTAAATTAGACTATGTAGCAGTAATCGACGGTACATGCAAGTTTCCCTGACTCAAACTTGAGTTGTAATTTTCAAAGCATGTTAGTGAATAATTATTGTTGATTATTCACATCTATATTGATTATTGATTCGCACTTAATGCATGTTGCATATGTTCATCGGGTATAAAAGGCTAATCACCTTCATTACCATAAGGTTTAGTTAAATTATCCATGGTCATTGTTGACCTTCAAACATTATTGATTCAGTCATTCAATTATTGAAACTTGATTAATGTTATTTCAAAATTATTACATAGTTGAAAACTTGAAAGCTTATTCTTTCTTTTCAATCATGATATATCTTCATTGTATTTAAAACTTGCTGGGCAAATTTATTGCTCACCCTTGTTATATCATGACAACATTTTCAGATTCAGATGAAAGCTCGAATAAAGATAGAGGCAAAGACAAAGTGCAAGATTAAATTATTATGATGTTATAACTATTAAAATATCTGACGCAAATAACATTGTAAATCTTTTAAGATATTGAAGGTATGTATTAAGTTAAGGTTGTAAACCTTGGGGATTATGTTGTAAAGATTTATTGTATAAACAATTTATGTTTATATCTTCCGTAATAATTATAGAAATGATGTATCGTAACATACCAGATCTGAGGTACAAAGTACTCGAATTTGGGAGCATCACAGTTGGTATCAAAGTTGTAGGTTATAAACCTTAGGTACAACTACCTTAGGCTATAACCGCAAAGATGAAGATAAAGAATAAACTGAAATAGAGTTTTAAGTGCTAAGAGAAGAATTTGGAAAATTCATTATTAAGATTAGATGAAGATAAATTAGATTCAAAGTAGAATCTTTAAGAGATATAAAGATAAGAACTCAGAGTTACCTGACTCCAGTAATAATGATGAAAAGTGATAATAAATAGACAAGGTCTATTAGAAGAAAAGTATTAATAAAATCACGATATGAGATGATTAAAGAGAATAGATAAGAAGATCGTAAAACAAAATGATCACAAGATAGAAGAGAATCGTAATATAACACGATTATAAGATAAGATCACGACGTGATCAAATTAAATATAAATAATATGTGAAATGATTGGAAAGATATAGCTTGATGCTATAAAGAGAATGTACTATGAAATTGTACGATGTAAACTCAGAAAAGAGTGGTAAATGTTAAGATACGGATTAAAAAAAATCGTATTAAGAAAAGAGAAAGTTAGGATTATGTGAAATTTCAATTGAGGACTCATGTTAGCAGCTAAGTTGTGTGATTCCTTGTATGGGCGGGGAATTTGTTCTTGGTTTGAGAACCACTTAGCTTCCTATATTGATATAGTGGTTGAGTTGAACAATTCCTTGTATGGGTAGGAATTTGTCCTTGGTGTAACAACCGCTTAGCTTTCTATATTGATTAGTAGCCGAGTTGACCAATTCCTTTTATGGGCAGGGGATTGTGTTTGGTTCGACAACCACTTAGCTTCTTACATTGATAATCATTGGAACCTGGTGTCGCTCTATTTTCTATATGAATGTTGAGAAGGTGATTCTTTTCTCATGTGTATAATGGATAGGTAGAGAATATACGAATATGTGTGAGTTCTTAAAACTCACACTTATGGTAAGTTTATGACTCATAATCCTATGGTATATTTTTGAACCCCTAAGAGTATGGACAGTTCCAGATTGGTTCTTGAACTACGTATTTCTAGGATAAGTTCCTAAACTTATATTATTGTGGAAAGTTCCTAAACTCATAATGTGTGGTAAGATTGATGAACTATATTGGGGTATAGAAAGGTTGTGAATGGAGAATTAAGGATAATAGAAATAGATAGAATTATTAAGCAATGGATCATTAGAGAAAGTGAAGTTGATGAAGGAAAAATAGGTATTCAAAATCTTCTAACAATGTTAAACTTCAAAATTTTTGACAACAAGCTAAATACGCACTGATGTGCCTTTAAAAATATAAATGAATTTTATTATTTTCAACACATGGTGACAAGTGTGTATGTGTGAACTTCGGGCCACTAACACCTCGTTATCTGTTGAGGTATGATAACACAAAAAATGATTTTCAATGGTTTTTGAACCGTTTAAATGAAAATTCTATGCTAATTGTTTCGGCTTGATGAAAATGATTTGAAATATCAAAAATGTATTTTATATATTATTAATGCATCATTAAACCTGATGTAGAGATGAAACAAATGATGGAGTTATCAATGAAGAATTACTTAGTGTTGGATGTAATCTAAGGATCGTCAACCCACTATAGTATGATGTAGTATGACAAAATCATAAAATGACAGAATCCTCAAATTGGCTGTAAATACAGTATGATATCATGACGTCATAAAATGATTTTTAGAATTTTAAAGGTAAATTATTGCCAATTAAATTTGGCTAGACATATGTTTCGATTGATATTCAAATTATTATTATAGGTCTAAGCTATTCGATTCAGCTAGACAAATGTTTATGAAATTCAAATTATTCTTTGAAAGCTTATGGGTGCGAAATTTTATGATGAGTCTGAGGTGAACAACCCCTAAAAGGGGGATATGCTGATTGGATAAAATAATCTAATCTAGTAGCGTAAATATTCGCTAGACATGATTGATACGTTATACATGACGTAAGAGTACGATAGGCAAATCACCTAAAGTACTAGCAGCGGTAGTTTACCTTCTTCATGATTGTAAACATATCTAGTAATTTATTGCTTTGCGAGGTGAATACCGTTAAAACTATGTGTTCAAGGTCTATATGACCCCTCAGCATGATATGAAAATTTTTATTTAATAAAATTTTTTACATTATTTATACTACTTCACAGTTATTGAACAATTATGGAAACTCCTGAATGATTGGAAGATGTAAACTCCTAGTGGGTAGTCATGGTAGAATGTGATCGTGGAATAGATCTTCATAGAAGGAGATAACATGTAGTCATTAATCGAGAATCAAATCTGATGTGATTAAATAAAGGTTATTATGACAACCTAGTTTTGGTGAATAAAAGGAGCAGTGATTAATATGCTATAATTTCAACGACGAAATTATTAGAAGAAGGGGTGAATGTGATAACCCAAATTTTTGGGTAAATATTAAAATAAGAATTAAATAAAGAAAATTCTTATTAGATGATATTTGATGTGATATTGTAGTGCACAAAAGAATATGTGCCATGCAATATGTGATGTTGTGTATAATAAATATATTAGAATTATATATTTAGTATATATAAGTAAAGTGTTGGAGTAAATTATTAAAGGAAATTAGATGGGTAAAATTAAAATAATTTATAATATTAAATTATTTTAATATGGTAAATTAAGTGGCATTAAATATACTTCATGTATAATCACTATTTTATTGAAGAAATCATATATATATATTATTGAGTGTAATGTATGCAAGTATTTAATGTGGTGAATATATGAATATATTTACTACGATTAAATAAATTATGAAGATAATTTATAGAATGGAGAGAAAATAATTGGATATATGATATTATGTTACATGGATAATGGTATACTATTTAATATTATACCAAATGATGTAAAGTAAAAATATGAGATGAGATCCAATATGTATATTGGTATTAACTAGTTAGTAAATTAAATTCATATTTGAATACATGATTGAATACATTAAAGTATGTATTTAATATATAAATAAATTATTTGAAAACAATTTATGGAGAGAAGGAGGAAATTAAATTTAATTATACAATATAAATTGTATAATATAAATAAGTTATTTAAATTAGGTATGAGAATTAAATAACCTAAATGGTTATCTTTATTTAGTGGTCCGGTATTTTAATTATATACTAGTGACTTAATCTAAGAGATATATGGATCATGTCTCAATCTATTATAATTTTGTAAGAATATGTGAATAAGTGAATATGAATATTATGTGATTGTTTATATTTGTTTATTATATAAACAAATAAAAAGAAACTAACCTAATTATATATTAGGAATAAAAAATTGAATAACTTGAGGGTTATGGTATGGAAAAATAATAGTATTTAAAATATATACTAATCCCAAGAGATTTATTTTATACATCTTAATTAATTAATTTTATAACATAATAAAATCAATTCTAATTAGGTTAAGAAATTAAATGTACTTGAATAAGGATTTAAATTATAATTGAGGAAATAAAAACCATATTTAAATTATTATGGTAGAATAAATTTAAAAGTATTGGGCTATGATAATTTTCAAAGCCCAAGAAATTAATTAGAGAGCCCAACACATTAATTAGGTGGCCAAAGCTAAGTCTATTTGTTAAGGAACATGTGGAGAATAATAATATTAAAAATTATACTAATTTAAGAGATATATTTTACTATCTCAATTTATTAATTTTATAACTTAATTAAAGCAAGTTTAATCGGGTTATAAAATTTAATGCGCAAGAGTAATGATTTAAATTCTAAATGCGTTGAATGAAATCTCTAATTAAATATTTAAGGTTGGATAAGATGGAAAAGATTGGACTGTGTCAATTTTCCATAGCCCAAGGAATTAAATTGAAAGCCTAAAAGATTAAATAAAGTGTAGCCATGAGAGGAGCGGCAGTCCCATGAGAGAGAGAGAAGAGTGGCCATGGAAGCCATTAGAGAAGAGAAGAAGGATATCCTATAAAAGGTAAAATCCTAACTAGTTTATGTAATTGATTTTAGTTGTTCTAAATCAAAACTTAAATTTATGTATCTAAACTCAAAAACTTTGGATTTACTTGTTGGTGAGTGTTTTATGCTTAGATCTACCCATATTGGGTGTTAATTTGTTTGGAAATCAAAAGAAAAAAAAATCTTAAATAGTGGTTGAACTAAAAATCTTCTTTTTACAATCTACCTTACAATCTGTCAAAGAGGGGTGTTAGATGTATAAGTTATCTAGTAGTGGTTGAACTAAAAATTGTTGAGTTTGATAGTGGTAGTGACTGTTTTAGCAGAAATAATCCCTAATTTTGAAAAGAAATAAAGATTGTTTGAGGGTAGTTTATGTGACGCTCCCAAAATTAGGTATACATCACCCATCTTGGGTCGTCAGATACATGGTACAAAATTCAAATACAACTTACTAATACAACTGTCGTGTACAATACGACAAAACATAAACTGTGAGTTTGAATACAAATATTATCTACTAGAGATTATACAAACTCAAAAGGAGTCCTCATTACAATTATTATCACACTATTTTACAGAATAGTGAGGACTACTAATGATATCCTCTGGACCATCACTCCATTCCCCGACTCATCCCAGCTATTTTCTCATTTCCTGAAGAGAACAGTGAAAGGAAGGGTGAGCTCAACTAGCCCAGTAAGAAATATTATGACTAAGATAATGCAGAATAAATTATCATTAGTCTCCAACAATGTTAAAATAATAAAATATAATTGACATCAAGTTTAACTGAAGTGGAACAAGCAATCCATTAAAAGAGTTAAGTAGAAAATAAAATCTACTATCTTTTATGATTAAAAAGGTTTTTCATCACTGTTATCGCTGAGACTCAGCTTAATAAATATTCCACATCATCGAATCACCCCTGCACTACGGCAAAGGATATTCTTTAGTATCACGACCACAATTATCCATGCACTACGGGCCAAAAATATTTATGTATTCATTAATGGTCATGATCATGCCAACAACTGTCCATCAATGCACTACGGGCCAATGAGAACTTTTACCTCATCATTTGTAACATTACGGTCATGATTACACCGAATAATCCCTGGTCATAGTCATACCAAGTCCATCTATGCACTACAGGCCACAGATGACTTTCAACAAAATATAAACATGAGGATGATGACAATGATATAAGAATTCAATAAAACAAGTTCAAGAATTATTTTATCCAGGAATTATTAACGTCCAAATTGTCGATATGACACTGTTTTGTAGAGTAAAATTCAAGAATGATCAGAAGAATATTTCCATGAAAAGATACTAGATGAAACGCAAATAACAAAGATATTCTACTAATTTCATGGAGTATAGAAGTCAAAACTTTAACCAACTGAGTATAATAAAGAATGAAATAACAAAAGAAATCACCATGCATGTGGTACTTTGCATAGACAGGTTATTCCAACAGAATAATAATAACGGAACTGTGTCGAGCAAAATTTGCAAAGCCAGGATGTTCCAATGTAATAATAAAAGCGAAACCAGTCAGATGTAAAACACATGCATGAGGATGTTCCAATAGAATAATAATACGACAGTAACCGTGTCCGGTGTAAAACACATGCGAGGATGTTCCAATGGTTTAATAATAAAAGAGCAGAACCAGTCGGTGTAAAACACACGCATGGATGTTCCAACAGAATAATAGAAGAATGTCACCAAGTATAGGGTAAAACACATATATACAAAGTTATTCCAATGAGAATAATAAGAAATGGAATAACAACAGTTCTCTTCATGAATAAGAAAGAATAACACCCCTTACAAGTACAACAAATAATATTCCGTACCTTAAGAAGAAGAGTACTGGATATATAAGTAGTGAATTAGCAGAATACTTTCTTCTTTCTCTCTATAGTTTATCTCTCTAGAGTTTCAGTGAATTCGTAAGAAAATAATGAATGAATGAGCTTCTATTTATAGAAAAATAGAATGCATAGTAACTAACTCATGAACGGTCGAGATTAATTTAGTTTAATCTGACGGTCCATATTTAAAGCAAAATCTTTTAAATAAAATATAATATATTCTATTTATAATCTAATAAAACGAATAACTTTATAAAAGATTTTACTATACAAACACTATGCAAGTACTATGTAAACACTATGCATAATAAAATATAATATATTCTAATTATTGTCTAATAAAATGAGATAACTTTATAAAAGTATTCATTTTATATAAAAAAGATTTTACTATGCAAAACACTATGCAGACACTATGCAACACTATGCATAATAGAATATAATATATTCTATTTATAGAATAACTTTATAAAAGTGTTCTGTTTTATATGAAAAGATTTTCTGTATTATTACATTAATAATACGAACAAAACTGAGTGACTTATCACTTAAGCATCAATAATTAATACCGTGTGCTACTATGCAACCACGCGTATTACTGTACTTTTAACACCAGGTGTTTCAACAGTTAACGATAAAACTTCCGCCGTTATTTTCATAAAGTATTTTTGTCGTTTTCTCAATCCGACAATAATTCTGTTGTGGGGTCCACCAATGATTGTGCCGTTGTACTACTATTTCCTGTTAAAACGAATATTTCCTGACCAATCGAATATTATATAACAACTTGCGTACTTTGCAAAATTTATAAATATTACCCACAACTATTATATCAATCTCACTCCATAATATTCAAAAATAATATTTATAGAAAATTCATCTTTATTCAAAAAGTTGGGGTTTTACAATCTCCCCTTCTTATGAAATTGCCCTCGAAATTAGGGTACGTACCTGGTATGTCGAAGAGGTAAGGATACCTTAATTGCATTTCAGATTCTAACTCCCAAGTCATTTCCTCAACATCGTGGTTTCTCCACAAAACTTTGACTTGAGGTATAACCTTGGTACGTAGAATATGTTCCTTCTTATCCATGATTTGAACAGGAACCTCTTCATACGTCAAATCTTCCGCTATTTCGTCTTGTTCCAACTCAATAATGTGGTTTGGATCTTCCACATATTTACGTAACACGGATATATAAAAAACATTATGAACACGAGACATACTTGGCGGTAAAAGCGAGTCTATAGCCACGATTCCTACTCGATCAAGGATTAAAATGGGCCGATAAATCGAGGATTGAGCTTTCCTCTCTTTCAAATCTCAGTAACTCCTTTCCATGGAGCAACACGTAACAACACATGATCTCTATATCGAATTCCACGCCCTTTCGATGAAGATCAAGATAACTCTTTTGCCGATCTTGTGAGGTTTTTATACGTTCTGGGATCGTTTGAATCTTTTCCGTAGTCATACGTATCAAACTCTGGTCCCAACAACGTTGCTTCACCCACCTCATCCCAAAGATCTTTGGAGAACGACACTTTCTTCCATACAACGCTTGAATGGAGCCATGCTAATACTTTCTTGATAAGCTGTTGTTGTAGGAAAACTCCACCAATGGTAAGAACTTGTTCCAACTTCCTTGAAATCAAAGACACGAGTCTTAATAGATCTTCAAGAGTTTGAATAGTCCTCTCCATTGTCTGTTAAATCGAGGACGATATGCCGAGCTAATCGTAAATCTGTGCCCATAGCTTTTTGCAAACTAACCCAAAAATGCGAAGTGAATCTTGGGTCTCGATCAGAAAATATGGATACTGGCATACCATGTAATTTTACAAACTCATTTATGTACATATGAGCAAGACGTTCAAGTGTATAAGTTTCTCGTATCGGTAAGAAATGAGCAGACTTGGTCAATCTATCAATAATGACCCAAATCGCATCTATGCCTTGAGAAACTTTGGGAAGACCGAAGAACGAAATCCATGGTAATGTGCTCCCACTTCCATTCGGAATTTCAAGTGGTTGCAATGGACCTTTTGGTACTTGATGCTCGCGCTTGACTCGTTGTTGACACGTTAGACACCTTAAGATAAACAGTGCTATCTCTCTCTTCATATTGCCCCACCAAAATGTATGTAGAAGATCATGATACATTTTGGTAATCCCAAGATGGATTGCAAATGGTGTGTTGTGCGCCTCCATCATGATTTTATACTTTAAATCAGGGTCGTTAGGAACACAAAGTCTGGAGTTGACTCGAAGTATTCCTTCTTCATCGATTCTTTCTTCCGATATCGCACCTTCTTGCACTTTCTTCCTCATACGCATCAGCTCCGGATCTGTAATTTGAGCAGCTTTAATTTTATCAATTAAAGTCGGTTCTACTCGTATATTTGCCATCATCACGTGGGTCCCTGGAGTCTTTATCTCTATCTCCATCCTTTGCAATTCATACAAAATGGGCCTTTGCGTTGACAATATTTCACTCGTGCAAGATATGATCTTCTTTCAATGCGCCGCCTACCACGTTCGCTTTTCCAGGATGGTATTGGATAGTATGATCATAATCTTTCAAAAGTTCAAGCCAACGTCGTTGTCGCATGTTGAGTTCCTTTTAAGTGAAGAAATATTTGAGGCTTTTATGATCCGTAAAGATCTCCATTTTCTCCCCATACAAGTAATGCCTCCAAATCTTTAGTGCGAAGACAACAGCTGCCAACTCTAGATCATGAGTAGGATAATTCCTCTAATATTCTTTGAGTTGTCGTGAGGCATAGGCTATGACTTTTCCATGTTGCATGAGAACACATCTTAACCCTTTGCCTAGAAGCATCATCATGAGGCGACAAATCCTCCTCCGAACCGGATGGTATTGTCGAGCAGTCTTTGAAATGAGTCTCCTCTTGAGTTCTTGAAAACTCTTCTCACATTCCTCGCTCCAACCGAACTTTGTATCTTTTGAGTCAATTTGAGTTAGTGGAGTAGCGATTCGAGAAAACCCTTCTACGAATCTCCGATAATAACCAAATTTAAACCGAGAAAGCTACGATGCTTGATCATCGATTTAGGTTGCTCTCGACTTTGAATAGCTTCAATCTTTCTTTGGGTCAACAGATATTCCATGACTTGATACCACGCGCCCAAGGAATGCTACTTCCTCAAGCCGTAACTCGCATTTCTTCAACTTGGCATAAAGCTTATATTCACGAAGCTTTTGGAGTATCAGCCTCAAGTGTTTCTCATGATCTTCACGGGTTTTAGAATATATGAGGATGTCATCAATAAAGACGACCACAAAGTGATCCAAATATTCCTTGAATACTCGGTTCATCATATCCATGAAGGCAGCATGAGCATTAGTCAATCCAAAGGACATGACTATGAATTCATAATGCCCGTATCGAGTTCTGAAAGCCGTCTTTGGAATGTCATCGGATCTAGTCTTCAATTGGTGATATCCGGAACGAAGATCAATCTTTGAAAAGAATTTGGCTCCTTGCAACTGGTCAAACAAGTCATCAATACGTGGCAATGGTTACTTATTTTTGATGGTGACATGATTCAACTCCCGATAATCAATACAAAGTCGCATACTCCCATATTTCTTCTTCATGAATAGAACAGGAGCACCCCAAGGAGAAATACTAGGACGAATAAAGCCAATGTCTAACAATTCCTGCAGTTGAGTTTTAACTCCTGAAGTTCAATAGGAGCAATTCGATATGGGGATTTAGAAATGGGTTTTGTACTAGGTTCAAGGTCGATACAAAATTCAATTTCACACTCTGGGGGTAGGCCAGGAAGTTCTTCAGGGAATACGTCAGGAAATTCATTAACAATAGAAATATTATTCAAAATTGACGTATTTTTGTTTAGATCTGTGACATGAGCTAAGAAAGCTTGACATCCATTTTTCAATAAACGAATAGCTTTATGGCTTGAGATGACAGTGATTGATTTTAATGGTTTGGTTGCTTGAATTCGCATAATAGGTCGATTAAGAATATGAAAGCTAATAACCTTACGAAAATAATCAATTTTTGCATGATGAGTAGTTAACCAATCAATCCCTAGAATTACATCAAATGCAAGTATTTTTAATGCAATAAGATCGACAGGTAATGTGTGGGTACCAACTTGAACTAAACAAGACTTATAAACCATTGATGTAATGAAGGTTTCTCCCAACGGAGTTTCCACAGATAAGTCAAAGTTTAATTTCTCCGGAGTCAAATTTAATCGTTGAGCGCAAGTAGGAGAAATAAAAGAATGAGTAGAACCGGTATCAAATAAAGTATAGACTTCGTTAGAGTTTATGATAAGCTTACCCGTGATGACCTCATTCGGGTTCCTTGCTTTCTGGGAGGTCACAACAAACGCTCTCCTTCAGACTACCTGACTTTGACTTTTCCTGGGATGACCTTTGGTGCCTCCATCCTAGTGAATTTGTCTTGATGAGCGACAAAATCGGGCTAAGTGGCCTCTCTTCCACAATTATAACATGCCTTGGATGGCATCGCGTAATCTGGTGATGTGTCCTCCTCCGCATTTGAAGCATATGATAGGTGGTCTTTCTCCTTCCTTAACAATGGTCTTTGGTCTTGACGTCTTTCCATCATTGTTGAATCTCCACTTCTTGAAATGTCCATTATTATTGTTTTTGTACGATTACCCAAAGTGGTTACCATTTCTGGCCTGTTGATTCCCTCCACGCTTGTTGCCACCGCTTCGATGACTGCTCTCTTTTGGTTGCGTTGACTCATTATCGCGCTCCACCGACTGAGCCCTATTTACAACATCTGAATACAAACATAGTTTATGAGAAATAAGATGTTCACGTATATCCGGCTTTAAACCTCTTAAAAATATTCGCGCCATTATCTCTTCATTATCCACCAAGTGGGACGCAAACCGGGATAACTCCGCAAATTTTGCCTCGTATTGCGACACGGTCATATTATTTTGCTCCAATTTGATAAACTCCACCTCCTTCATGTGACGAATACTTTCGGGAAAGTATTTGTCGTTGAACAGCTCTTGGAACTTCTCCCAAGACATCTTCAGTACGGCAGGTTGAGTACATTTTACCGATTCCCACCAGTAATCTGCCTCTCCGCACAACATAAAGGCGACAAAGGGAACCTTTTGTTCCTCGGAGCATCCCAAGACATCAAATATCTTGGTGATCTGCTTTATCCATGCTTCCACCATAAGTGGTTTTGGCTCTCCCTTAAACTCCGGTGGTCCAGTTCCTTGAACTGTTTAGTGGTGACCGCCCGAGAGTTTCCAGTGTTTCCACCTACATTTTAGACAGGAGCCGCTCTCGCCTGCTGTTGCATGAATTGCATAAAGCCTCTGAATAATCCATCATTCATCATTTGGTCAGTGTTGTTGTTTGCATGAGGATTGTTGCCTTCCTGATGCACATTCTCCTGATTATTGATATGTGGAGACTCAACGGTCTCTTGTGCTCCATTGTTATTCTCAACATTTTCGGATGTCATTTTCAGATACTTCCACAAAACAAAGGTTAATTGACATGTAACATAATATCTCTAAACTCTGACCAACCAATTTAAATACAAAATAAATTTAAGTAGGTTATACTAGAGAAGGAATTCCCCGTCTCTCCCCTCCTAGTTCTAGTCTCACACTTAGCAGGATCATATCCTAAGCTTTGATACCATTGTGACGCCCCAAAATTAGGTATACATCACCCATCTTGGGTCGTCAGATACATGGTACAAAATTCAAATACAACTTACTAATACAACTGTCGTGTACAATACGACAAAACATAAACTGTGAGTTTGAATACAAATATTATCTACTAGAGATTATACAAACTCAAAAGGAGTCCTCATTACAATTATTATCACACTATTTTACAGAATAGTGAGGACTACTAATGCTATCCTCTGGACCATCACTCCGTTCCCCGACTCGTCCCAGCTATATTCTCATTTCTCAAGAGAACAAAGTGAAAGGAAGGGTGAGCTCAACTAGCCCAAAGAAGAAATATTATGACTAAGATAATGCGAGAATAAATTATTATTAGTCTCCAACAATGTTAAACCGATAAAATATAATAGACATCAAGTTTAACTACGATTGGAACAAGCAATCCATTAAAAGAGTCAAGTAGAAAATAAAATCTACTATCTTTTATGATTAAAAGGTTTTTCATCTTCATTATCATTTGAGACTCGATTTTAATAAATATTCCACATCATCGAATCACCCCGCAGACTACTAAGAAAGGATATTCTTTAGTATCACGACCACAATTATCCATGCACTACGGGCCAAAAACATTTGTGTATTCATTAATGGTCATGATCATGCCAACAACTGTCCATCAATGCACTACGGGCCAATGAGAACTTTTACAACATCATTTGTAAATTTACGGTCATGATTACACCGAATAATCCCTGGTCATAGTCATACCAAGTCCATCTATGCACTACAGGCCACGGATGACTTTCAACAAAATATAAACATGAGGATGATGACAATGATATAAGAATTCAATAAAACAAGTTCAAGAATTATTTTATCCAGGAATTATTAACGTCCAAATTGTCGACATGAGACTGTTTTGTAGAGTAAAATTCAAGAATGATCAGAAGAATATTTTCATAAAAAGATACTGGATGAAGCGCAAATAACAAGGATATTCTACTAATTTCATGGAGTATAGAAGTCAAAACTTTAACCAATGAGTATAATAAAGAATGGAATAACAAAGAGAAATCACCATGCATGCGGTGCCAGCATGTAGACAGAGTTATTCAATAGAATAATAATAACGGAACCGAAGTGAGGCAAAAATTTGCCAAGACAGGATGTTCCAATGAGAATAATAAAAAAGGCAGAACAAGGTCGGTGTAAAAACACATGCATGTGATGTTCCAAAGAATAATAATAATAAGAGAACCGGTCAAATTGTAAAACACATGCATGTGATGTTTCAACAGAATAATAATAAAAAGGCGGAACCAGTAAGGTGTAAAACACATGACGAGGATGTTCCAATAGAATAATAGAAGAATGTCACCAAGTATAGGGTAGATCAGCAGATACAAAGTTATTCCAATGAATAATAAGAAATGGAATAACAACAGATTCTCTTCATGAATAAGAAAGAATAACACCCTTACGAGTACAACAAATAATATTCCCTACCTTAAGAAGAAGAATCTTTGGATATATAAGTAGTGAATTAGCGTAATACTTTCTTCTTCTCTCTATAGTTTATCTCTCTAGAGTTTTAGTGAATTAAATAAGAAAATAATGAATTAATGAGCTTTATTTATAGAAAAATAGAATGCATAGTAACTAACTCATGAGCAATTCGAGATTGATTTACTTTAATCTGACGGTCCATATTTAAAGCAAAATCTTTTAAATAAAATATAATATATTCTATTTATAATCTAATAAAACGAATAACTTTATAAAAGATTTTACTATGCAAACACTATGCGAGCACTATCAAACACTATGCATAATAAAATATAATATATTCTAATTATTGTCTAATAAAATGAGATAACTTTATAAAAGTATTACATTTTATATAAAAAAGATTTTACTATACAAAACACTATATATGCAGACACTATGCAACACTATGCATAATAGAATATAATATATTCTATTTATAGAATAACTTTATAAAAGTATTCTATTTTATATAAAAGATTTTCTCGTATTATTACAATAATAATACCAACAAAAGCCGAGTGACTTATCACTTAAGCATCAATAATTAATACCGTAGCTACTATGCAACCACGCACGCATATTCATACTTTTAACACTGTGTGTTTCAAATGAGTTAAGGGTAAAACTTCCGCCGTTATTTTCATAAAGTATTTTTGTCGTTTTCTCAATCAAACAACAATTACATTATGGGGTCCACCAATGATTGTGTGCCGTTGTACTAATATTCCTGTTAAAACGAATAATTCCCGACCAATCGAATATTATATAACAACTTGCGTACTTTGCAAAATTTATAAATATTACCCACAACTATTATATCAATCTCACTCCATAATATTCAAATATAATATTTATAGAAAATTCATCTTTATTCAAAAAGTTGGGGTTTTACAATCTCCCCTTCTTATGAAATTTAAGCCCTCGAAATTATGGTATGTACACAGTCCGTCAAGAGGTAAGGATACCTTAATTTCATTTTGATTCTAACTCCCAAGTCATTTCCTCAACATCGTGGTTTCTCCACAAAACTTTGACTTGAGGTATAACCTTCAGCGCGTAGAATATGTTCCTTCTTATCCAAGATTTGAACAGGAACCTCTTCATACGCCAAATCTTCCGCTATTTCGTCCAGTTCCAACTCAATAATGTGGTTCGGGTCTTCCACATATTTACGTAACATGGATATGTAAAAAACGTTATGAACACGAGACATACTTGGCGTTATGTCATTGTCATCATCCTCATGTTTATTTTATGTTAAAAGTCATCGTGGCTTTTGTGGTGCATAGATGGACTTGGTATGATTATGACCGAGGATTATTCAATTATAATCATGATTAGTAATGTTACAAATGATGTGAGAAAATCCTCATTGGCCTGTAGTGCATTGATGGACAATTTTTGGTATGATTATGGCTATGGATTCTCTTCGGCCAAGGGTGCAAAGATGAATTGTTTTATGGCATGATCAGGACCGTTGATGAAAACACGATTATCTTTGGCGCATAGTGCATGGATAATTTGTGGTCATAATACTAAAGAATATCCTTGGCCTGTAGTGTAGGGATGATTTGATGATGTGGATTATTTATTAAGCTGAGTCTCAGCGATAAAAGTGATGAAAAACCTTTTAAATCATAGAAGATAGTAGATTTTATTCTTTACTTGACTCTTCTAATGGATTGCTTGTTCCGCTATAGTTAAACTTGATGTTTGTTATATTGTATCAGTTTAACACTATTGAAGGCTAACGATAATTTATTCTGCATTATTTTAGTCATAATATTTCTTACTAGGCTAGTTGAGCTCACCCTTTTTCTTTCATTGTTCTCTTCAGGAAATGAGAACATAGTAGGTACTAATCGGGGGAAACAGAGTGATGGTCCTAGATGGTGCATTAGTAGTCCTTATTATTCTGTGAAATAGTGTGATAATAAATGTAATAAGGACCCCATTGAGTTTGTATATTGTCTAGATGACAATATTTGTATTAAAACTCACAGCATATGTTTAGTCGTATTTTACACAACTGTTGTATAATTGAGTTGTATTTGAATTTTGTACCATGTATTTGGCGACTCAAAATGGGTGATGTATACCTATTTTGTTACATTATACCATCACTTTGTTATAGTATTGCTTCTATACTCCTTGAAATTAATAGAATATCCTTAAAATTTGCGCTTCATCTAGTATCGTTTCACAAGGATATTTTCTGCACGTTCTTGTTAAATTTTAAGCTTTTCATGTCGGAGTACTGTCCATGAGTACTATTCATCTATACGATACTATTCATGGGGTACCATTCACAAAGTACAATTCACGGGTACTATTCACGAAGTACTATTCAGGAGTACTATTTATAAAGTACTATTCATGGGGTACTATTCACTTAGGTACTATTCACCCGGAGTACTATTCATGACAAAAATTGATTTCTTTTCGGTCCAAATCATTTTTGATACAATATTATGTTGAATTTTACTCCACAAAGCAGTATCATGTTGACAATTTGGACATTATTGAATTCTGGATAAATTAAATTATAAATCTTTAAAATTTATCCTTTGCTTTCATTTAATTGAATTCTTATATCATTGTCATCATCCTCATGCTTATATTGTGATGAAAGTCATCTTTGACCGGAGTGCATATATGGGCTATTGATTGGTATGATTATGACCAGGGATCATTCAGTATAATCATGACCCGTAATGTTACAAATGATGTGGTAAAAGTCATCATTAGCCTGTAGTGCATTGATGGACAATTGTTGGTATGATCATGACCATCGGTGATTACACGAATATCCTTGGCCCGTAGTGTATGGATAATTCGTGGACGTGATACTAATGAATATCATTGGCCTATAGTGCATGGATAATTCAGTGATGTGGATTATTTGTTAAGCTGAGTCTCATCTATAAAGTTGATGATAAACTTTTTAAATCATAGAAGATAGTAGTTATCATGCTCTACTTGACTCTTCTAATGGATTGATTGTTCCACTGCAGTTAAACTTGTTGTTTATTAGTTTAACACTGTTGAAGGCTAACGATAATTTATTATGCATTATCTTAGTCATAAATATTTCTTACTGGGCTAGTTGAGCTCACCCTTTTGCTTTCATTATTCTCTTCAGGAAATGAGAACGTAGTCGGGGCTAGTCAAGGAACGGAGTGATGTTCCGAGATGGTGGCTATAGTAGTCCTCACTATTTAATAAAATAGTGTGATAATAATTATAATGAGGACTCCTTTTTGAGTTTGAAAACTATTTTTTAGACAATATTCGTGTAAAAAATCTCAACTACATTTTGTCGTATTGTATAAAAGAAGTTTGTATTTGATTTCTGTACCATATATTTGGCGACTCAAGATGGGTGATGTATACCTATTTTGGGGGCGTCACATTTTCTATCAAAGCTTAGGGATATGATCCCAGGTTGAGATGTGAGATTAGAACTAAGAGGGGAGAGACGGGTAATTCATTCGCTAGTATGACCTACCTAAGTTTATTTGTTATTTAATTGGTTGGTCAGAGTATATGGATAATATGTGATATGTCAATTAACCCTTGTCATGAGACCCCGAATTTTATGAAATGAAAGTATTCAATTTTCTTATAATTAATATTTTATTTAGTAAATGGTTAAATTGATAAAGGTTAAAGTTAAGCGTGACATTTGAAAATTTTGCAAAGTAAGCAAGTTGATATAAAATATTCGTTGTGTCGGGGAATATTCGATTGTTCGGGGAATATTCGTTTTAAAAGGGAATATTTGTACGACGGCACAATCATTGGTGGACCCCACAACGGAGGTACTGTCGTAGTTAGAAAATGACTGAAATATTTTTAAAAATAACGGCGAAAGTTTTATCGTTAAACTGTTGAACTACCTGGTAGTAAAAGTATAGTAATACGCGTGGTTGTATAGTAGCAGACGGTATTGATTATTGATGCTTACGTGAGAAGTCACTCAATTATACTCAATTATTGCTACAGTAATTGTTGCATCATATCTCTCATATTATTAATTCAATTATTGTCACAGTATCATCTACATAACATTTATTATTATTAAATCAATAATTGAGACGACAAAGTTATTCATATTATTATTTGTAATATTGATGATGTCTAGAAAGTTTTGTCGATGAGAGGTTTGGTCACCTAATTGCGCGCTAATAGGGAGAAATTCTTATCGGAAAGCCCCCTCATTCCTGGGAAGAACCTGGTTGTTAAATATTGTGAGTTATAATATTAATGATGAATAAGTTCGTGTTGATTAAAGATGAAATTGATATTTTCATTGTGTTGGGATTATTAATGTAAGTGGTAATCGACATCTATTACGATAATAATTGATGTCTGGAGGTTATATTGACCAATCAGGTAATTAATCGGATAAATGAGCAATTAATTGCTATTAATTCAAATGCTTATAACTATGTTCACATGTGTGTACTATTGATTCACATGCATGTATTATTAGGGGAGGTGGTGCAAGATTGATAATACTTTCATGACTAAATTAAAAATAGAGTTATAGATGAAGGTACTATACTGTAATTATTTTTTCATATGATTGTACTATTGAGTCAATGATTGTACTATTGATTTACATGATATACTATTAGGGGAGGTGGTGCAAGTTTGATAATACTTGCAGGACTAAATGAAAAATGAAGGAAAAGATGAAGGTATTATACTGTAATATTTTGAACCCCAAAACATGAAATTATCAAAACTATGTTCTCCTATTAATAGAAGCTCATTATTCCTTCATTATCACCAATTCACTAAGACTCACAAGAGCAATTATAGAGAGAGAAGCTATAGAGAGAAAGAAGAAGAGAAGTCTGCTACTTCACTATTCCAGTATCCAGTCTTCTTCTGAGGTAAGGGATATTATTTTTTCAGTATTCATAAGGAATAATATTTTCTTCTATACTCTATAGTGTGTGAGTAATATTATTTCATCTCGTATTCCTGATTATACCCTCATTTTGTTAAAGTATTGCTTCTATACTCCGTGAAATTAGTAGAATATCTGTGACGACCCCAAAATAGGTATACATCACTCATCTTGAGTCACCAAATACATGGTACATAAATAAAATACAAACTTAATTATACAACTTTCGGGTAATAAACGATAAAACATAGCTGAGAGTTTAAATAAGAATATTGCATTCTAGACAATATCCACACTCAATGGAGTCCTCATTACATTTATTCTCACACTATTTAACAGAATAGTGAGGACTACTAATGCTATCATCTGGACCGTCACTCCGTTTCCCGACTAGTCCCAGCTATATTCTCATTTTCTGAAGAGAACAATGAAAGTAAAGGGTGAGCTCAACTAGCCCAATAAGAAATATTATGACTAAAATAGTGCAGAATAAATTATCCTTAGCCTTCAACAGTATAACAACTGATAGAATACAATAGACAACAAGTTTTAGATCAACAACTACATCGGAATAAGTAATCCATTAGAAGAGTCAAGTAGAGCATAAAATCTACTATCTTCTATGATTTAAAAAGTTTTTCATCAACTTTATCATTTGAGACTCGACAATAAATAAAATCAAATCATCCTGCACTACTATGCAAGAATGGATATTCATGTAATCATCAATGGTCATGATTATACCGAATAATCCCTGGTCATAATCATACCAACAACTGTCCGTCAATGAACTACAGACCAATGAGGACTTTTACCACATCATTCGTTACATTACGGTCATGATTATACCGAATAATCCTTGGTCATAATCATACCATGTCCATCTATACACGTAAGCCAGAGATGACTTTTATCACAATATAAGCATGATGATGTTGACCATGATATAACAATTCAATAAAATAAGTTCAAGGATAAATTTTAAAGATTTACAATTTAATTTATCCAGAATTCAATAACGTTCAAATTGTCAACATGATACTGCTTTGTGGAGTAAAATTCAAGAATAATATTCATGTACCAAAAATAATTTGGACAGAAAAGAAATATATTTTTTGGGTAAATAGTATCCCGTGAATAGTACTCTGTGAATAGTACCTCAGGAATAGTACCTCGTGAATAGTACCTCGACATGAAAAGTATCCCAAATACTTGAGTGAATAATATTTGGGTGAATAGTAATTGGGTGAATAGTAACTCGTGAATAGTAACTCGTGAATAGTACTCCGTCATGAAAAGTACCCCGAATACCCGAGTAAATAATATTTGAGTGAATAGTAACTGGGTGATCAATAGTAACTCATGAACAGTATTCCGTCATGAAAAGATCAATAATTATCAACAAAGCTCAGAATAATATTTCCATGAAAAGATACTGGATGAAGCGCAAATATCAAGGATATTCTACTAATTTCATGGAGTATGGAAGCCAAAACTTTAACAAAATGAGTATAGAATTCAAAATATGAAATGAAATAATATTACTTACATACTACAGAGTATGGAAGAAAATATTAATTCAACCGAATATTAAACAAAAATAACATCCCTTGAACATAAATAATATTCCAACGAATATTTAACGAAGATAATATTCCTACGAATATTGAACGAAGATAATATCCTTTATGAATATTGTACGAAATAATATTCATACGAATACGAAAAATAATATCTCTTCAGAATATGAAGTAAATAATACCCCTTACCTCAGAAGAAGACTGGATACTGGAGTACTGAAGTAGCAGACTTCGCTTCTTCTTTCTCTCTATATCTTCTATCTCCATAATTGCTCTTGTGAGACTTAGTGAATTGGTGAAAATGAAGGAAGAGTGAGCTTCTATTTATAAAAAAATATAGTTTCGATAATTGCACGTTTTGGGGCTCGAAATATTATAGTATAATACCTTCTTCTTTTTCTTCATTTTTAATTTAGTCCTGCAAGTATTATCAAACTTGCACCACCTCCCCGAATAGTAAATCATGTGAATTAATAGTTCATTCATCCGACTCGATAGTATAATCATGTGAAAAACTAATTACAAAGATATAGTACCTTCAACTATACCTCCATTTTTAATTTAGTCATGCAAGTATTATCAATCTTGCACCAATTCCCCTAATATTAAATCATGTGAATAAATAGTACACACATGTGAACACATAGTTATAAGCATGTGAATTAATAGCAATTAATTGCTCATTTATGCGGTTATTTACCCAATTGGTCAATATAACCTCCAGACATCAATTATTATCGAAATAAATGTCAATTTCCACTAACACTAATAATTTCATCTTTAATCAACAAGAACTTATTCATCATTATTATTATAACTCACAATATTTAACAACCAGGTCGTTCCCAGGAATGAGGGGGCTTTCCGATAAGGATTTCTCCATATTGGTGCACAATTAGGTGACCAAACCTCTCTTTAACAGAACTTCTAGACATTATCAATATTGCAAATAATAATATGAATAACTTTGTCGTCTCAATTATTGATTTAATAATATAAAATATTGATATTGTGACAATAATTTAATCAATAATATGAAAGATATGATGCAACAATTACTATAACAATAATTGAGTATAACTGAGTGACTTCTTACGTAAGCATCAATAATCAATACCGGTGTGCTACTATGCAACCACGGCAGACATTCTTGTACTTTTACTCTTGGGTAGTTCAGCGGTTTTAACGGTAACACTTTTCGTAGTTATTTTTTTATAAAAGATAATTACATAGCTTTTCTAACTACGACAATACTTCCATTATGGGGTCCACCAATAATTGTGTCATCGTACGGATATTCTCGACAAAAAGAATATTCCCCGACCAAACGAATATTTTATAACAACTTGCTTACTTTGCAAAAATTTTCACATATCACCCTTAACTTTAACCTTTTATCAATTTAACCATTTACGAAATAAAATAATAATTATAAGAAAATTGAATACTTTCATTTCATAATATTCGGGGTCTTACAATATCCTTGAAATTTGCGCTTCATCTAATATCGTTTCACAAGAATATTTTCTGCACATTTTTGTTAAATTTTAAGCTTTTCATGTCGGAGTACTGTCCATGAGTAGTATTCATTTTTACGGTACTATTCACAAAGTACTATTCACAGGTACTATTCACCAAGTACTATTCATGGGTACTATTCACAAAGTACTATTCATGAGTACTATTTACAAAGTACTATTCACGGAGTACTATTCCCGAAGTACATTCATGGGGTACTATTCACCCGGGTATAATTCACCCGGGGAATTATTCATGACAAAAATTAATTTCTTTGCTGTCCAAATCCTTTTTGATACAATATCATTCTTGAATTTTACTCCATAAAGCAGTATCATGTTGATAATTTGAATATTTTTAAACTCAGATAAATTTAAAGTCTTTAATATTTATCCTTGATTTCATTATATTAATTCTTATATCATTGTCACCATCCTCATGCTTATATTATGATGAAAGTCATCTGTGGCCGTAGTGCATAGATGGACTTGGTATGATTATGACCAGGGATTATTCGGTATAATCATGACCGTAATGTTACAAATGATGTGGCAAAAGTCCTTATTGGCACGTAGTGCATTAATGGACAGTTTTTGGTATGATCATGACCATGGGTTCTCTTCGGCCAAGGGTGCAAAGATGAATTGTTTTATGGCGTGATCATGACCGTTGATGAAAACACAAATATCATTGGCCCGTAGTGTATGGATAATTCGTGGTCGTGATACTAATGAATATCCTTGGCCTGTAATGCAGGGATGATTCGATGATGTGGATTAATTATTGAGCTGAGTCTCAGCGATGAAATATTAATTCATGGATGTGATAATAATGAATATCCTTGGCCCGTAGTGCATGGATAATTCATGGATGTGATACTAATGAATACCCTTGGTGTAGTGCAGGGATAATTCGGTGATTTGGATTATTTATTGAGCTGAGTCTCAGCAATAAAATTGATGATAAATTCTTTTAATTCGTAGAAGATAGTAGATATCATGTTCTACTTGACTCTTCTAAAATACAGTTGCATGTCTTTGGACCGTAGTGCAAATGTAGACAACTGATTGGTATGATCATTGTTATTACATTTGAATATCTTTAGCCTTTGGGGTAAGGATATTGAGTAAACGTTCTATTAAGACTTTATAGCAAGGAGAAACTGTTGATTTACATGATTATAAATATAAATTGTGGATTTAACTATAATCTTTGGTGGTTCAGGTGAAGACAGGTGATGAGAGTTCTTTTTGTCTTGGGTATAACAAAGAACTGTTAGAGTATTACATGAATGAGATATTAACGATGGACTTTTAATCTAGAGGAGATAGTAGACATTATGTTCTACTTGACTCTTCTAATGGATTACTTATTCCACTACAATTGTTGACCTACAACTTGTTGTCTATTATATTCTATCAGTTGTTATACTGTTGAAGGCTAATGATAATTTATTCTGCATTATCTTAGTCATAATATTTCTTACTGGGCTAGTTGAGCTCACCCTTTGTTTTCATTATTCTCTTCAAGAAATGAGAATATAGCTGAGATTAGTCGGGGAACAGAGTAACGGTCCAAGATGGTGGATATTGTAGTCCTCACTATTTTATGAAATAATGTGATGATAAATGTAATGAGGACTTCATTTGAGTTTGAATACTGTCTATGAGACAATATTCGTGGAAAAACTCTAAGCTACGCTTTTGTCGTATTGTATAAAAGAAGTTTGTATTTGATTTATGTACCATGTATTTGGCGACTCAGAAGGGGTGATGTATACCTATTTTGGGGGCGTCACAGTTGGTATCAAAGCTTAAGGATATGATCCATGGCTGAGATGTGAGATAAGAACTAGGAGGGGAGAGACGGGGAATTCATTTACTAGTATGACATGCCTAAGTTTATTTGATATTTATTTGGTCGGTCAGAGTATAGGAATAATATGTGGCATGTCAATTAACCCTTGTTTTGAAACTATATTCTAGAATGATGTCTGAAATATAGGAGATGGACAATATGATACATAGGAAATAACCAGGAAGGTACAATCCGAAAAGAAAGCAAGGTATTCTCATCTCTTCGAACTACCAGGTACGTAAATTTCGAGGGCGAAATTTCATAAGGATGGGAGATTGTGAGAGCCCGAATTTTATGAAATGAAAGTATTCAATTTTTTTATAATTATTTTTTTATTTAGTAAATGGTTAAATTGATAAAGGTTAAAGTTAAGGGTGACATTTGAAAATTTTACGAAGTAAGCAAGTTGATATAAAATATTCGTTGTGTCGGGGAATATTCGATTGGTTGGGGAATATTTGTTTTAACAGGGAATATTCGTACAATGGCACAATCATTGGTGGACCCCACAACAGAGGTACTATCATAGTTAAAAAATGACTGAAATATTTTTAAAAATAACGGCGAAAGTTTTACCGTTAAACTGTTGAACTACTTGGTAGTAAAAGTACAATAATACGCGTGATTGCATAGTAGCAAACATTATTGATTATTGATGCTTACGTGAGAAGTTACTCAGTTATACTCATTTATTGCTACAGTAATTGTTGCATCATATCTCTCATATTATTGATTCAATTATTGTCACAGTATCATCTATATAATATTTATTATTATTAAATCAAACATTGAGATGATAAATTTATTCATATTATTATTTGCAATATTGACGATGTCTAGAAAGTTCTTTCGAGGAGAGGTTTGGTCACCTAATTGCGCGCCAATAGGGAGAAATCCTTATCGGAAAGCCCCATCTTTCCTTAGAATGATCTGGTTGTTAAATAATGTGAGTTATAATATTAATGATGAATACGTTCGTGTTGATTAAAGATGAAATTGATATTTCCATTGTGTTGGGATTATTAGTGTTAGTGGAAATCGACATCTATTACAATAATAATTGATGCCTGGAGGTTATATTAACCAATCGGGTAATTAATCAGATAAATGAGCAATTAATTGCTATTAATTCACTTGCTTATAACTATTTGTTCACATGTGTGTACTATTGATTTACATGCATGTACTATTAGGGGAGGTTGTGCAAGATTGATAATACTTGCATGAATAAATTTAAAATAGAGATATAGATGAAGGTACTATACTATAATTTTTTTTCCCACATGATTGTACTATTGAGTCACATGATTGTACTATTGATTCACATTATATACTATTAGGGGAGGTGGTGAAAGTTTAATTATACTTGCAGGACTAAATTAAAAATGAAGGAAAAGATGAAGGTATTATACTGTAATATTTTGAGCCCCAAAATGTGCAATTATCGAAACTATATTTTTCCTATAAATAGAAGCTCATTCTTCCTTTATTATCACCAATTCACTAAGACTCACAAGAGCAATTATAGAGAGAGAAGCTATATAGAGAAAGAAGAAGAAAAGACTGCTACTTCACTATTCCAGTATGCAGTCTTCTTCTGAGGTAAGGGATATTATTTAGTATTCATAAGAAATAATATTTTCTTCCATACTCTGTAGTATATGAGTAATATTATTTTGTTTAGTATTCCTGATTATACCCTCATTTTGTTAAATTATTGCTTCTATACTCTGTGAAATTAGTAAAATATCCTTAAAATTTGTGTTCCATCTAGTATCGTTTCACAAAGATATTTTCTGCACATTCTTGTTAAATTTTAAGCTTTTCATGCCGGAGTATTGTCCATTTATAGTATTCATTTTTACGGTACTATTCATAAAGTACTATTCACGGGATACTATTCACAAAGTACTTTTTACGGGTACTATTCACAAAGTACTATTCACGAGTACTATTCACAAAGTACTATTCCTGAAATACTATTCATAGGTTACTATTCACTTGGGTACTATTCACCCGAGGAATTATTCATGACAAAAATTGATTTCTTTGTTGTCCAAATTATTTTTGATATAATATCATTCTTGAATTTTACTCCACAAAGCAGTATCATGTTGACAATTTGAATATTTTTAAACTCTGGATAAATTTAAAGTCTTTAATATTTATCCTTTATTTCGTTTGATTAATTCTTATATCATTGTCACCATCCTCATGCTTATATTATGATGAAAGTGATATGTGGTTGTAGTGCATAGATGGACTTGGTATGATTATGACCAGGGATTATTCGGTATAATCATGACCGTAATGTTACAAATGATGTGGTAAAAGTCCTCATTGGCCTATAGTGCATTGATGGACAATTTTTGGTATAATCATGACCATGGGTTCTCTTCGGCCAAGGGTGCAAAGATGAATTGTTTTATGGCGTGATCATGACCGTTGATGAAAACACGAATATCCTTGGCCCGTAGTGCATGGATAATTCGTGGTCGTGATACTAATGAATATCCTTGGCCTTTAGTGTAGGGATGATTCGATGATGTGGATTAATTATTGAGTTGAGTCTCAGCGATGAAATATTAATTCATGGATGTGATAATAATGATTATCCTTGGCCCGTAGTGCATGGATAATTCATTGATGTGATACTAACGAATATCCTTGGCCGTAGTGCAAGGATAATTCGGTGATGTGGATTATTTATTGAGCTGAGTGTCAACGATAAAATTGATGATAAATTCTTTTAATTCGTAGAAGATAGTAGATATCATGTTCTACTTGACTCTTCTAAAATACAGTTGCATGTCTTTGGCCTGTAGTGCAAAGGTAGACAACTGATTGGTATGATCATTGTTATTACATTTGAATATCTTTAGCCTTTGGGGTAAGGATATTGAGTAAACGGTCTATTAAGACTTTATGGCTAGGAGAAACTGTTGATTTACATGATTATATATATAAATTGTGGATTTAACTATAATCTTTGGTGGTTCAGGTGAAGACAGGTGATGAGAGTTATTTTTGTCTTGGGTATAACAAAGAACTATTGATGAGTATTACAGGAATGAAATATTAACGATGGACTTTTAATCTAGAGGAGATAATAGACATTATGTTCTACTTGACCCTTCTAATGGATTGCTTATTCCGCTGCAGTTGTTGATCTAAAACTTGTTGTCTATTATATTCTATCAGTTATTATACTGTTGAAGGCTAAGGATAATTTATTCTGCATTATCTTAGTCATAATATTTCTTACTGGGCTAGTTAAGCTCACCCTTTGTTTTCATTGTTCTCTTCAGGAAATGAGAATATAGTTGGGACTAGTCGGGGAACAGAGTGACGGTCCGAGATGGTGGCTATAGTAGTCCTCACTATTTTATGAAATAGTGTGATGATAAATGTAATGAGGACTTCATTTGAGTTTGAATACAGTCTATGAGACAATATTCATGTAAAAACTCTAAGCTACGCTTTTGTCATATTGTATAAAAGAAGTTTGTATTTGATTTATGTACCATGTATTTGGTTCAGAATCGGTGATGTATACCTATTTTGGGGGCGTCACACTTGTTTTGTGGCAGTGTTTAAAAATAGCATTTGAAAATATCGAGATAAGCAATGAAGCACATGAGATCGTTGAGTCACCAACGATCAATACCCATGATAATGTGCATTAGGAAGTCAATAATCGTCAGGTAAATAATAACACGGACCAGATGATGAACGATGGGATGTTCAAAGGCTTTATGCAATTCATGAAACATCAGGAGAGAGAGACTCCTTTCAAAATGCAGGTGGAAACACTGGCAACTCTCGGATGGTCACTGCTAAGCAGTTCAAGGAACTAGGACCACTAGAGTTTTTGGGAGAGCCAAAACCACATAAAGCGGAGACGTGGATAAAGCAGATCACCAAGATATTTGATGTCTTGGGATGCTCCAAAAGGTTCCCTTTTCCACCTTCATGTTGCGAGGAGAGGCGATTCATTGGTGGGAATCAGAAGCGACTACTCGACTACCCGACTGATGAAGATGTCTTGGGAAAAGTTCAAGAACATTCAACGACAAGTACTTTCCGAAAGTATTCGTCACATGAAAGAGGTGGAGTTCATCAAGATGGAGCAAAATAATATGACTGTGTCGCACTACGAAGCTAAGTTTGTCGAGTTGTCCTGGTTTGCGTATCACTTGGTTGATAATGAGGTGGATGTTTCTAAGAGGTTTAAAACTCGAGATACGTCAATATCTCATTTCTCACAAACTTTGCTTGTATTTAGATGTTGTGAATAGGGCTCAGTTATTGGAGCGCGATAATGAGTCAACCCAACCAAGAGAGATCAGCTGGCAAAATGATAATACCAGTGGTAGCCGTCATTGAAGCGGTGACAACAAACGTGGAGGGAATCAACATATCAGAAATGGTAACCACTTCGGTGGTAATCATGACCAAGATAATAGAAGTAAAAATTTCAAGAAAAGGAGATTCAATAATGATGGAAAGACGCCAGCACCAGCGTCGATTGTTAAGGAATTGGAATGACCACTGATCGTATATTACAAATGCGAAAGGGAGGGACACATCAGTCTAAACTGTACGCATTAATCCAAAACGTGTTATAATTGTGGAGGAGAAGGTCACCTAGCCCGATTTTGTCATGCAGTGAAGTCAAGTCCAGCTCGGATGGAGGCCCAAAGGCCGTCCTAGAGAAGTCAAAGCTGGTAGTTCAAGGGAGAGCGTTTGTCGTGACCTCCGAAAAAGTGAGGAACCCAAACGAAGTCATCACGGGTAAGCTAATCATTAACTCTAGCAAAGTCTATACCTTATTTGATATTGGTTATACCCGTTCTTTTATTTCTCCTACTTGCGCTCAACGTTTAAATTTAACTCCGGAGAAATTAAATTTTGACTTATCTGTTGAAACTCCGTTGGGAGAAACCTTCATTACATCCACTGTTTATAAGTCTTGTTTGATTCAAATCGGCAACCGTACGTTACCTGTCAATCTTATCTCTTTGAAAATACTTGCATTTGATGTGATTTTAGGGATTGATTGGTTAACCAATCATCATACAAAAATTGATTGTTTTCGTAAGGTTGTTAGTTTTCATATTCCTAACCAACCTATTATGCGAATTCAAACAACCAAACCACTAAAGTCAATCACTGTCATATCAAGCCATAAATTTATTCATTTATTGAAATTGAATGTCAAGCTTTCTTAGCCCATGTCACTGATTTAAACAAAAATACGTCATATTTGAATGATATTTCTATTGTTAATAAATTTCCTGACGTATTCCCCGAAAAACTTCCTGGCCTACCCCCAGAGCGTGAAATCGAGTTTGGTATTGACATTGAACCCGGTACAAAACCCATTTCCAAAGCCCCATATCGAATGGCTCCTATTGAACTTCAGGAGTTCAAAACCTAACTACAAGAATTGTTAGACATCGGTTTCATTCATCCTAGTACGTCTCCTTGGGGTGCTCCTGTTCTATTTGTGAAGAAGAAAGATGGAAGTATACGACTTTGTGTTGACTATCTAGAGTTGAATCATGTCACCATCAAAAATAGGTACCCATTACCTCGCATTGATGACCTGTTTGACCAGTTGCAAGGCGCCAAATTATTTTCAAAGATCAATCTTCGTTCCGGATATCATCAGTTGAAGATTAAAACTGATGACATTCCAAATACTGCTTTTAGAACTCAGTACAGCCATTACGAATTCCTAGTCATGTCTTTTAGATTGACTAATTCTCTTGCTGCCTTCTTGGATATGATGAACCGAGTATTCAAGGAATATTTTGATCACTTTGTGGTCGTCTTTATTGATGACATCCTCATTTACTCCAAAAGCCGTGAAGATCATGAGCATCACTTAAGGCTGATACTCTAAAAGCTTCGTGAAAATAAGTTGTACGCCAAGTTGAAGAAATGCGAGTTCTGGCTTGAGGAAGTAGAATTTCTTGGGCACGTGATATCAAATCACGAAATATCTGTTAACCCGGCAAAGATTGAAGCAATTCAAAGCTGGGAGAAACCTAAGTCAAGGACCAAAGTACGTAGCTTTCTCGGCTTAACTGGTTATTATCGGAGTTTTGTAGAAGGGTTTTCTCGAATTGCTACTCCATTAACTCAGCTGACTCGAAAAGATACAAAATTTGGTTGGAGCGAGGAATATGAGAAGAGTTTTCAAGAACTCAAGAGGAAGCTCATTTCAGCACATATTCTGACAATACCATCTGGTTCGAAGGGATTTTTCATCTACAATGATGCTTCAGGCAGAGGGTTAGGATGTGTTCTCATACAACATGGGAAAGTCATAACATATGCCTCACGACAACTTCAGGAAGCTGTCGTTTTCGCGCTTAAAATCTGGAGGCATTACCTGTATGGGGGAGAAAGTGGAGATCTATATGGATCATAAAAGCCTCAAATATTTCTTCACCCAAAAGGAACTCAACATGCGGCAATGACGTTGGCTTGAGTTGTTGAAAGATTACGATCATACCATTTAATACCATCTTAGAAAAGAGAGTAGTAGATGACGTATTGAGTAGAAGATCATAATCATGTACGAGTGCGATATTGTCAATGCAAAGGCCCATTTTGTATAACTTACAAAGGATGGAAATAGAGTTAAAGACTCCAGGGACCCATGTGATGATGGCAAATATACGAGTAGAACCGACTTTAATTGATAAAGTTAAAGCTGCTCAAGCTATAGACCTGGAGCTGATGCGTATGAAGAAGAAAATACAAGAAGGTGCTATCCCGTAAGCAAGAATCGATGAAGACTGAATACTTCAAGTCAACTCCAGACTTTGTGTTCCTAATGACTCTGAATTGAAGTATAAAATCATGATGGAGGCGCACAACACACCGTTTGTAATCCATCCTGGGTGCACCAAAATGTATCCTGATCTTCGACATACATTTTGGTGGAGCAATATGAAGAGAGAGATAGCAGAGTTTATCTTAAGGTGTCTAACTTGTCAACGAGTCAAGGCTGAGCACCAAGTGCCAAATGGTCCATTGCAACTACTTAAAATTCCAGAATGGAAGTGGGATCACATTACCATGGACTTTGTTATTGGTCTTCCCAAGGTTTCTCAAGGCATAGATGCAATTTGGGTCATTGTTGATAGATTGACCAAGTCTACTCATTTCTTACCTGTATGAGAAACTTATTCACTTGAACGTCTTGCTCGTATGTACATAAATGAGATTGTAAGACTGCATGGTATGCCAGTATCCATAGTTTCTGATCGAGACCCAAGATTCACTTCACGATTTTCGATTAGTTTTCAAAAGGTTATGGGCACAAATTTACAATTTAGTTCGGTATACCATTCTCAAACAGACGGACAGTCGGAGAGGACTATTCAAACTCTTGAAGATCTATTAAGACTCTATGTCCTTGACTTCAAAGGAAGTTGGGACAAGTTCTTGCCATTGGTGGAATTCTCTTACAACAATAGTTATCAAGCAAGTATTGGCATGGCTCCATTCGAGGCGTTGTATAGACGCAAGTGTCGTTCTCTAGTATGTTGGGATGAGGTGGGTGAAGCAACATTGTTGGGACCGGATTTGGTACGCATGACAACGGAAAAGATTTAAATGATCCGGCAACGTATAAAAACTTCACAAGATAGACAAAAGAGTTATGATGATCTTCATCGAAAGTACGTGGAATTCAATATTGGAGATCATGTGTTGTTACGTGTTTTTCCATGGAAAGGAGTTGCAAGATTTGGAAAGAGAGGAAAGCTCAATCCTCGATTCATTAGGCCATTCGAAATCCTCGATCGAGTAGGAACTGTGGCCTATAGACTTGCCTTACCGCCAAGTATGTCTCGTGTTCATAACATTTTTCACATATCTATGTTACGTAAATATGTGAAAGACCCGAACCACATTAATGAATTAGAAACGGATGAGATAGCGGAAGATTTAATGTATGAAGAGGTACTTGTTAAAATCTTGGATAAGAAGGATCATATTCTATGCTCCAAGGTTATACCTCAAGTCAAAGTTTTGTGGAGAAACAACGATGTTGAGGAAATGACCTGGGAGTTAGAATCTGAAATGAATTCAATGTATCCATACCTCTTCGACATACCAGGTACGTACCCTAATTTCAAGGACGAAATTTCATAAGAAGGGGAGGTTGTAAGACCCCAACTTTTATGAATAAAGATTAATTTTTTCTCGAAATATATTTTTGAATATTATGGTGTGGATTTGATATAATGTTATAGTTGTGGGTAATATTTAAAAATTTTGCAAAGTAAACAAGTGGTTTTAAAATATTCGATTGGTCGAGAAATATTCGTTTTAACAAGAAATATTCGTACGAAGGCACACTCATTGGTGGACCCCACAACGGAAGTATTGTCAGAGTTAGAAAATGACAGAAATATATTTTTATAAAAATAACGGCGAAAGTTTTACCGTTAAACTGTTGAACTACCTGGCGGTAAAAGTATAATAATACGCGTGGTTGCATAGTAGCACACGGTATTAATTATTAATGCTTATGTGAGAAGTCACTCAGTTATACTCAATTATTGCTACAGTAATTGCTGCATAATATCTCTCATATTATTGATTGAATTATTGTCATAGTATCATCTGCATAATATTTATATTATTAAATCAATAATTGAGACGACAAAGTTATTCATATTATTATTTGCAATATTAATGATGTCTAGAAAGTTCTTCGAGGAAAGATGTTTGGTTGTAAGACCCCAACTTTTATGAATAATTGTTTTTTCCTCGAAATATATTTTTGAATATTATGGTGTGGATTTGATATAATGTTATAGTTGTGGGTAATATTTACAAATTTTGCAAAGTAAGCAAGTTGTTATATTGGTTGGGGAATATTCGTTTTAACATCGAATATCCGTACGACGGCACAATCATTAGTGGACCCCACAACAGAGGTACTGTCATAGTTAAAAAATGACTCAAATATTTTTAAAAATAACAGCAAAAGTTTTATAGTTAAACTGTTGAACTACCCAATAGTAAAAGTACAGTAATACGCGTGGTTGCATAGTAGCACACTGTATTGATTATTGATGCTTATGTGAGAAGACACTCAGTTATTGCTACAGTAATTGCTGCATAATATCTCTCATATTATTGATTTAATTATTGTCACAGTATCATCTGGATAATATTTTATATTATTTAATCATTTTATTATTTGCAATATTGACGATGTGTAAAAAGTTCTGTCGAGGAGAGGTTTGGTCACCTAATTGCGCGCCAATAGGAAGAAATCCTTATGGGAAAACCCCCTCTTTCTTGGGAACGACCTAATTGTTAAATATTGTGAGTTATAATATTAATGATGAATACGTTCGTGTTGATTAAAGATGAAATTGATAGTTCCATTGTGTTGGGATTATTAGTGTTAGTGGAAATCGACATTTATTTCAATAATAATTGATTTCTGGAAGTTATGTTGACAAATCGGGTAATTAATCGGATAAATGAGTAATTAATTCCTATTAATTCACATGCTTATAACTATTTGTTCATATGTGTGTACTATTGATTCACATGCATGCACTATTAGGGGAGGTGGTGCAAGATTGATAATACTTGCATGACTAAATTAAAAATAGAGGTATAGATGAATATTACTGTAATTATTTTTTTCACATGTATAGAACTATTGAGTCACATGATTGTACTATTGATTCACATGATATACTATTAGGGGAGGTGGTGCAAGTTTGATAATACTTGCAGGACTAAATTAAAAATGAAAAAAAAGATGGAGGTATTATACTGTAATATTTCGAGCCCCAAAACGTGCAATTATAAAAACTATATTTTCCTATAAATAGAAGCTCATTCTTCCTTCATTCTCACCAATTCACTAAGACTCACAAGAGAAATTATAGAGAGAGAAGCTATAGAGAGAAAGAAGAAGAGAAGTCTGCTACTTCACTATTCCAGTATCTAGTCTTCTTCTGAGGTAAGGGGTATTATTTATTCATATTCAGAAGATATATTATTTTTCATATCCATATGAAATAATATTTTCTTTTATACTCTGTAGTATATAAGTAATATTATTTTGTTTCGTATTCCCACTTTTACACTAATTTTGTTGAAGTATTGCTTCTATACTCCGTGAAATTAGTAGAATAGCCTTGATATTTGCACTTCATCCAGTATCTTTCATGGAAATATTATTCTGAGCTTTTTTTTGATAATTATTGATCTTTTCATGTCGAAATAGTATTCACGAGTTACTATTCATGAGTTACTATATACGGGTTACTATTCACCCAGTTAGTATTCACTCGAATATTGTTTACTCGGGTATTCGGGGTACTTTTCGTACCGAAGTACTATTCACGAGTTACTATTCAAGGGTTACTATTCACCCAGTTACTATTTACTCAAATGTTATTCATTCGGGTATTTGGGGCACTTTTCATACCGGAGTACTATTCATGATATACTATTCGTGAAGTACTATTCACAAGGTACTATTCACAGGGTACTATTCACCCAGAAAATATATTTCTTTTATGTCCAAATTATATTTTGATACATGAATATTATTCTTGAATTTTACTCCACAATTGGTGATCATGTTGACAATTTAGATATTCTTGAACTCTAGATAAATTGAATTATAAATGTTTAATATTTATCATTTATCTCACTTGATTGATTCTTTATTGTCATGATCCTCATGCTTATATTGCGTTGAAAGTCATCTTTGGCCTGTAGTGCATAGAGGAACTGTTGGTTATTGGTTTTACAGTTGTATGCCTTTGGCCCGTAGTGCAAAGAAGAACTGTTGATTGATATCTTTGGTCGTAGTGTAAAGACGAACTGTTGATTGATGGATTTGAGCTCGTAGTGCAAATATGGACATGTGTATGACATGATCATGACCACTGGTGATACTAAAAAATATCATTGGCCGTAGTGCATGGATAAATCGATGATGAAATTGGCAGGATCATGACCATTAGTTAAATGTTGAATGTCTTTGGCCGTAGTGCATTGACATGCAATTGATTGGTATGATCATGACCATTGGTTTTCTAGTTGAATATCTTTGGCCCGTAGGGCAAAGATAGACAACTGATTGGTATGATCATTGTTATTACATTTGAATATCTTTAGCCTTTGGGGTAAGGATATTGAGTGAACGTTCTATTAAGCCTTTGTGGTAAGGAATTACTGTTGATTCACATTGTTATAAACATGAATTGTGAATTTAACTATAATTTTTTGTGGTTCAGGTGAAGACAGGTGATGAAAGTTCTCTTTGTCTTGGGTATAACAAAGAACTGTTAATGGGTATTACAACGATAAAATTGATGATAAACTTTTTAAAATCATAGAAGACAGTAGATATAATGCTCTACTTGACTCTTCTAATGGATTGTTTGTTCCGATGCAGTTGTTGATCTAAAACTTGTTGTCTATCATATTCTATCAGTTGTTATACTATTGAAGGATAAGGATAATTTATTCTACATTATCTTAGTCATAATATTTCTTACTAGGCTAGTTGAGCTCATCCTTTGCTTTCATTGTTCTCTTCAGGAAATGAGAAAATAACTGGGACTAGTTGGGGAACAGAGTGACGGTACGAGATGGTGGCTATAGTAGTCCTCACTATTTTATGAAATAGTGTGATAATAAATGTAACGAGGACTTCATTTGAGTTTGAATACTGTCTATGAGACAATATTCGTGTAAAAACTCTAAGCTATGATGCTGTCGTATTGTATAAAAAAAGTTTGTATTTGATTTATGTACCATGTATTTAGCGACTTATGATGGGTGATGTATACCTATTTTGGGGGCGTCATAGTTGGTATCAAAGCTTAGGGATATGATCACTGGCTGAGATGTGAGACAAGAACTAGGAGGGGAGAGACGGGAAATTCCTTCGCTAGTATGACCTACCTAAGTTTATTTGGTATTTAATTGGTCGGTCAGAATATAGGGATAATATGTGGCATGTCAATTAATTCTTGTTTTGTGACAGTGTTTGGAAAAGGCATCTGAAATTGTTGAGATCAGCAATGAAGCACATGAGACCATTGAGTCACCAACGATCAATACCCAGGATAATGTTCATCAGGAAGGAAATAATCCTCGTGTAAACAACAAAACCGACCAAATAATGAACGATGGTATGTTTAGAAGTTTTCTAGAATTTATGCAAAACCAAACGAGAGAGACTCTTGTTCAAAATGCAGGTGGAAACACTGGCAACTCACGACTGGTCACCGCTAAGCAGTTCAAGGAGCTGGGACCACCAGAGTTTTTGGGAGAGCCAGAACAAGTTAAAGCGGAGACGTGGATAAAGCAGATCACCAAGATATTTGATGTCTTGGGATGCTCCGAGGAGCAAAAGGTTCCCTTTGCCACCTTCATGTTGTGAGGAGAGGCAGATTACTGGTGGGAATCAGTAAAACGTACTTAGCTTGCCACACTCAAAATATCTTGGGAGAAGTTCCAAGAGCTGTTCAACGACAAGTACTTTCCCGAAAGTATTCGTCATATGAAGGAGGTGGAGTTTATCATGTTAGAGCAAAACAATATGATCATGTCACAGTACGAGGATAAGTTTGTCGAGTTGTCCCGGTTCACATCCCATTTGTTCGATAATGAAGAGCGAATGACGCGAATGTTTCTAAGAGGTTTGAAACCCGAAATACGTCAATACCTCATTTCTCACAAACTTTGTTTATATTCAGATGTTGTGAATAGGGCTCAGTTAGTGGAGCGTGATAATAACTCAACTCAACCAAAAGGTAACAACCAACAACATGATAATAATCATACCAGTGGCAACGGCCATCGGAACAATGATAACCATCGTGCGGGAAATAATCATGCCAAGAAATGGTAACCAGTTCGGTGGTAATCATGACCCAGATAATAGAAGTGGGAATTTCAAGAAGAGAAGGTTCAATAATGATGGAAAGACAGTAGCACCAGCACCTGTTGTTAAGGAAGGAGAACGGTCGCCGGTCATATGTTACAAATGCGGAGGGGAGGGACACATCAATCCAAACTGTACGCAGCAACCCAAAGCATGTTTCAATTGTGGAAGAGAAGGTAACCTAGCTCAATTTTGTCATGTAGTGAAGTCAAGTCCAGCTGGGATAGTGACGCCAAAGGATGTCCCAGATAAGGTAAAGCTGGTAGTTTATGTGAGAGCGTTTGTCGAGGAACCTGAACGAAGTTATCATGGGTAAGTTAACCATAAACTTATGCGAAGTCTATACCTTATTCGATACCGATTCTACCCATTCTTTTATTTCACCTAGTTGTGCTCAACGTTTAAATTTAACTCCGGAGAAATTAGACTTTGACTTATCTGTTGAAACTCCGTTAGGAGAAACCTTCATTACATGTGTTATCCAAGTCTTAGATGAGAGTCATCGTTTTTAAATAATTTTTCTATCGTTAATAAATTTCCTGGCGTATTTTCGAAGAACTTCCTAGCCTACCCCCAGAGCGTGAAATTGAATTTTGTATTGACCCCAGTACAAAACCCATTTCTAAAACTCTCAAATATTTTTCTTCACCAAAAACGAACGTAACATGCGCCAAAGACGTTAGCTCGAGCTGTTGAAGATTACAACCATACCATTTAATATCATCGTGGAAGAGCGAACGTAGTAGATGACATATTGAGTAGAAGATCATATATGGTTATGAGTGTGACGTTGTTAACACAAAGACCATTTTTATGTGACTTACAAATGATAGAGATAGAGTTAAAAACTCTAGGGACCCACGTAATGATGAATCGACGTTAATCGATAAAGTTAAACCCGCTCAAGCTACACACCCGGACCTGATGAATGTGAAGAAGAAGGTTCAAGAGGGCGTTATCCTAGAAGCAAGAATCGACAAAGAGAGTAAATCTCAACCCTCGATTTAATTGGGCCATATGAAATCCTCGATCGGGTAGGAACTGTGGCCTATAGACTCGCTTTACTGCCAAGTATGTCTCGTGTTCATAACGTTTTTCATATATATATGTTACGTAAATATGTGGACGACCCAAACTACATTATTGAATTAGAACTAGACGAGATAGCAGAAGATTTAATGTATGAGGAGATACATGTTAAAAGCTTGGATAAGAATGAATATATTCTACGCTCAAAGGTTACCTCAACAGTTAAAATCTGATGAAGTATCATCATCTCTTCGACATACCAAGTACATATGTAAATTTCGAGGGCAAAATTTCATAAGGAGTGGAGATTGTAAGACCCCAACTTTTATAAATAAAGATTATTATTTTTTCTCAAAATATATTTTTGAATATTATGGTGTGGATTTGATATAATATTATAGTTGTGTGTAATATTTACAAATTTTATAAAGTAAACAAGTTGTTATATTGGTCGGGGAATATTCGTTTTAACATGGAATATACGTACGACGGCACAATCATTGGTGGACCCCATAACAGAGGTACTATTGTAGTTAGAAAATGACTACAATATTTTTAAAAATAACGACAAAAGTTTTACCGTTAAACTGTTGAACTACCCGATAGTAAAAGTACAGTAATACGCGTGGTTGCATAGTAGAACACGGTATTGATTATTGATGCTTATGTGAGAAGTCACTCAGTTATACTCAATTATTGCTTCAGTAATTACTGCATAATATCTCTCATATTATTGTCATAGTATCATCTGCATAATATTTTATATTATTAAATCAATAATTGAGATGACAAATTTATTCATATTATTATTTGCAATATTGACGATGTATAGAAAGTTCTGTCGAGGAGAGGTTTGGTCACCTAATTACGCGCCAATAGGGAGAAATCCTTATTGGAAATCCCCCCCTTTCCTGGGAACAACCTAGTTGTTAAATATTTTGAGTTATAATATTAATGATGAAAAAGTTCGTGTTGATTAAAGATGAAATTGATAGTTCAATTGTGTTGTGATTATTAGTGTTAGTGGAAATCAACATTTATTTCGATAATAATTGATGTCTAGAAGTTATATTGACCAATCGGGTAATTAATCGGATAAATGAGCAATTAATTGCTATTAATTCACATGCTTATAACTATTTATTCACATGTGTGCTATTGATTCACATGCATGTAATATTAGGGGAGGTGGTGCAAGATTGATAATACTTGCGTGACTAAATTTAAAATGGAGGTATAGATGAAGGTACTATACTGTAATTATTTTTTTTCACATGTATAGAACTATTGAGTTACATGATTGTACTATTGATTCACATGATATACTATTAGGGGAGGTGGTGCAAGTTTGATAATACTTGTAGGACTAAATTAAAAATGAAAGAAAAGATGAAGGTTTTATACTGTAATATTTCGAGCCCCAAAACGTGCAATTATCGAAACTATATTTTCCTATAAGTAGAAGCTAATTTTTCCTTCATTCTCACCAATTCACTAAGACTCACAAGAGCAATTATAGAGAGAGAAGCTATAGAAAGAGAAGAAGAGAAGTCTGGTACTTCACTATTCCAGTATACAGTCTTCTTCTAAGGTAAGGGGTATTATTTATTAATATTCAAAAGAGATGTTATTTTTCCTATTCGTATGGATATTATATTCATTCAATATTTGTATGAAATAATATTTTCTTCCATACTCCGTAGTATGTAAGTAATATTATTTCATTTCGTATTCCTACTTCTACACTAATTTTGTTGAAGTATTGCTTCTATACTACGTGAAATTAGTAGAATAGCCTTGATATATGTGCTTCATCTAGTATCTTTTCATACAAATATTATTCTAAGTTTTCTTGATAATTATTGATCTTTTTATGCCGGAATACTATTCACGAGTTTCTATTCATGAGTTACTATATACGAGTTAATATTCACCCAGTTACTATTCACTCGAATATTGTTCAATCGAGTATTCGGGACACTTTTCGTACCAGAGTACTATTCACGGGTTACTATTCACGGGTTACTATTCATTCGGTTACTATTCACTCGGGTATTTGGGGCACTTTTCATACCGGGGGTACTATTCACGATATACTATTCCTGAAGTACTATTTATAGGGTACTATTCACGGGGTACTATTCACCCGGAAAATATATTTCTTTTATGTCCAAATTATATTTTGATACATGAATATTATTCTTGAATTTTACTCCACAATTGGTGATCATGTTGACAATTTAGATATTCTTCAATTCTGGATAAATTGAATTATAAATGTTTAATATTTATCATTTATCTCACTTGATTGATTCTTTATTATCATGATCCTCATGTTTATATTGCGTTGAAAGTTATCATTGGCCCGTAGTGCATAGAGGAACTGTTGGTTATTGGTTTTACAGTTGTATGTCTTTGGCCCGTAGTGAAAAGAAGAACGGTTGATTGATATCTTTGGTCGTAGTGGAAAGATGAACTGTTGATTGATAGCTTTGGGCTCGTAGTGCAAAGATGGACAAGTGTATGACATGATCATGACCATACTAACGAATATCCTTGGTCGTAGTGCATGGATAAATTGATGATGAGATTGGCAGGATCATGACATTAGTTAAACGTTGAATGTCTTTGGCCGTAGTGCACTGACAGGCAATTGATTGGTATGATCATTACCATTGGTTTTATAGTTGAATATCTTTGGCCCGTAGTGCAAAGATAGACAACTGATTGGTATGATCATTGTTATTACATTTGAATAGCTATAGCCTTTGGGGTAAGGATTGTGACACCCCCAAATTCGGGTACTTCGATTCCACGGGATTTGGTGTTCACTGTACAAATATCATCTATTTATCTACCCATAATAAATGCAAACCATGCAATAAATAGAAATAAAATCTTCCCTTTATAGGGTTAAAGCATCTGAATCATAAACATAATCCCAGGTTAAACTAACCTTAAACATCTGTGCGGAAATATAAACAATAAGTCTTAAACAACATCATTAACTCAAGTCTAACATAAATACATCATCAAATAAAATAACAAGTCTTCATCACTTGCTAACTTTGCCCTTGCTTTTACTAGTGGAAAGTTCATCGATTCTTTCATTCTTAACTGCAATGTTATTAATAAGCAAGAGTGGGCACTATTGCCCACAAGTATAACAATGAAATAACAGTATAATAACATGCGAGTGAATCAAAGACATCTGAATAAAAGCTCAACTTTTGAATCAAGAATGAATAACAAGAATCAAAAGAATTCTGAGGGTCATAAGACCTTGAACTATGTCCTAGGTTATCATGGGTTATACTTGAAACATTTAATTGATCATAAGACTATGGACCTTTCTACTGCGTGCCAGGGGAATCAGCCCTTAGTACCATACTGTGCACAATATCTTAACGCTAACACATAAGTAAATCCCTTTGCAGGGTTGTTCATCTTAGTTTGACATTTGAGTTCGAACCAAAGGAAATTTGGTTTGGATAATTCATCAAGGGTTCTGAAATTTAGAACGTTCATCAACTATGGACTAGTTGAATCAATAAGGTTCACTAGTCTATCAAGGTTCAACAGTAATGATATTCAATCTGAATAATAATCTCAAGAAGTATACAATAGGACAATTATTGTATAACTGAATCATGCTTTGAAAAGATAATCAATCTTTAATATAACATTTGAACTTGAATAATAGCAATGATAGCTTACTCGAGGTAAATAATAAACTTGAACAATAATGACAAGTAGGGTTAGGAAACTTGCCTCGTACGTAGATTACACTTTAACTAAGCACGTTCTTTGAATTTAATCATACATACCATTCACATTCACAATACCAGTTAATTATAACTTAACTAATCATCATAAACTCATTCTCTTTATCTACCTTGACTATTGACTATACTTAGTCAAATTACCACTTTGTCACATAATTTGTACTTCATGAATATCAAGCTAATTATGTATTCAATAATTCAATCTACAAGCAATTATGTTATTTAAATTTTAAACAACTATTTTAACATCTGATTATACTTCTAACATGTTTACATGTTCATTAAATTAAGTTAACAATACATTGCTAGACTTAACACTTTAAAAATTACATTTACGGACTATTCTGAGTGAGTGGTGGCTATATTTCACTTTTTATACTAAGTCTTCGTATTTGCTGCATGGTAAGTATTCGACATGACATCACCATCGGCCAAGATGCATGGTAATTAACCTTTAATGGCGTCAGGCCTTATAGCGTTGATCTGGCATGCCATGGCATGATGAACAGAAATTGTACGCAATTAGCGAAAATTCTTTGAACATAGCCAAAAAAAATTCCAATTAAATTATCACTACACGAATTTAATCATACCCACATGTTATAATTCATGTATAAACATAACCCAACATTTATAGAATGGTTTTAACCCATTAAATCACATAATCATAGAACTAAAATATGTGAATTTCACTGACTTTGATGTTCTTGAAGGTTTTGAAAATAAAACATGAAAATTGTCACTACGGATTCGTTATAACACCGAATCCGTTTATTTAAACTTTGGTCTCTTCGTATCAACATGCATAATAATATAAGGGTGTAAATTTTACGAAAACATTTATGTTTGACACACTAAAATTACGTATAAGGGCCATAAGGCCAAAACCCATACTCTGTAATTTTGTAGCAATCATATACTACGTATTTTCATGAAACTGATAACATGGTTTACATAATATATATAATTAAATACGATTTGATACATATTAATACATTCATAACCCATAAACATTACTCCTTTCTCAGTTACAGAGGCTTTACAAAAGGTTTGAAAGCCATATTTATAAAACTTAAACAACGTGAAATTTAGAATTTGGGAAGAGGAGATTACCTTGAGAATAAGTATAGATTAGTAGGCTTAGATGCTTTTCAATTCTTCTCTTTCAATCTCCTTCACAATCTCTAACTATTTTCTCTGATAATTTTATCTCTGTGATTGCTTTGTTCTTAGACTTAGAAAAATAGGAAATAATGAGAAGACGCATATAAGAAAGGAACTGACGCACTGAGTGGTCAGTTAACCCAATAATGGGCAACTGCTTCCAACTCCCCATAGGGCCTTGTTTGGCTAGCAAGAATAGATTTCAAAACTATTTAATTTAATAAAGCTTTATCATATAGTTTAATTAATGTCACACTCCTTATAAAATAAATCCAATATTTTAATAAAATATAATAATTTCTCATAAACAAATAATGCCAAATTATTAACTCTCTAATTAATAATTAAATTAATTAAATAACATCATGCTTAATTAAATATTTTATTTAATACAATAAGCTCACATAATGATATACTTTGATAATAAAAATTCTCCACATTAATTTAATAAATGTAACACATATAATTATATTAATCTACCACAACTGCATCAATTAATTATTTAATCTAATAATTAAATCATCGAAAATATTTATTTACTTCAATAAATATTAAAATTAAATTACAAAAATCTCGTTTGTCACATCTTTCCCCCCTTAAAAGGATTCTGTCCCCAGAATCACGACTCAATAAATTCGACCCATTACATTCTCCCCCCCTTACAAAGATTATGTCCCCGTAATCACGACTCAATAAATTTGACCGTTATATTCTCCCCTACAAAGATTATGTCCCCAGAATCGGTTATACATAATTAAGTAAATAAATGAGGTAATTTTTCATCATATTCTCTTGAGTTCCCACGTAGCTTCTTCAAACGTTGTGGTTCCTCCAAATTACCTTAATGAAGGTATAACTTTATTTCGAGAACTTGTTCTTTTTGATTACGACAATTTGAGCGGGGATTTCTTCGTAAGATAAGTCTTTCTCAAAATGTAGGGTTCATATTCAATTACATGCTTGTAATTGGCTTTGTAGGATCGTAACACGAGACATGGAAGCGTTGTGGACATTCTCGAGTCTTTGGAGGTAAAGGCTACCTCGATGTAACTTCTCCGATTCTTTTCGAAGACTTCAAATGGTCCAATGAATCTTGGGCTCAATTTACCTTTCTTTCTCGAACTCTGATCTTCCCTTCCGAGGAGAGACCTTCAAGAAAACATAAACTACGATTCAAACTCGATATTTTTATGATGTGGATCGTATTTCTTCTGTCGATCTTGAGCCGCTACAAGTCGTGCTCGGATCACTTTAACTATTTCTGTTGTCTGCTGTACCAATTCTAGCCCTAACAATTGTCTCTCACCAACTTCATCCCAGTAAAGCGGAGTTCTGCACTTTCTACCATATAACGCTTCGTAAGGTGGCATACCAATACTAGCGTGGTAACTGTTGTTCTAGCCGAACTCTACTAACGGTAGTGATCATCCCAATTTCCTTTAAAGTCCATCACATGTGCTCTTAGCATATCTTCTTATGTTTGAATCATTCTCTCACCGCCTGCGTCTGTTTGAGGGTGGTAAAGTCATACTCATTCGCAATTGTGTACCCATGAATTCTTGTAAGCGTTTCCAAAAGTTTGATGTAAAATACGGATCTTTATCGAAACAATTGACACCCGGCAGACCGTGGGCTCGAAATAATTTCTTTTATGTATAGCCTTGTCAACTGATCCAAGTTGAATTTGATTTTGATAGGAAGGAAGTGTGCGGATTTCGTCAGTCGGTCAACTATAACGCATACTGCGTCGTAGCCTTTCTGAGTCGTCGGAAGGCCAACCACGAAGTCCATTGTAATATGTTCCCATTTCCATTCTGGGATCTCTAGCGGTTGTAGCAATCCACTCGGTCTCTAATTGTGACACCCCCAAATCATGGTACTTCAGTTCCTCAAGATTCGGTGTTCACTTAATCAAAACATTCATTTCTAACTACCCAATTATAATAAAATTGAATAATCAAAACCTGCCCCATACAGAATTAAACTTAAATAAAAATCTCCCAGGTTATCTAACCTTTAATTACAAAAATTTAAATGCGGAAAATAAAATAAACTTCATTACAATCTTTAAACCAAAGTCTGAAAATAAAACTATCCAATCTATTACAAGTCTTCAATACTTGTTCATCTTTTCCTTTCCCCTTCGATGCTAGGTACGTCACCGGTTTCAACTTTAGTCAGTAATAAATTTTACGAGCAAGAGTGAACAAACAAGGCCCACTTGAAATAACAACAAATAAAACTTTAAACTTTTACATCAATGGCCAATATTAGGCTCAATAGAACTGAACAATATATTCTATTAACTTTCTGAAAATTATAACATTCACTGAGGGTATAATGACCACGAATCATGTCCACAGTTATAAGTAATCTTTCAACTTTAACTTTAACAGTCATAAGACTATAAGGACTCCACGTATTTAGGGGGATCAACCCTTCGTACAATGTATTGTGCACAACCATTTCAACGCTAAGCGTAAACCTCTATTAAAAGAGTTGTTCATCTCAATATTTAGAATACAAGTCCGCACCAAAGTAAGTTTAGTTTGGATACATTACAGGGTAATTTAGAATTCAACGGTAATCAACTAAGGATTAGTTAATTACAAAAGAAATAACTGTAAGCTATGGAATAATCATAACTGAATTGATATTTATAAATTAACATTATGCTTTAGGAATAATCTAATAGCATAAGCATTGAATATCATAACATTCAAGGTTATTGAGAATTTAGGTACTAAACATGCATAATGAATAGTAATTTGAACTATTGAGTTGTTCAATACCAGAATATTAAAATAAAACAACTCGCCTGCTAAATCACAAGTTACATATTAAAGAACTTGCTCAATAATAAAATATAAGATTTGGAATACATGTATTCTCATGAACCAATAGATACAAGATCTTTATCAATAATAAACAATCTATCTCCATGAAAGTGTAGAGTTAGCAACTTGCATAATTGAAATGGAATCAAAAGCAATAATGTGCTCAACGAAGTTAAACTTGTACAACGAAGTTTTAGAGTTAGAAAACTTGCCTTTAGCACAAGATAAACCTTACAACTTGAATCAATACCCTATACATATGTCATCATGACATAATTAGTCATTACCAACATTTTATATCTATATAAACACAATGTATACGTCATGTAGGTTAAATTACCAATTCACATAATCAAACTACGTTAATACTAATTAACTCTTGATAACATGCTCATTCATAGTTTAATAATACTGAAATCATCATTTAACATTTATATTATTAACACATAATATTTATTTTCAAAATTTGTATACTTAAACAAAATTGTCGAACTCTATATTAACTCTTCATTTGTGGGCGCCACGATTTATAATGTGGTTGGCGTTGTGTGCATGACGCTTCAAGTCACGAGCCATTGGTTGGTAGCGATGGCGTAAGCGGCTTGACTATGACACTAGATTTATCTTCTTTGGGCGCATTACTGCTACTAAACTCAATCTGGCGACCAAGCTCGACAACAGTATGAACAAAAGCCAAATTGGCCTAAAAGCTCGAATCTAATAGACTGATTATCATGTAATACACATATAGACTTCATATAAACATATTGTGAAGACTTCTAACATGTTTATACTCATAAAATAACACAAACATCAAAGTTACAACACCCAATTTCAATTTTTTTTGGCAAAAACTCCATTGTTGACATTTTTAATGAAATTCAACACTGTGATTTTGTTTTTCAATCAAAACAGAAATTTCAAAACATCATAGTTATGATTATACATACTCTATCAATTTCTATAATCAATTTATCAATCAAACAACTAATTAAACCTAAATTTTTATTTTAAATTAAGCCATATTCATATGTATTTTCATGTAAACACTGTAATATGGTTTTCTTCACAAAACACATACATACATTACTTAAATTTCTATAATCACATACAAATTCATGAAACAACCTTATAATCAATAATCATACAAAACTATATACATAACAACAATTAATCCTTTATAAAAATTTTATAGAGAACTTTTTGGAAGAAGAAGTCTAAACTTTTAAAGAAGAGATTAAGCTCCTACCTTTGATTAGGAAGATGATGGCTATTCTTTTCTCTAATTCCTTTCTCAAAAACCTATTAGAATCACTCACTCTCTCTAGAGTTTTCTCAAATTTTTCTCTGTCTTCTTCTTCTTCTTCTCTCTTCTCCCAACTCTAGTTTACTTATTATCATATAACGTATAATAATAATAATATAGATATTAAGTATAGGATTTTAACTGACATCAGTTATAGAATTTTGAAAATCAAAAGCCATAAGGCTTGTTTGGCTAGGCTTAATAAAATAATTCATCAACCCTTACACCTTGTTTGGTAAACTTAATTAAAATAAATGGATTAATCCTTATACCTTGTTTGCTAACACATCATTAGATTAAAGACTTAATATGGAATAAGACATGTTTGGCAAAACTAAATTAATCTCTTTTAATTTATTTTTAGTAACTCCTTTATAGCAAGGTTATTTGTCACACTTCTATTTAATTAAATAATCAATTAAAATATTAATCTATTAAATTACTTTAACACATAAATCATTATCACCAAAACTATAATTTCTTTATAATTATAATTTTATTCGACCAACTAATATTTTAAATTACCATTTCCCATTTAAAATATTATAATTTATTTAAATCACTATAAGCACTCTAGCTTACTTATTAAATTAAATTGGTATATAAACTCTTAACAATTAATTTTCTTAGCTCCTTAATTATTTATTCAACAAATAATTAACTACACCACATCAACTCAAATTGAACAATTATTTATTCAACAATAAACATAATTCATTAAATACTTATATAAATCAATAAATATTTAATATTACACTTTAAAATTCTGGAATGTTACATCATTCCCTCCTTACAAGGATTCTGTCCTCAGAATCACAACTCAAACAAATCATTTGCTACATTCTTCCCTACTTACAAAGATTCTGTCCCCAGAATCGAAGACATAGATTAAACAAATAACTCAGGATACTCTTTCAACATTTTCTCTTCGAGTTCCCACGTAGCTTCTTCAGCGTTGTGGTTCCTCCATATCACCTTCACAGAAGGTATCACTTTATTCCTGAGCACTTGTTCTTTCCTGTCGACTATTTGGATAGGAATCTCTTCATAAGACAAATCTTTCTCGAACTGCAATGGTTCGTATTCGATCACATGTTTGTAATCGGGTTTATATGGTCGTAACACCGAAATGTGAAAAACATTATGAATGTTTTCCAACTCTGGAGGTAGAGCTACCTCGTAAGCCACTTCTTCCACTCTTCTCAGCACTTCAAAGGGTCCAATAAACCTCGGGCTTAGCTTTCCCTTTTTACCGAAATGAATTTTCCCCTTCCAGGGAGAAACTTTTAGGAATACAAAAGTTCCTACGTCGAATGCACGATCTTGTCTGTGTTGATCATCATACTTTTTCTGTATGTCTTGGCCTGCTACTAATCTTGTCCTAATGAGTTTGACAACGTCAGCAGTTTGTTGCACCAGTTCTGGTCCTAACAGTTGCCATTCACCGACTTCATCCCAGCACAGTGGAGTTCAGTACTTTCTGCCGTACAATGCCTTGTAAGCTGGCATGCCGATGCTCGCGTGATAACTGTTGTTGTAAGCAAATTCCACCAACGGTAATTGTTCTTCCCAGCTTCCTTTAAAGTCCATGACACATGCTCTCAGCATATCTTCCAATGTCTGAATTATTCGTTCGATTTGGCCATCTGTTTGTGGATGATAAGCCGTACTCATTCGCAACTGTGTCCCCGTGCATTCTTATAGTCTCTTCCAGAAATTTGATGTGAATCGTGGATCTCTATCGGACACAATTGATACTGGCACTCCATGCCGCAAAACGACCTCTTTAATGTACAATCCTGCCAACTGATCAAGATTGAATCTAATCTTTATTGGTAAAAGTCGACTTGACTCACCGTCTCATCACTATTACCCAAATTGCATCGCATCCTCTCTAAGTAGTTAGAAGACCCACCACAAAATCCATCGTGATGTGTTCCACTTCTATTCCGGTATTTCCAACGGTTGGAGTAATCCGCTAGGTCTTTGATGTTCGGCTTTTACTCTCTGACATATCAAGCATTTCGCTACGCATTCAGCAACATCCCTTTTCATGTTTGGCCACCAAAATGTAAACAAGCAAATCTTGATACATTTTCATGCTTCTGGATGAATTGAATATTTTGAGCTATGAGCTTTGGTCAAAATTTCTTCTTTCGGTTCTAAAGATCTTTGGAACCCAAATTCTTCCCTCGAACCGTAGTAATCCTTCGGTATCGACCTTGTATTTTACATCACCGCCCTCAACCAAATTTTCTTTGATTTTCCCACACTCCTCATCTTGTAGTTGAGCATTCTTCACTTTGTCCACTAAAGTTGGACCATCTTCTATCTGGAATAGTTGTTCATCAGATTCTTTTGGAAATTTGATTTCTAACTCCAGTTTTGTCATTGCTGAAATGAGTTCTTCTTGAGTTGTTATCAGCATCAACTTCTCTCGACCTTTCCTGCTTAAAGCATCTGCCACCACATTCACTTTGCCCGGATGATAAAAGATTTCACAATCATAATCTTTTATCAATTCCATCCACCTTCTCTGACGCATGTTCAAATCCTTTTGAGTGAAAATATACTTCAGACTTTTGTGGTCTGTGTAGATTTCACATTTCTCTCCATAAAGATAGTGTCTCCATATCTTCAGAGCAAATACAACTGCAGCCAATTCCAAATCATGAGTTGGATACCCTTTCTCATAATCCTTCAATTGTCTTGATGCATAGGCAATAACTTTGTCGTTCTACATAAGAACACAACCCAACCCTTTGTGTGAGGCATCACTATTCACCACAAAATTTCCTGTATTATCTGGTAATGTCAACACAGATGCCATACTTAACTTCTTCTTCAAATCTTGGAAACTCTCTTCACATTTCTTCGTCCAAACGAATTTTACAGCTTTCCTTGTCAAATTTGTTAGCGGAGTGGCTATCTTAGAAAAATCTTGAATGAATCTTCTATAATAACCGGCCAGTCCCAAGAAACTCCTCACTTCTGTTGGTGTTCTTGGTTGTTCCCAATTGATCACAGCTTCCACTTTTGACGGATCCACTAAAATCCCATCTTTGTCAATAACATAACCCAAAAATTGTACACGGTCGAGCCAAAATTCGCGCTTAGAGAATTTCGTGTACAGCTTTTCCTTCCTTAGTGTTTCCAATGTCAAACGTAAATGTTCCACGTGTTCTTCTTGAGTTTTGGAATACACCAGAATGTCATCAATAAATGCCACTACAAACTTGTCTAAGAATGGTTTAAACACACCTGCTCATCAAATCCATGAACGCAGCAGCGGGGCATTAGTTAAACCAAAGACATCACCCAAAACCTCGTAATGTCCGGTATCGAGTTCGAATGCCGTTCTAGGTATATCCTCCTTTCTTACCTTCAATTGGTGATACCCACTTCTCAAATCAATTTTCGAGAAATATTTAGCACCCTTCAGCTGATCAAACAAGTCATCTATTCTAGGAAACGAATACCTATTCTTAATAGTGACTTTATTTAACTCTCTATAATTAATGCAAAGACGCATTGTTCCATCCTTCTTCTTACGAATAAAACTGGCGCTCCCCACGGCGATACGCTTGGTTGAATATATTTCTTGTCTAGCAACTCTTGCAACTGTACCATCAGTTCCTTCATTTCTACCGGAGCCATTCTGTACGGGGCCTTCGATATCGGTGTTGTTCCCGGCGCTAAGTCGATCACGAACTTAATTTCTCTGTCAGGTGGATGTCCTGGCAAATCTTCTGGAAACACGTCTTCGAATTCTCTCACTACCGGTATTTCCTCTAATTTCACACCCTTCTTCTGAGTATCGACTATGTAAGCTAAATAGCCCACACAACCTTGACTCAACAACTTCTTGGCCTGCATAGTCGTCAGATATTTCATTTATCTAGGCGACTTGCTACCATAAAATACTACCTTTGACGGAGTCATAAGGTTTACACACTTCTTGTGATAATCGATTACTGCTCCATATTTGAACAGCCAATCCATTCCTAAAATTACATCAAACTCCCCGAGTCTAATCGAAATCAAATCTACCAACAAGATATTCTCCTTAATGTTCACCCTACAGTTCTTGTATACGAATCTAATAGGGATTACTTCCTTAATCGCAATTTCTATGTTCAAAGGAAAATTCAGTTCTTCTCTAGGCAATTCTAACCTCTTAGCAAATTCATTAGATATAAACGAACAAGTAGCACCCGAATCGAATAATACATAAGCATTTATATTATTGATTGGGATAATACCTGATACTACATGTTTTGATTGCACAACATCTTGCACAGTCATGTTGAAGATTCTGGCTATGGGTTTGTTTGATGCTGCAGGTCTTGCAATGGCCCATGTACCTCCATTGTTACCTCCATTGCTTCTGGTTGTCACTCCTTCCCTCTTCTTAGGGCATTCACGAGCAAAGAGATCCTTGGATCCGCACGTGAAGCATACATTCTTCTTCGGTTGAGTGCAATTTGGGGTGATGTGACCCTCCTGGCCACAATTGTAGCATACTCGCTTCCCTAACAAGCACGCACCCTTATGGAATTTCCCGCATGTCGCACATGCTTCAAACTTTTTGTTTTGCTGGTTACCCTGCTGGTTTACAGCACCCACGTTCCCATTCCACTTCCTCTTCATGTCGTTGTTGTTGTTGTTGTTTCCACTGCTACCACCTCCATTCTTAATCTCATTCTTTTTCTTCTTTTGTTCCTGGTTGAACTTTGTCACTGCCTCGCCTCCACCTTGGTAGTCTTGTTTTTTCTCCATCACACCATTGCAAATGTCTTCAATTGGAGCAGGGATACCCCTCTTTTTGTCTGACCAGGCTTGGTCCCTATTCAAATATCTTCGTCTTACGCTCATCTGTGCTAACTTGGTATGGCGCAAACCTCGCCAATTCATTGAATTTTGCGGCATACTCGGATACCGTCATTGTCCCTTGTTTTAGTTCAAGAAACTGCACTTCTAGCTGACTCTTTGAACTCTCCGGAAAATAGGTCTCGAAGAACAACTCCTTGAACCTATCCCAGGTCATCACTCCTTGCCCTTCACGAGTTTTATTGGCCTGCCACCAATAACTACCTTCTTCTTTCAACATGAACGTTGCGAAAGCAATCTTCTGATCATCCCCTACCCTAGCAACATCGAATACTTTTTCTATCTCCATAATCCAGGTCTGTGCTTTGACTGGATTCATAGACCCACAAAATTCAGGTGGTCCAACCGCCTTGAAATCCTTAAACGTTGTACCATGGTTTTGTGGTTGATTACATGAACGCTTCATGTCGAGAGTGTCACTAGTTGTTGAGCAGGGGTTACCGTCAACATTGTCGTTATTGGTAGTTCTCTCATTATTTCTCTGTCGGGGTGGTTCATGTCTGGGAGGCATTTTCTGTTAAAATAAAACATCTATTAGACTATTACTCAACTTCTTTAGGTATTTCTAATTAACTTGCCTCCATAAAAGAAATAACCACATAACACATAACACTTTGAATAAAATAATAACTTTTATTTATTTATCATTACTTCAAAAATCATAAAAACAATAGCATCACTACTATTTATATTCCTTTACTGAACTACAAAAGTTACAGGACAACATCACTATTATCATATCCCATGGTTACTTAACACTAGGGATTTACACATTATTTAATACTTATTACGTGCATTACAGGCATATTTTCTACGATGATCTATTAAGATACTTTTTAGCCGTATCACGTTCTTCTTCCAAGACTCAAAACATTGTCCTGCGATCTAATACATATGATGGCAGCGTCTCGAAGTGAATCAGATATCCCATGACCCGATCTTGAGCTCGATTAATTGCGGTGTCAAATATTTTATCCATCTCTTCCATCTTCATCCTTTTCACCTGTGAGTTCCTTACTGCTCTTCCAGTTCGTTGATAAGCTTCCTCGTATGCATCTTCAACTCTTGCCCTCTTAGCAGCTTGTTCTTCAGTTCAACAACCATCTCGATCAATTGTTCTTTCTCTCCTTCAGTTTGTACTAGTTTCTCCTCGGTGTTTGTCAGTCGTTCTTCACGATCCTGGATCTCACCGTCTTTTTGTGTCATTGCAGTCTGTTGTTCAGCTACTATCTCCTGCAACTCCTCAACTGTATCCTGAAGTTCCATGTTACGGTCATGCACCTCATCGTATATACGGCCAGCTATCGAGTTAAGTGGAATCCTTTCCTCCTCGTCCTCATCATCCCCATCCTCCTGTGGTAACTCAATGGGATCCTCCTCATCTATTTCCACATCATCATCCTCATCCTCAACCATCATGACCAACTGGCCGACTCTGTGGCGATAGTTGTTCCTAAACCACACGAATGTCGCGAGGCTCCTCCTCTATAGGCATTTGAGGTCCCTCCTCCCTAACTTTGTTGGATTCTCCGGCATTAGTCATCCTGACAACAAAGTTTTAAAGTTTTAATTATTAATCATTACTACTCGACACTCACGAGTACATAAACTATAAACACATAAGTACATAAGTGTTTTATTACTTCTTTCTTAAAACTCGATAAGAGTACACTGTGAACACTGAATCCTATGGAAATGAAAAACACTTATAAAACTTATATGAAATACACTGTGATTATGTATTCTAAAAACTTTAAACTTTTACATCAATGGCCAATATTAGGCTCAATAGAACTGAACATTATATTCTATTAACTTTCTGAAAATTATAACATTCACTGAGGGTCTAATGACCACGAATCATGTTCACAGTTATAAGTAATCTTTCAACTTTAACTTTTAAATATAAGACTATAAGGACTCCCACGCACTTTGGGGGATCAACCCTTCGTACAATGTATTGTGCACAACCATTTCAACGCTAAGCGTAAACCTCTATTAAAAGAGTTGTTCATCTCAGTATTTAGAATACAAGTCTGTACCAAAGTAAGTTTGGTTTGGATACATTACAAGGTAATTTAGAATTCAACGGTAATCAACTAAGGATTAGTTGATTACAAAAGAAATAACTGTAAGATATGGAATAATCATAACTGAATTGATATTTGTAAATTAACATTATGCTTTAGGAATAATATGATATCATAAGCATTGAATATCATAACATTCAAGGTTATTGAGAATTTAGGTACTAAACATTCATAATGAATAGTAATTTGAACGATAGAGTTGTTCAATACTAGAATATTAAAATAAAATAACTCGCCTGCTAAATCACAAGTTACATATTAAAGAACTTGCTCAATATTAAAATATAAGATTTGGAATACTTGTATTCTCATGAACCAATAGATACAAGAGCTTTATCAATAATAAACAATCTATCTCCACGAAAGTGTAGAGTTAGCAACTTGCATAATTGAAATGGAATCAAAAGCAATAATGTGCTCAACGAAGTTAAACTTGTACAAAAAAGTTTTAGAGTTAGAAAACTTGCCTTTAGCACAAGCTAAACCTTACAACTTGAATCAATACCCTATACATATGTCATCATGACATAATTAGTCATTACCAACATTTTATATCTATATAAACACAATGTATACGTCATGTAGGTTAAATTACCAATTCACATAATCAAACTACGTTAATAATAATTAACTATTGATAACATGCTCATTCATAGTTTAATACTACTCAAATCATCATTTAACATTCATATTATTAACACTTAACATTTATTTTCAAAATTTGTATACTTAAACAAAAGCGTCGGAACCTCATCGTTAACTTCATTTGCTTATTTCATAGTTTACATGTGGTTGAGGCCATGCATTGTTGAGTTGGCTTCATGACTCGGGTCACATGCCATTGGTTGGTGCTGTGGTGGTATGGCGCCAGGCACATTGCACATGAGATTTATCTTCATTGGTCAGGCAGTATGCGCAGACTCGAATCTCAGCACCAAGCTCGGCAACAATATGAACAAAAGCCAAATTGGCCTAAAAGCTCGAATCTAATAGACTGATTATCATGTAATACACATATAGACTTCATATAAACATATTGTGAAGACTTCTAACATGTTTATATTCATAAAATAACACAAACATCAAAGTTACAACACCCAATTTCAATGTTTTTGGCAAAAACTCCATTGTTGACATTTTTAATGAAATTCAACACTGTGATTTTGGTTTTCAATCAAAACAAAAATTTCAAAACATCATAGTTATGATTATACATACTCTATCAATTTCTATAATCAATTTATCAATCTAACAACTAATTAAACCTAAATTTCTAATTTAAATTAAGCCATATTCATATGTATTTTCATGTAAACACTGTAATATGGTTTTCTTCACAAAACACATACATACATGACTTAAATTTCTATAATCACATACAAATTCATGAAACAACCTTATAATCAATAATCATACAAAACTATATACATAACAATAATTAATCCTTTATAAAAATTTTACAGAGAACTTTTTAGAAGAAGAAGTCTAAACTTTTAAAGAAGAGATTAAGCTCCTACCTTTGATTAGGAAGAAGATGGCTATTTTTTTCTCCAATTCCTTTCTCAAAAACCTGTTAGAATCACTCACTCTCTCTAGAGTTTTCTCAAATTTTTCTATGTGTTCTTCTTCTTCTTCTCTCTTCTCCACACTCTAGTTTACGTTTTATCATATAACGTATAATAATAATAATAATAATAATAATAATAATAATAATAATAATAATATAGATATTAAGTATAGGATTTTAACTGACATCAGTTATAGAATTTTGAAAATCAAAAGCCATAAGGCTTGTTTGGCTAGGCTTAATAAAATAACCCATTAACCCTTACACCTTGTTTGGTAAACTTAATTAAAACAAATGGATTAATCCTTATACCTTGTTTGCTAACACATCATTAGATTAAAGACTTAATATGCAATAAGACATGTTTGACAAAACTAAATTAAACTCTTTTAATTTATTTTTAGTAACTCCTTTATAGCAAGGTTATTTGTCACACTTCTATTTAATTAAATAATCAATTAAAATATTAATCTATTAAATTACTTTAACACATAAATCATTATCACCAAAACTAAAATTTCTTTATAATTATAATTTTATTCGACCAACTAATATTTTAAATTACCATTTCCCATTTAAAATATTATAGTTTATTTAAATCACTATAAGCTCTCTAGCTTACTTATTAAATTAAATTGGTATATAAACTCATAACAATTAATTTTCTTAGCTCCTTAATTATTTATTCAACAAATAATTAACTACACCACATCAACTCAAATTGAACAATTATTTATTCAACAATAAACATAATTCATTAAATACTTATATAAATCAATAAATATTTAATATTACACTTTAAAATTCTGGAATGTTACACTAATGTTCTGCTTTCACTTTCTGACAGGTAAGACACTTGGCAACACATTTTGCAACATTTCGTTTTAAATTTGGCCACCAGAAATGTTGTCAAAGATCTTGGTACATTTTGGTACAACCAGGGTGAATTGAATATCGTGAACTACGAGCCTCACTCAAATTTTTTTCCTTAATCTCTTGTACTGGTGGTACCCAAATTCTACTCTCAAATCTAAGTATTCCTTCCTTATCCATCTTAAATCTCGGTTCAGTTCCTTTAGATATCTTCTTTGTCACCTTTTTACATTCTTCGTCCTGAAGTGAGCCTCTTTTACTTTATCCAATAGGGTTGTACCAGATTGTATCTGAAATAGCTTCTCATCAATTTCCATAGGATACTTCACCTCTAACTCCAGTTTCTCCATTTCTGAAATTAGCTCCTCCTGAGCAGTTAACATCATCAATTTCTCACGACCCTTTCTACTTAAGGCGTCGGCAACCACATTTGCTTTTCCCGGATGGTATAAAATTTCACAGTCGTAATCCTTAATTAATTCCAACCATCTTCTTTGACGCATATTCAAATCCTTTTGTGTAAAAATATATTTCAGACTCTTGTGGTCCGTATATATTTCACAATTCTCCCCGTAGAGATAGTGCCTCCAAATTTTTAAAGCAAAAACAACTGCAGCTAACTCCAAATCATGGGTCAGGTATCCCTTCTCGTAATCCTTCATTTCTTTGATGATGCATATGCAATGACTACGCCATTTTGTATAAGCACACGGCCTAAGTCCTTTATGCGACGCATCGCTAAAAACAACAAAATTTCATGTATCATCCGGAAGGGATAACACAGGTGCCGTACTCAATCTCTTCTTCAATTCTTGAAAGCTCTCCTCACACTTCTCTGTCCAAACAAATTTCACAGCTTTACGAGTTAAATTCGTTAACGGAGTTGCGATCTTGGAAAAGTCTTGAATGAACCTTCTGTAATATCCTGTTAATCCGAGAACACTTCTTACTTCCGACGGCATTCTCGGCTGATCCCAGTTAATCACGGCTTCAATTTTAGATGGATCTACCAAAATTCCGTTTTTATCGATCACGTGACCAAGAAATTGTACTCGTTCAATCCAAAATTCACATTTCGAAAATTTGGCATACAACTTTTCCCTTCTCAATACTTCCAACGTTAATCTCAAATGCTCTTCATGTTCTTCTTTGGTTTTTGAATATACCAAAATATCATCTATAAATACCACCACGAATTTGTCCAAAAACGGCTTGAACACACCATTCATTAGTCCCATAAATGCTGCAGGAGCATTCGTTAGACCAAACGACATTACTAAAAATTCGTAGTGACCGTATCGCGTTCTGAACGCTGTCTTTGGTACATCCTCTGGCCTCACCTTCAGTTGATGATAACCGCTTCTCAAGTCTATCTTGGAAAAGTATCTTGTTCCCTTCAACTGATCAAATAGATTATTGGTAATGGATATCTATTTTTAATCGTGACCTTGTTCAATTCTCTGTAGTTAATGCACAGTCGCATCGATCCGTCCTTCTTTTTCACAAACAACACCGGCGCTCCCCACGGTGATACGCTCGGTTGAATGTACTTCTTGTTCAGTAATTCTTGTAATTGTACCATTAGTTCTTTCATCTCTATTGGTGCCATTCGGAATGGTGCCTTCGATATTGGAGCAGTTCCTGGTGCCAAATCGATCACGAAATCTACCTCTCTATCTGGTGGAAGTCCTGGTAAATCGTCTGGAAATACGTCGACGAAGTCCCTCATAATCGGTATCTCTTCGACCTTCGGATTCTCTTTTTGACCGTCGACTATGTAAGCTAAGTATCCTACACAGCCTTGCCTTAATAACTTTCTGGCTTGCATCATCATCAGACAACTCTCTTTTCTAGGCGACTTGCTACCATAAAATACAACCTTTGACGGGGTCATAAGGTTAATATGCTTCTTTTGGCAATCAATTACAGCCCCGTAATTGAATAACCAGTCCATTCCCAAAATAACGTCAAATTCCCCAAGTCGAATAGGGATAAGATCTACATTCATGATATTACCCTTAATATCCACTCTACAGTTCTTATGTACGTACTTAACAGGGATTATTTCTCTATTCACAATTTCTATATTCATGGGGTAATCCAATTCATTCTTAGGCAAATCTAAATTCTTGGCAAAATCATCGGATATAAAGGAACAAGTAGCACCCGAATCAAATAAAACATAAGCATTAATTTTATTGATCGGAATGATACCTGACACCACATCACGGGATTGAACTGCATCTTGCACCGTCATGTTGAAAGTCCGGGAGGTCGGTCGGTTTGTTGCGGTTGGTCCGGTGATGGTTAAGGCATTTCCATTATTATTTCCCCAGTTTCCTCCTGATCCTGACCCTCCCGATCCCTTCTTGGGACAGTCTCTTGCCAGATGGTCCTTCGAACCACAAGTAAAACAAGCACCCTTCTTTGGGTTTGGACAGTTTGGTGCTATGTGGCCTTCTTGACCACAATTGTAGCACACTCTTTTTCCTTTCATATAAACTCCCAGATGGGCTTTCCCGCAAGTCGGGCATGCTTCGATTCTTTTCTTCTGCCTACCCTGTTGATTTCCCGATGATGAGCTGTCGTTCCACCTTTTCTTCTGATTGAAATTTCCACCTCTTGTGCCACTTCCACTGGCCTTGTTATTAATTTCACCTTCACTCTTCTTCTTCTTCTGATCTTAATTGTACTTGGTCACCGCATCACTTCCACCTTCAGCGAGAATGGCCTTTTCCAAAACTCCAGAAAATGTGTTTATCTGAAACATTGATACCTTGCTGTACACCCAAGGTTTTAGTCATTGTTCGAATCTTCTGGCTTTTCTTTCGTCCGTGTGTACTAGATATGGGGCAAACCTCGCTAACTCGTTGAATTTAGCCGCGTAGTTAGGTACACTCATGTTTCCCTACTTCAACTCTAGAAATTGAACCTCCATTTGGTTCTGTGAACTAGTTGGGAAATACATTTCGAAAAACATCTCTTTAAATCTCTCCCACGTAATTACACCTTCACCTCCTCGTACTTTGTTTTCTTACCACCAGTAGCTATCAGCATAAACGTTGCAAAAGCGGTCTTCTGGTCTTCTCTAACCCTAGCAACGTCGAAAACCTTCTCCATCCCCATAACCCACGTTTGAGCCTCGATTGGGTTCATGGAACCTTTGAACTCTGGCAGTCCCACCGCCTTGAAGTCTTTAAACGTTGTGTTTGGTGGAGCTTGAGGTTGGTTGTTCATTGCTCTAGTCAGTAAGTTAACTAACTATTGAACGGGATTTGCGTTGGCATTATTGTTATTATTGGTAGACTCTTCCTGAGCCGGTTGACGCTGTTGTCTTCTCCTTGGCGGCATATTTCTGTTAAATAAACGCTTATTAGAACTTTATTTATTTCTCTAAATAGTTAAGGCATTACTCAACAATTTAATATATCACTTAACACATCATCTTAAACAACTTGATATATTTGCATTCAAATCAAAGTTTTAACATTAAACGATAGCATAACTGCTATTTACATCAACTATCTCGGAATGAAGAATCCACGAGATTTAAAACATTCAAATATTCTTTTCGTTCATAAACACGCCGAATTTACATCTAAAAACTAATTAAGTTCTTCACATAATTAAATAAATCATATCACTGTCGGTCAAGGTACTGATTAGCCTTGTTACGCTCCTCTTCTAAGATGCGATACATCGTCCTGCAATCCATCATGTACAATGGTAGTCCTTCGAATTGGATCGGGTACCTCAAAACTCGATCTTGGGTCTCATTCATTGCCTTGTTAAGTGTAGAATATGTCTCCCCAATCTTCGCCTTCTTTGCACGACCATCATCTTCTGCAATATCAGCTCGACGTGATTCTCTTACCCAGCCTTCCTCTGTTATTTTTAGTCTTTTGGAGGTTTCTTTCAGTTCCTTCTTCAGTTTCTCTATCTCCTCGGTCTTATCTTCGGTTTGACCCTTCTCATGGACCAAATCCCATTCTACATTTCCTAGTCATGAGTGAAGAGTCGAAATCTCCCTCTCCTTCTGCTCTAGAGTAATATGCTGAATAATCACTCGCTCAGTCAAATCTTGGACCTTGTCTCGTAATTCTACGTTACGGTCGTATAACGTGTCATACATCTCAGCATCAACGGTGTACCATGGTAAATCCTCTTCTTCCTCTTCCTTTTCCTCTTCCTCAACAAATTCCTCCTCAGGATCAGTCTCGGGCTCATGCTCCCGACCAACAACGGTGATCAATGGAGATGACTCCCTCTGTACCAGCTGCTCCCTAACGACATGAATGTCTCGGGGCTCCTCCTCTGTCGGTACTATAGGTACACGAGGTTCCTCCTCAGTAGGTACTATAGGTACACGGGGTTCTTCCTCCCCAGCTTGACTAGCTTCACCAATATTCGACATCCTGACAAAAAAATTTTAAGTTTTAGTTACTAAGTCGTATCATCTAACGCATACTTTAACACATAAACACATAAGGTCTTTTATTATCTTCAATGAATTACATAAATTCATTTCTTATAACTCGATAAGAGTTTTCCATCACTATCTTCTTTCTATAAGGCTACTACCTAAGGTTGTTCCCCACCTAAGGTTCATAACCTATAGCTTTGCTTTGATACCAACTTGTGACACCCCCAATCAAGGTACTTGATTCCACAGATTTAGTGTTCATTTGTACAAATATCATTTATCTATCTACCCATAATAAATGAAAACCATGCAATAGATAGAAATAAAATCTTCCCTTTATAGGGTTACAACATCTGAATCATAAACATAATCCCAGGTTAAACTAACCTTAAACATCTGTGCGGAAATATAAACAATAAGTCTTAAACCACATCATTAACTCAAGTCTAACATAAATACATCATCAAATAAAATAACAAGTCTTCATCACTTGATAACTTTGCCCTTGCCTTTACTAGTAAAAGGTTCATCGATTCTTTTATTCTTAACTGCAATGTTATTAATAAGCAAGAGTGAGCACTATTTCCCACAAGTATAACGATGAAATAACAGTATAATAACATGCGAGTGAATCAAAGACATTTTTTGAATCAAGAATGAATAACAAGAATCAAAAGAATTCTGAGGGTCATAAGACCTTGAACTATGTCATAGGTTATCAAGGGTTATACTTGAAACCTTTAATGATCATAAGACTATGGACCTTTCTACTGCGTACTTTGGGGGATCACCCTTAGTACCATCATCATACACAATATCTTAACGCTTAACGATAAGTAAATCCCTTTGCGGGGTTGTTCATCTCGGTTTGACATTCGAGTCCGCTTTCAAAAGAAGTTTGGTTTGGATAATTCATCAAGGGTTCTGAAATTTAGAACGTTCATCAACTATGGACTAGTTGAATCAATAAGGTTCACTAGTCTATCAAGGTTCAACAGTAATGATATTCAATCTGAATAATAATCTCATGAAGTATACAATAGGACAATTATTGTATAACTGAATCATGCTTTGAAAAGATAATCAATCTTTAATATAACATTTGAACTTGAATAATAGCAATGATAGTTTATTCGAGGTAAATAATAAACTTGAACAATAATGACAAGTAGGGTTAGGAAACTTGTCTCGTGCGTAGATTACACTTTAACTAAGCACGTTCTTTGAATTTAATCCTACATACCATTCATATTCACAATACCAGTTAATTATAACTTAACTAATCATCATAAACTCATTCTCTTTATCTACTTTGATTATTGACTATACTTGGTCAAATTACCACTTTGTCACATAATTTGTATTTAATGAATATCAAGCTAATTATGTATTCAATAATTCAATCTACATGCAATTATGTTATTTACATGTTAAACAACTATTTTAACATCTCATTATACTTCTAACATGTTTACATGTTCACTAAATTAAGTTAACAATACATTGCTAGACTTAACACTTTAAAAATTACATTTACGGACCATTTTCTGAGTGGTATTTATGGCGCCCACTTTTTGTACTAAGTCTTCATGCTTAATTTTGGACATCCGGTATGGCATGGCACATACATATTGCCAATGCATGGCCTTATATGTTGGATATAAGCGTTGAATGGCCACATGCTGCGAAGAAGCTGCTACGCAATTCGCGAAAATTGCGAACCACCATGACAAAAAAAAATTCCAATTAAATTATCACTACACGAATTTAATCATACCCACATGTTATAATTCTTGCATAAACATAACACAACATTTATAGAATGGTTTTAACCCATTAAATCACATAATCACGGAACTAAAATATGTGAATTTCACTGACTTTGATGTTCTTGAAGGTTTTGAAAATAAAACATGAAATTGTCACTACGGATTCGTTATAACACCGAATCCGTTTATTTAAACTTTGGTCTCTTCAGTATCAACATGCATAATAATATAAGGGTGTAAATTTTACGAAAACATTTATGTTTGACACACTAAAATTACGTATATATAAGGGCTATAAGGCCAAAACCCATATACTGTAATTTTGTAGCAATCATATACTACGTATTTTCATGAAACTGATAACATGGTTTACATAATATATATAATTAAATACGATTTGATACATATTAATACATTCATAACCCATAAACATTACTCCTTTCTCAGTTACAGAGGCTTTACAAAAGGTTTGAAAGCCATATTTATAAAACTTAAACAACGTGAAATTTAGAATTTGGGAAGAGGAGATTACCTTGAGAATAAGTATAGATTAGTAGGCTTAGATGCTTTTCAATTCTTCTCTTTCAATCTCCTTCACAATCTCTAACTATTTTCTCTGATAATTTTATCTCTGTGATTGCTTTGTTCTTAGACTTAGAAAAATAGGAAATAATGAGAAAGACATATATAAGAAAGGCCCGACGATTTGAGTGGTCGATTAACTTGATAATGGGCAAATCGCTTCAACTCCCCATAGGGCCTTGTTTGGCTAGCAAGAATAGATTTCAAAACTATTTAATTTAATAAAGCTTTATCATATAGTTTAATTAATGTCACACTCCTTATAAAATAAATCCAATATTTTAATAAAATATAATAATTTCTCATAAATAAATAATGCCAAATTATTAACTCTCTAATTAATAATTAAATTAATTAAATAACATCATGCTTAATTAAATATTTTATTTAATACAATAAGCTCACATAATGATATATTTTGATAATAAAAATTCTCCACATTAATTTAATAAATGTAACACATATAATTATATTAATCTACCACAATCGCATCAATTAATTATTTAATCTAATAATTAAATCATCGAAAATATTTATTTACTTCAATAAATATTAAAATTAAATTACAAAAATCTCGTTTGTCACATCTTTCCCCCTTAAAAGGATTACGTCCCCGAATAACGACTCAATAAATTCGACCCATTACATTCTCCCCCCTTACAAAGATTCGTCCCCGAATCACGACTCAATAAATTTGACCCGTTATATTCTCCCCCCTACAAAGATTATGTCCCCAGAATCGGTTACACATAATTAAGTAAATAAATGAGGGTAATTTTTCATCATATTCTCTTCGAGTTCCCACGTAGCTTCTTCAGCGTTGTGGTTCCTCCAAATTACCTTAACAGAAGGTATAACTTTATTTCTGAGAACTTGTTCTTTTCGGTCGACAATTTGAACGGGGATTTCTTCGTAAGATAAGTCTTTCTCAAAATGTAGGGGTTCATATTCAATTACATGCTTGTAATCGGCTTTGTAGGGTCGTAACACAGAGACATGGAAGACGTTGTGGACATTCTCGAGTGCTGGAGGTAAGGCTACCTCGTACGCAACTTCTCCGATTCTTTTCAGTACTTCAAATGGTCCAATGAATCTTGGGCTCAATTTACCTTTCTTTCTGAACCTGATCTTCCCCTTCCAGGGAGAGACCTTCAAGAAAACATAACTACCTGATTCAAACTCGATATTTTTATGATGTGGATCAGCGTATTTCTTCTGTCGATCTTGAGCCGCTACAAGTCGTGCTCGGATCACTTTAACTATTTCTGTTGTCTGCTGTACCAATTCTAGCCCTAGCAATTGTCTCTCACCAACTTCATCCCAGTAAAGCGGAGTTCTGCACTTTCTACCATATAACGCTTCGTAAGGTGGCATACCAATACTAGCGTGATAACTGTTGTTCTAGCCGAACTCTACTAACGGTAGGTGATCATCCCAATTTCCTTTAAAGTCCATCACACAGGCTCTTAGCATATCTTCTTATGTTTGAATCATTCTCTCACTCTGCCCGTCTGTTTGAGGGTGGTAAGCTGTACTCATTCGCAATTGTGTACCCATGAATTCTTGTAGACGTTTCCAAAAGTTTGATGTAAAATACGGATCTTTATCAGAAACAATTGACACCGGCACTCCGTGGCTCGAAATAATTTCTTTTATGTATAGCCTTGCCAATTGATCCAAGTTGAATTTGATTTTGATAGGAAGGAAGTGTGCGGATTTCGTCAGTCGGTCAACTATAACGCATACTGCGTCGTAGCCTTTCTGAGTCGTCGGAAGGCCAACCACGAAGTCCATTGTAATATGTTCCCATTTCCATTCTGGGATCTCTAGCGGTTGTAGCAATCCACTCGGTCTCTAATTGTGACACCCCCAAATCATGGTACTTCAGTTCCTCAAGATTCGGTGTTCACTTAATCAAAACATTCATTTCTAACTACCCAATTATAATAAAATTGAATAATCAAAACCTGCCCCATACAGAATTAAACTTAAATAAAAATCTCCCAGGTTATCTAACCTTTAATTACAAAAATTTAAATGCGGAAAATAAAATAAACTTCATTACAATCTTTAAACCAAAGTCTGAAAATAAAACTATCCAATCTATTACAAGTCTTCAATACTTGTTCATCTTTCCTTTTCCCTTACTGATGCTAGGTACGTCACCAGTTTCAACTTTAGCTGTAACAAATTTTACAGGCAAGAGTGAACAAACAAGGCCCACTTTAAATAACAACAAATAAAACTTTAAACTTTTACATCAATGGCCAATATTAGGCTCAATAGAACTGAACAATATATTCTATTAACTTTCTGAAAATTATAACATTCACTGAGGGTATAATGACCACGAATCATGTCCACAGTTATAAGTAATCTTTCAACTTTAACTTTAACAGTCATAAGACTATAAGGACTCCACGTATTTAGGGGGATCAACCCTTCGTACAATGTATTGGGCATCACATTGGCCACCTAATTGCTCGCCAATAGGGAGAAATCCTTATCGAAAAGCCCCCTCTTTACTGAAAATTATCTGGTTGTTAAATATTGTGAGTTATAATATTAATGATGAATAAGTTCGTGTTGATTAAAGATGAAATTGTTGATAAAATATTTCCATTGTGTTGGAAATATTTGTGTTTGTGGAAATCGGCATTTATTTCGATAATAATTGATTTCTGGATGTTAAATTGACCAAATGGGCAATTAATCGGATAAATGAGCAATTAATTGCTATTAGTTCACATGCAAATTTATTGTTGATTCACACGTATGGAACTATTGATTCACATGTGTGTACTATTAAGGGAGCTGGTGTAAGATTGATAATACTTGCAGGACTAAATTAAAAATGGAGGTATAGATGAATGTACTATACTATAATAATTCGATCCCCTAAACGTGCAATTATTGAAACTATTTTTTCCTATAAATAGAAGTTTATTCTTCTTTCATTCTCACCAATTCACTAAGACTCACAAGAACAATTATAGAGAGAGAAGCTATAGAGAGAAAGAAGAAGAGTATTCTGTTACTCTATTATTCCAGTATCCAGTCTTCTTCTAAGGTAAGGGATATTATTTTTGTTCAATATTCATAAGGAATAATATTTTCTTCCACACTCTGTAGTATGTGAGTAATATTATTTCGTCTCGTATTCCTGATTATACCCTCATTTTGTTAAAGTATTGCTTCTATACTCTGTAAAATTAGTAGAATATCCTTTAAATTTGCGCTTCATCTAATATCGTTTCACAATGATATTTTCTGCACGTTCTTTTTAAATTTTAAGCTTTTCATGCCGAAGTACTATTCATTTATACGGTACTATTCATAAAGTACTATTCATGAGTACTATTCACAAAGTACTATTCATGGGGTACTATTCCCAAAATACTATTCATGGGATACTATTCACTCAGGTACTATTCACCCAGAGTACTATTCATGACAAAAATTGAATTCTTTCCGGTCTAATTCATTTTTGATACAATATTATTCTTGAATTTTACTCCACAAAACAGTGTCATGTTGTAAATTTGTACATTATTGAATTCTGGATAAATTAAATTATAAACCTTTAAAATTTATCTTTTGCTTTTATTTAATTGAATTTTTATATCATTGTCATCATCCTCATGATTATATTGTGATGAAAGTCATCTTTGGCCGGAGTGCATAGATGGACTGTTGATTGGTATGATTATGACCAGGGATCATTCGGTATAATCATGACCCATAATGTTACAAATGATGTGATAAAAGTCCTCATTGGCCCGTAGTGCATTGGTGGACAGTTTTTGGTATAATCATAACCATCGGTGATTACACGAATATCCTTGGCCCGTAGTTCATGGATAATTCGTGGATGTGACACTAATGAATATCCTTGGCCCATAGTGCATTGATAATTCAGTGATGTGGATTATTTGTTAAATTGAGTCACAGCTACAAAGTTGATGATACACTTTTTAAATCATAGAAGGTAGTAGATATCATGCTCTACTTGTCTCTTCTAATGGATTGCTTGTTTCAATGCAGTTAAACTTGTTGTTTATTAGTTTAACACTGTTGAAGGCTAACAATAATTTATTCTGCATTATCTTTGTCATAATATTTCTTACTGTGCTAGCTGAGCTCACCCTTTTGGTTTCATTATTCTCTTCAGGAAATGAGAACGTAGCCGGGACTAGTCAGGGAACGGAGTTATGGTCCGAGATGGTGACTATAGTAGTCCTCACTATTTTATAAAATAGTGCGATAATAATTGTAATAATAACTCCTTTTTGAGTTTGAATACTGTCTTTTAGATAATATTCGTGTAAAAACTCTCAACTGCATTTTTTTGTATTGTATAAAAGAAGTTTGTATTTGATTTTTGTACCATGTATTTGGGGACTCAAGATGGGTGTTGTATACCTATTTTGGGGGCGTCACACAATAGGTCATATTTAATGTATATGATGATGAATTGGAAATTTAACATGTTGGAAAGGAAAAAAGTTTGCTGAATTGGAAAATAGGTTACTGAATTGAAATTCAGTTTGAATCCAAGGTGCTTGTAAGACCCCAGCTTTTTATAAATAAAATCAAATTTCCTCTATTTATTATTGTGAATAATAAAGTGTTAATTTGATATAATAATTTGGTTATAGGTGAAATGTGCAAATTTTGCAAAAAAAGTAAGTGGTTATAAAATATTCATTGTGTCGGGCAATATTCGTTTGGTCGTGGAATGTTCTTTTTGTCGGGGAATATTCGGACGACGGCGCAACCATTTGTGGGCCCCATAACGGATAACTGTCGGATGAAGAAAATGACAAGTTTGAGTTTTTATAAATAACATCGTAGTTGTTACCATTAACAATGTTGGAATACCCGGTGGTTAAAATACTGATGTCTGGCGTAGATGCGATGCTTTTGCGGTATTGCACAATATTGTTGAATTATTGATTCTTACGTAAGAAGGCACTACTCAATAATTGTTACAGTAATTACTATTCAATATTTTATGTTATTGATTCAATAATTGCTTCGTTGATATTTTATATTATTGTTGTTTCAATAATTGTCACTACACAGTATCTCCATTGTGACGCCCCCAAATCCGGGTACTTGAAACCCGAACTCGGTGCTTCACAATACCATTTCTATGAGCGGAATTCTACTAATAATAATAACAATAATATAAATAACAAACTTAAATTACATAATCATCAGAGTCTATATCCCTGTGCACGAGACCTTAAAAGTACATTCCTTACAATACATAATATTATATATATATATATATATATATATATATATATATATATATATATAAATTTGAAAAGAATTTAAATGTTTTCTTTATAATACCCTTCTACAACAAATCAATAGTTGTGAAGTAATCTGTAACAAGGATAATAATAACATAACAACTCTCTTTCCAATTTTTGAAACTACGTATTGACTATAAGTAGGGTTAAGATGACATATCATGAACATTGTTTTTATTTTTCAAAAAGGTTAAACAGAAATTCATCTGCAAACCGTCATAACTTACGAACACGGGGGTGATCAGCCCATTATGTCCTGCATTGATCAATACTACATTTCAAGAACTCTATCCGCCTTGGGCGCATAAAAGTTTCCCCGTGTAAGGGATGTTCATACTTGTCGGTATTCCAAACCAAAGGTTTTATCTTACTCAACAATAATCTATACTTCAATATATATATATATATATATATATATATATATATATATATGAGTAATTGACAAAGGTGTATCAACATGTGTTTAAGCGCAATGATTATCCAGTGGGGACACTTGTATAATCATTTATAAGAATTAATGAACATAATATATATCTAAATTACATATATCTTAACATGTTGATAAACAATGATCGGATTTAGAGTATATCGTAACAAAGTTAATAATATAGCATAATGATAATTTAATTCTGAAACTTCTTACTCATGTCCATTGCATAAAGGAAATGCAAAGGTCGGATACTTGCCTGATACGTTGCTTACAGAATGCAACTTAGTTTTATCTTTTATGAAATCACCTATCATTATTCAGATCATTCGTTCCATTAGAACAATATACTATAACACATTATACTGCATTTTGCAGTCAACACATAACCTAATCACAAGATATTACACATATCCAGCGATCGTTTGAATCACAAACAATCATTAATACGATCAAAATATCTAAGTCCAGGATCAATTTACGAAACATGCCGATTGTCTAAAAGCGACAAATTTTATCGAGTAATTATCGAGTCTAAGACTCTATTACGTATCTCAATATTTGTAAGTATCGGTCATATTATTTTTTAAATGACTTAAAATAATTTTTAAACACTTATTATAATTTATCATGAATTTTCAAATATCGGAATCATTATTAAATGATTTAAACATTAAACAATTCTATTATCATTAATATTCAATTAATATCAAATTATTAATGAAACCATTGCCAAAATATAAAAGTTATTTATAATAACTCAAACTATTTTTAAAACATTTATATTACAGTAAATGATTTAAAAACAATTAAAATCATTTTAAATACTTACCATTAATAATAAAATATTAATGCATTATCTATCAAAATATTAAAAGTCATTAATTATAACTTAAAATATTTTTAAATCCTTAATATCCTTTTTAAATGATTTTTAAGTAAATAAGACCATTTTTAAACTATTTATTTAATATAAACATTAAATAAACTTTATATTACAAATCATTAAATAAATATCATTAATATTTAATTATTAATGAAATTATCTTTTAAATATTAAAAGTTATATTTTATAACTTAAATTATCTTTAAACACTTTATTTCCATTTAAAATGATTTTTAAAATAATAAAATCATTTTTAAACTAAATTATTTAATATAAGTATTAAATAACTACAATATAATTAATAATAATTAATTAATAAAATTCACCACAAAATATTAAAACTCATGAAAAATAACTTAAAATATTTCTTATACCATAATATAATTTTAAATGATTTTTTTCATGTATTAAAATCATTTTAAATAATTTATTTAATATTATAATTAAATACTTTTAATATTCCAAAATATTAAATATTTATGAAATATATTCAAAATAATTAAAATATAATTTTAGGACATTAAAATAATTTTTAGTAATTAATTATGTATTTTTAATAATTTAAATCTAATTTTACGTAATTATTTAATTAAAATAATTAATTTAATAAATAAGCTGTCATTAAAAATTACTATAGCGACGTAACTTTCGCTATAGGTGTTCTTCATCAAACCCAAAACTTCATTGCTTTGGGTTATCAAGTCAGCTTGTTTGACCGATTATAATTCTTGATTCATGATGATTCTTGGAAAGATAATCATCAGATCGTGTAGTACTTGTGTAGTACTACACGATACCACAACAAACGTGGCCATACAACACAAAACAAATGAGATCTGGGCTTCAGAAAACCTTGTCAGAAGCTATTCTTCATTTCTGGGTTTTCCAGAAATGAAGAACAGTCCGAGATGGCAACTTGTGATCTTCATAACTCGCAACATAGGAACTGTTTTTGTGATCTTAGGCTTTCAGGTTGTAAACAACATAACAAGGTACAAATACACTAAAAAAATTTACCCGAATAACAACAAAATCGTTAGATCTAACCCGGTCAAACCCTTGTCAGAACCCTGTTCATGACTTTCTAGAATTTCCAGAAAGTGCATATCGTGATCATTTCAGTTACTTTGACCATCCTCTATTTCTAATATGTTTATAATTTGAGTAATAAAAAGACACTGATCTAAATACCACATACCAGGCTACAACATAGATACAAAAACATCATCAATACACATATAACCTGACAATTATGAGTCTTTGAAAATCTTGTCAGACACGATGCAGGCAATTTACGGGTTACCAGAATTGCCCGATCATCTTCGATCAACCATGTTTGACCCAGAATAACTTGAAATCTAAAACTGATCAAAGCTTGATTCTTGCTACAGATCAAAGAGTACATACCAGGCTATAGATTCAAACAATAAAACATCACAAAACATTAACAGAGAGAGGTCTGATATTCACTGTCAGACATCAAAATTTTATTTTTCCAGATTTCTTTAAAACTCAAATCCAATCCTCTAGATGTTATGGATTCAACATCTAGCAACCCATATCATCATAAGACACTACAAAAAACATATTTTAACACTTAAACACAAGATCTAACAACAAACTTTGGACAGAAATTCAAAGTAGGGTTTTATACCTTTCTTGATTTGATCTTGTTTCTAGCTTCTATTTTTACTTATTGTGTTAGTGGGGCTTTGTTTGGGAGTGTATAAACTAAGAAATTTCGGAGCTATGAGCTTGAGAGAGTTTAGGTTGAGAGTTGGGCAAACTCAAGTGTACAAATGAATTTATTTCTCTCTCCAATCTATATATCAATAGATGCAATCATGTAGCTAGTGAATTGAATCTGATATAATTGAATGCTAGATGCTAAATTGGTAGGGTAGGATGTTTTCCATGATTTGCTAGCAATAATGCACAATAATTCACTAATAATACACTAATGGAACAAAAAGGGCATTTTGGTAATTTCACTTAAAGTTTCAAGGGCATTCTTGTCCAAGGTGATTAAATCTAGGGTTTATCACAAGATTGTAAACCTTAAAATTTTTCAAATAATTTCTAGGGTTTGACAAATTAAAATAATTGTGTAATAAAATCTTAATTAACTACAATAATTTAAAACTAGGGTTTTCATTAGAAATTAGGGTTTTTAAATTAGGGTTCCTTAATATTAACAATTAGGGTTTCCTAATTAACTGTATATTTTACTAACACAGTAATTACGGTTTCTTCTAATTACAGAAATTCTAATACACAGTAGAATTCATATAACACAATTACTACTCAATCTTAACTCATAACTGAGTTTAACAATTAGGGTTTAATAACAAGATATTAGGTTATGACCTAATTTACCATAATTGACCAACATTAACAGTCTACAGATATACTGTATATATTTATAGCACTGAAAATTAAAATATAATTAATATTACATTATTATTCTCATTCCTGGATAAAAAATCCAAATTTAGGGGTTGGATTCCATATCTGACTTATCCTTCATAAACAACATCAATAATCAAGTTAAAATAATTAACTTAAACATTCTGAACCGATTCATATAATAAAATATTTATTATCATAATTCTAATTGTCATTTCATATATTATTTAAATAATATAGAAATTATATTTTCATGGAAAATAAATAATAAAAATATTTCTGCTTTATAAAATTAATTACAATAAGAATATAATTTGTAGTAATTAATAATTCGAAATTATTTATAATTTTCTAAGTAATAAATATATTCGCATTTATCATACACATTACTTGACACTTATTCTCATCATTTAAAATAAAAAAAAATTATATGCAAAATTTCTTATTTATTTATATAGAAAATACCGGGTTATTACATCCATTATCAGATCAATAATTCATATTATTTGAATAATATTATTAGATAGCATTATTGGCAATGTCTAAGGAAGTTCTGTCTAGGAAAAGGGTTTGGTAACCTAATTGCGCGTCAATAAGGAGAAATCCTTATCGGAAAGCCCCCTCTTTCCTAGGAATGACCTGGTTGTCATAATTGTGATTCTGTAATATTATTTGTGAATAATTAATTATTGATTTATATGATAAGAAAATATTTATTTTATGTGGATATAAATGATGGATATATTTATTGTGGTTATAAATGAATGAATTAATTCTGAGGTGTTTTATCAGTATTTTGTCGGAATGAAGGTTTTGGAAATTGTCCATATGTGGATTTCGGTCATTTTTTGTTTGGAATTTAGAAAACCTTAAACTTACAAAGTTGCAGAGAATTTAATTTCCTATGGAATAGACATGAGATTTGAATTTTTCAGATAAAAGGGCTATTCATTATGAATTATTGAAGTTTCGGAAATAAATGTTTTTATTAAAAATATGGTGGGCCCCACTTTTAGTTGGTGAGAAATGAAGTATGCTGGAATTTATTTTCAAAAGTGGTGGGCTTGGATAGTAGCAGGTAAAGCCATCAGCTAGCAGGTTAGTCTGCTATAGCGTTTTAAGCATTTTTCTATAAATAGGGTGCTTAGTTAGAATTGAAAATCACACCAGAAACAAGTTTTCTCTCTTTCTCTCTCTATATTATCGAGTGTATTTTGTGAGTATTTAGATACTTTGTGAGTTGCTATTCATCAGTGCAAGTTTCCTTCAGCCTTATACCTGATATTTCAGCCGAAAGTATGGTTCTTTTGAGGTAAGGGATGCTATTTTCTTCCTAATGATGTTATTATTTCAATATAATTATACCAAAATATTGGTATGGATTTTATTGTGGAATCTCTACCTTTGTGTGTCGGGGTTACTATTCACGTATACGGCACTATTCACGTATACGACACTATTCACGAATACGACACTATTCACCAAAAAATAAAAATTTCTCCTTTTTATCCAAGATGTCTATTATGGTTACTATCTTTGATTATATCCGTGTTTTGATCTTTATTTTTGAATTCTGCTTCACAATTGGTTATTATGGAGTATTTTTGAACTTGGATAAACTAAAAGTACGAATCCCTAAGTTTTGATCTTTTATCTCACTGGATTCGTTTTTTTAAAGATATTTTTCATCATCCTCAGTCCTAAATGATGAATGATTACCTAATGAATATCTTTGGCCTGTAGTGCAAAGAAGAATGATTACCTAATGAATAACTTTGGCCCGTAGTGCAAAGATGAACTGGTGTTGAGATGAACATGACCAACTGGTGATACAAATGAATATCTTTGGCCTGTAGTGCAAAAGATGAATATTTGATTCAAGATGTATATTGTGACACCCCCAAATCCCGGTACTTCATTACCTCAAGATTTGGTGTTCACGTAATGAAAACATTCATATATAACTACCCAATCATAATAAATTGAATAATAAAAACCTGCCCATACATAATTACTTAAATAAAAACATTATCTCCCAGGTTCTCTAACCTTTAATACAATCATTCAAGTGCGAAAATAAAATTATTACATCACATCATTATTAAAAGTCTATCATCATAACGATAAAACAAAATTACAAGTCTTCATTAATTGTACATTTTTCCCTTTCCTTTGCTAGTTGTAGGTTTATCTACCTTCTCATACATAGCTGTAATAAATGTATAAATATGCAAGAGTGAGCAAACAAAGCTTACTTGAATAAGAATAAATATCTTTACATCGTTTTCCAAATAATAGGCTCAATAGAACTGAATGATATGTTCTATTAACATTGCAACATTTGCCAATTCATAGGCTCAATAGAACTGAATGACTTATTCTATTAACATTCTTAAATATATTACTGAGGGTCAAATGACCATGAACCATGTCTACAGTTATAAGTAATCTTTCAACTTTAACTTTAATAGTCATATGACTATAAGAACTCCACGTACTTAGGGGGATCAATCCTTCGTATAATGTATTGTGCACAACCATTTCAACGCTAAGCGTAAACCCCTAAACATATGGTTGTTCTTCTCAGTATTTAGAGTACAAGTCTGCACCAAAGAAAGTTTAGTTTGGATAAGCTTTCAAGGGTAATTGAAGTTTAATGATCATCAACTAGGGAACTAGTTGAATCCACAATGCTTGATAATACAACAGTTGTTTAATAACAACATAACTTGGAACATTTGAGAATCATAAATGAACTTATTCTATATATCTAACTCATGCTTGAAATAACTATAGAGCATAAGTATTCAATAGAATGAATAAAATGGTTAACCTTTGCTTGAACAGTAAAATAAGCTAGGTTCAAGTTTTATAATATTATAAATGAAATTCATGAACTTTAAGAAACTTGTTTAACTGTAAACAAGTTAGAATGAATCAATCAATTGAGATTTTCCAATAACACTAGAGTTTGAGTTTGCTCAAATGGATTTTAGGAACAATTTACTTATTCAATAACAGTTGAGAGAAAAACTTGCTCAATCAAAAGTATGCATTTATAATAATAGAACTAGCTCAACGAAAGTGTAGAGTTAGAAAACTTGCATAATGTAATAAATGAACTAGCTCAACGAAAGTGTAGAGTTAGAAACCTTGCACAATGTAATAAACAAACTAGCTCAACGAAAGTGTAGAGTTAGAAAATATGCCTTGAGCGTAAGCTATAAAATTGAACTCACGATCACCTACACATAATTTTAGAACCACAATACCTATTAGACATGCTAAATATCATAACATGTTCATTACCATTCACATTTCAGAAACTCTAAGTGTTTTACTTCGCAACACTTGTCTAACTTTCTTTATGTATACTAAATTACCACATAACGTGTTTTCGATTTACTAATCATTTTTGCAACTTTGATCATACTAACCACAACTCACTATGTTATGTTAACCTTAACATTACACATTTAACATGCTAACACAATTTCAGACCATGTTAGGATGTTTCCCCCAAGTCTGCTATAATAGCAGAAGTCAGAATCTCAAACCAGGGTATGGTAGCATTGCGCCATAATCAAAACTTGGGGAAGTAGCGACTTTGCTGCTTTTTGCCTTAGAGAACCGCATTGCGTTTAGAATATGTTAAACAGAGCATAAAGAAGGCTATGAGCGATGGAGAGCTTTAGCCCAACAAACACAAATTTCACCCAATAAACAGTAATATTAACACGTAAAATAAATATACAACTATTAAAAACATGATTGCTCACATTTACAACCAATTAGAACAATTTAACACTAACTAAAACCATTTTAATTTCTCAAAACTCATGTTTTTCATAAAAACTCAATTTTCTTGACATTCGTTCTAGAAATCATCACTGTGAATTCATTAGTTGGCCAAATCACCTCATTCAAATTACGTTATGTTCGTATCTCATAGAACTAACATATACAAGCTTCAATTTACACTTTCACATACTAATTAGCCACTAGAATTGATACTTTTCATGAACATATGAAAAATATATATATACAACTATATACAGTCAAAAATTTCTTATACTGACAAATGAAATTAGCATGCAATTGTTGTTTAAACATAATCTCTATCATCATATACACACATAATCACAAGTAATCCATTGTAAAGCAACAATTCAAAATATGAAATTCACAGAACATGTAATTTTGCCTTAAAACCCATATATATATATATATATATATATATATATATATATATATATATATATATATATATATAATACTAATGTTGTGTACAAATACCTTGAAGTTGCTTGCAATCCTTGTTAACTCACTGAAACTGCTGGAAAATTCGTAACTCTCTCTTCTCAAAGCTTTAGCAAACTAGTTTATGCGTAAAAGAAAACTAAACTGATATACGTACTAATATAATACAAAACTGATAACTTAATACTACTAATTACAAAATCAGTTACTAACGTATATAATATAAATATTATATTAATTATTTTAATTTTATTATTTATATTATTTATTCTATTTATTTTATTAAATAAAAACTAGAAATCTCAAAAGCCATAAGGCTTATTTGGCAAAAAACTCTTTAAATAGTAAAGAATTAATATATTAAGCCTTGTTTGTTTAAACTAAATTAAACTATTTTAATTTATTTTAATAACTCCTTACAATATAGTTATTTGTCACATTATATTTAATCAAGCTATCATATTTATTTTAATTAATGCAAATCACAATTAATTAAATAAATCCTTTAGTCACATAACACAATACAAATAGTTAATCATTTAATTGAAATATCAATATAATAATCATTTCCTTAATTCATCAACTATTTATTTAACAATAATTCTCCAAATAATATTAAATCAATTAAACAAATATTCATTTATTGATAATCACATCCATTAAATATTTCTATAACTCAATAAATATTTAATATTATATTTAAAATTCTGGAATGTTACATATATTGATTGATGTTACAGGGATAAAATATTGATGATGGACTTTTAAATATTAGAAGATATTAGAATTCTTTCTCTACTTGACTCTTCTAATGGATTGTTGTTTTCGCTGTAGTTATTGATCTAAAACTTGTTGTCTATTAAATTTTATTAGATTTTTCCCTGTTAAAGACTAATTATAAATTTTTGTATATTATCTTAGTCATAATATTCTTTACTGGGCTTGTTGAGCTCACCCTTTTCCTTTTTGTTTCCATTTTTCTTCTCGGGAGGTGAGAACATAGCAGGAACTAGCCGGGGTTTGGAGTGATGGTTCAGGATATTTGTTTTAGTAGTCCTCACTATTTTGTAAAATAGTGTATCAATAATTATAATGAGGACTCCTTTTGAGTTTGTATACTGTCTATTAGACAATATTTGTATTCAAACTCACAGTATATGTGTTGTCGTATTTTGCACGACAATTGTATTACTAAAGTTGTATTTGTTTATGTACCACGTATTTGGTGACTCAGAATGGGTGATGTATAACTATTTTTGGGGCGTCACAGTTGGTATCAAAGCTTAGGGATATGATCCCTGGCTGAGATGTGAGACAAGAACTAGGAGGGGAGAGACGGGGAATTCCTTCGCTAGTATGACCTGAAAAAGTTTATTTGGTATTTATTTGGTCGGTCAGAGTATAGGGATACTATTTGACATGTCAATTAACCCTTGTTTTGTGGCAGTATTTGAGAATGGCAGCTGGAAATATTAACAATGGAGTGAATCGGGAATGCGGAGACACCTTTAAGCACCACCAGAGGAACGTGCAAATGAGAAGGCAATATTCCTCATGTAAACAACACTACCGAACAAATGATGAATGATGGGATGTTTAGAAGCTTTTTGCTGTTCATGCAAAATTAGACGAGGGAGACTCGTGCACAAAATACGGGTGGAAATAATAGCAATGTGCGGCTTGTCACAGCCAAGCAGTTCAAGGAGTTGGGACCACCAGAATTTACGGGAAAGCTAGATCCGATTAAGGCGGAAACGTGGGTCAAGCAAATTACCAGATATATAATGTCTTGGGATGCACGGAGGAACAGAAGGTTCCATTCGTCACCTTTATGTTTTGTGGTGAGTCAGACTACTGGTGGGAGTCTGTGAAGCGTACCCAACATGCCGCACTCAACATGTCTTGGGAAACGTTTCAGAATCTGTTTAATGACAAGTACTTTCCTGAAAGTATTCGTCATATGAAGGAGGTAGAGTTTATTAGACTGGAACAAAATAACATGACGGTGTCCCAGTATGAGGCGAAGTTCGCGAAATTATCCAGGTTGCACCTCATTTGGTAGAGAATTAGGAACGAATGACGCGGATGTTCCTGAGAGGTCTAAAACCCGAGATTTGACAATATCTTATCTCTCACAAATTTTCTTTATATTCAAATGTTGTCAACATGGCTCAATTATTAGAGCGAGATAATGAGTATGCTCAACCAAGGGACCATAATCAGGATCATACCGGTGACAACAGTCATCAGAGCGATGATAACCAGCGGGGAGGAAGGAATACAGACATAAGCGGTAACCACTCGGGTGATATTCGTGGCCATGATAATAGGAGAGGTGAGTCAAGTGGAAATTTCAGAAAGATGAGATTCAACAATGACGGGAAGACATCAGCAGTAGCAGCACCAGCACCAACAACAAATTCTAGTGGAGGAGAACGGCAGCCAGGTAGATGCTACAGATGTAGAGAGGAGGGACACATAAGTCCAAACTGTTCACAGCCTTCCAAGGTGTGTTTCAGTTATGGAAAAGACGGTCATATAGCCCGGGTTTTTTCGGTAGTGAAGTCAAGTCCAGCTGGGACGGCGACACCAAAGGCGACTACGGACAAAAAAAAGTCGGTGGTTCAAGGGAGGGCGTTTGTTGTGACTGGCCAAAATGCGAGAAACCCGAACAAGGTGATCACGGGTAAGCTAATCATAAACTCTTGTGAAGTTTATACCTTATTAGGTACCGGTTCTACCCATTCTTTTATCTCTTTTGCTTGTGCTCAACGTTTGAACTTAACTCCGGAGAAATTAGACCTTGACTTATCTGTTGAGACTCCGTTAGGAGAAACTTTCATTACATCTACTGTTTATAAATCTTGCTTGATTCAAGTTGGAACCATAACATTACATGCCGATCTTATTTCGTTGAAAATACTTCCATTTGATGTGATTTTAGGGATTGATTGGTTAACCACTCATTATGCTAAAATTGATTATTTTCGTAAGGTTGTTAGTTTTCATATTCCTAACCAACCTGTTATGAAAATTCAAACAACAAAACCACTAAAGTCAATCACTGTCATATCAAGCGATAAAGTTATTCGTTTATTGAAAAACGGATGTAAGGCTTTCTTAGCCCATGTCACGGACTTGAACAAAAACACGTCAGATTTGAATAATATTTCTATTGTTAGTGAATTTCCTGACGTATTTCCTGAAGAACTTCCCGGTCTACCCCCAGAACATGAAGTTAAATTCTTTATTGCCCTTGAACCTGGTACAAATCCCATTTCTAAAACCCCATATCGAATGGCTCCTATTGAACTTCAGGAGTTAAATGTCCAACTACAGGAGTTGTTGGACATCGGTTTCATTCGTCTTAGTACATCTCCTTGGGGTGCTCCTGTGTTATTCTTAAAGAAAAAAGACGAGAGTATGCGACTTTGTATTGACTACCGAGAATTGAACCATGTCACCATCAAGAATAGGTATCCGTTACCTCGCATTGATGACCTATTTGACTAGTTTCAAGGAGCATAATTCTTTTCAAAGATAGATCTTCGTTCTGGATATCATCAGCTGAAGATTAAAACTGAGGATATTCCAAAGACTGCCTTCAGAACTTGGTACGGGCATTATGAACTCTTAGTCATGTCTTTTGGATTGACTAATGATCCTGCTGCTTTCATGGATATGATGAACCGTGTGTTCAAATAATATTTGGATCAGTTCGTTGTTGTCTTTATTGATGACATCCTCATCTATTCCAAAAGTTGTGAATAACATAAGCACCATTTGAAGCTGGTACTGCAAAGGCTTCGTGATAACAAGCTATATGCCAAGCAGAAGAAATGCGAGTTCTGGCTTGAGGAAGTAGCATTCCTTGGGCACGTGGTGTCAAAACATGGAGTTTCTGTCCACCCAGCGAAAATTGAAGCAATACAAAGTTAGAAGCAATAAAAGTCGGTGATCAAAATACGTAGCTTTGGGCTAAGCTAAGCTAGTTATTATCGGAGATTCGTGGAAGGATTTTCTTAAATCGCTACTCCGTTAACTCAGCTGACTCGGAAAGATACAAAATTCAATTGGAGCGAGGATTGTGAGAAAAGTTTTCAAGAACTTAAGAGGAGACTCATTTAGGCACCTGTTCTGACAATACCATCTATTTCGGATGGATTTGTTATCTGTAACGATGCTTCATGCAAAGGGTTAGGATGTGTTCTCATGCAATATGGGAAAGTCATAGCCTATGCCTCGCGACAACTCAAGGAATATGAGAGGAATTATCCTACTCATGATTTGGAGTTAGCGGCCCGATCAATTTTCGCGTTGAAGATTTGGAGACACTTTACTGTATGGGAGAAAGTGGAGATCTATACAGATCATAAAAGCCTCAAATATTTCTTCACCCAAAAGGAACTCAATATGCTACAATGACGTTGGCTCGAGTTGTTGAAAATTACGACCATACCATCCATATCATCCTAGAAAAGTAAACGTAGTAGCTGACACATTGAGTAGAAGATCATATGCGAGTACGAGTGAAATGTTGTTAACACAAAGGTCCATTTTGTATGACTTGCAAAGGATGAAGATAGAGGTAAAGGCTCCAAGTACCCACGTGATGATATCAAGCATACGAGTAGAACCAACTTTAATCGATAAAGTTAAAGCTGCTCAAGCTACGGACATGGAGCTAATGCGTATGAAGAAGAAAGTACAAGAAGGTCCTATTCCAGAAGCAAGAATCGATGAAGAAGGAATACTTCGAGTCAACTACAGACTTTGTGTTCCTAACGATTCTGACTTGAAGCATAGAATCATAATGGAGACACACAACACACCATTTTTAATCCATCATAGGAGTACCAAAATGAATCATGATATTCGACATACATTTTGGTGTAGCAATATGAAAAGAGAGATCGCAGAGTTTATCTCGAGGGGTTTAACTTGTCAACGTGTAAAGGTGGAGCATCAAGTACCAAAGGGTCCATTACAACCACTTGAGATTCTGAAATGGAAGTGGGAATACATTACTATGGATTTTGTTACAGGTCTTCCCAAGGTTTCTCAAGGCATAGATGCGATTTGGGTCACTATTGATAGATTAACCAAGTCTGTTCATTTCTTTCCTATACGGGAGACTTATTCCCTTGAATGTCTTGCTAGTATGTATGTAAATGAGATTGTGAGATTGCATGGAATGCCAATATCCATAGTTTCAGATCGTGACCCAAGATTCACTTCACGATTTTGGGTTAGCTTCTGAAAGCTATGAGCGCTGATTACGATTGATTGACAAAGATACCATCCTCAAACGGATGGACAATCAGAGAGGACTATTCAAACTCTTGAAGATCTATTAAGACTCTGTGTCCTAGATTTCATAGGGAGTTGGGATAAGTACCTACCATTGGTGGAATTCTCCTACAATAATAGTTATCAAGAAAGTATAGGTGTGGCTCCATTTGAAGCATTGTATGGACGAAAGTGTCGCTCTCTAGTATGTTGGGATGAGGTAGGAGAAGCAACGTTGTTGGGACCAGAGTTGGTACGAATGACTACAGAGAAGATCCAAACGATTCGATAACGTATACAAATGACACATGATCGACAAAAGAGTTAAGCGGATCTTCATCGAAAGGACGTGGAATTTAATATTGGAGATCATGTATTGTTACGTATTGCTCCATGGAAGGGAGTTACAAGATTTGAGAATAGAGGAAAGCTCAATCCAAGATTTGTTGGTCCATTTTAGATTCTTGACCGAATAGGAAATGTGGCCTATAGACTTGCATTACCTTCAAGCATGTCTCGTGTTCATAATGTTTTTCACATATCTATGCTTCATAAATATGTGAAAGACCCGAACCACATTATTGAGTTAGAACCAGATGAGATAGCCGAAGATTTAATGTACGAGGAGGTACCTGTTAAGATCTTAGATAGGAAAGAGCATGTCCTACGCACGAAGGTTATACCACAAGTTAAGATTTTGTGGAGAAACCATGCTATTGAAGAAATGACCTGGGAGTTGGACTCAGAAATGAAAGTGAGGTATCCTCACCTTTTCGAAACACCAGGTACGTACGTCAATTTTGAGGACAAAATTTCATAAGAAGGGAAGGTTGTAAGACCCCCAACTTTTTATAAATAAAATCCAATTTCCTCTATTTATTATTGTGAATAATAAAGTGTTAATTGGATATAATACTTTGGTTATGGGTGAAATGTGCAAATTTTGTAAAATAAGTAAGTGGTTATAAAATATTCATTGTGTCGGGGAATATTCGTTTGGTCGTGGAATATTCTTTCTGTCGGGGAATATTCTTACGACGGCGCATCCATTTGTGGGCCCCATAAAGGATAATTGTCAAACGAAGAAAACGACAAGTTTGAGTTTTTATAAATAACGGCGTAGTTGTTACCGTTAACACTGTTAGAATACCATGTGGTTAAAATACAGTAATACGCGTGGATGCACAGCACGGTATTACACTGTATTGTTGAATTATTGATTCTTACGTAAGAAGGCACTACTCAATAATTGTTACAGTAATTACTGTTCAATATTTTATGTTATTGATTAAATAATTGCTTCGTTGATATTTTATATTATTGTTGTTTCAATAATTATCACTGCACAGTATCTCCATTATCAGATAAATAATTCATATTATATGAATAATATTATTAGATAGCATTATTGGCAATGTCTAAGAAAGTTTTGTCTAGGAAATGTGTTTGCTCACCTAATTGCGCGCCAATAAGGAGAAATCCTTATCGGAAAGCCCCCTTTTTCTTGGGAACGACCTGGTTGTCATAATTGTGATTCTGTAATATTATTTGTGAATAATTAATTATTGATTTATATGATAAGAAAATATTTATTTTATGTGGATATTAATGATGGATATATTTATTGTGGTTATAAATCAAGGAATTAATGCTGAGGTGTTTTATCAGTATTTTGTCGGAATGGAGGTTTCAAAAATCGTCTTTATGTGGATTTCGGTCACTTTTTGTTTGGAATTTGGAAAAACTTAAACTTAAAAAGTTGTACAGAATTTAATTTCCTATGGAATAGATATGAGATTTGATTTTTTCTGATAAAAGGGCTATTTATTATGAATTATTGAAGTTTTCGGAAATAAATGTTTTTCTTAAAAATATGGTGGGCCCCAATTTTGGTTGGTGAGAAATGAAATATGCTGGAATTTATTCAAAAGTGGTGGGCTTGAATAGTAGCAGGTAAAGCGATCAGGTAGCAGTTAGTCTGCTATGGCGTTCTAAGCATTTTCCTATAAATATGGTGCTTAGTTAGAATTGAAAATCACACCAGAAACAAGTTTTCTCTCTTTCTCTCTCTATATTATCGAGCGTATTTTGTGAGTATTTAGATACTTTGTGACTTGCTATTCATCAGTGCAAGTTTCCTTAAGCCTTATACCTAATATTTCAGCTGGAAGTACGGTTCTTTTGAGGTAAGAGATGTTATTTTCTTCTTAATGATGTTATTCTTTCAATATCATTATACCAAAATTTTGGTATGGATTTTATTGTGGAATTTCTACCTTTTTGTGTCGGGGTTACTATTCACGTATACAGCACTATTCACAAATACGACACTATTTACCGAAAAATGAAATTTTCTCCTTTTTGTCCAAGATGTCTATTATGGTTACTATCTTTGATTGTATCCATGTTTTGATCTTTATTTTTGAATTTTGCTTCACAATTGGTTATTATGGAGTATTTTTGAACTTGGATAAACTAAAGTACGAATCCCTAATCTTTGATCTTTTATCTCACTGGATTCGTTTTTTTAAAGATATTTTTCATCATCCTCAATTCTAAATGATGAATAATTACCTAATGAATATCTTTGACCTGTAGTGCAAAGATGAATGATTAACTAATGAATATCTTTGGCCCGTTGTGCAAAGATGAACATGTGTTGAGATGAACATGACCAACTGGTGATACAAATGAATATCTTTGGCCTGTAGTGCAAAGATGAATATTGATTCAAGATGTATATTGATTGATGTTACAGGGATAAAATATTGATGATAGACTTTTAAATCTTAGAAGATAGTAGAATTCTTTCTCTACTTGACTCTTCTAATGGTTTGCTATTTTCGCTGCAGTTGTTGATCTAAAACTTGTTGTTTATTAAATTTTATCAGATTTTTCTCTGTTGAAGACTAATGATAAATTGTTGTATATTATCTTAGTCATAATATTCTTTACTGGGCTAGTTGAGCTCACCCTTTTCCTTTTTGTTCCATTTTTCTTCTCAGGAGGTGAGAACATAGCAGGAACTAGTCAGGGTTCGGAGTGATGGTTCAGGATAGTTGTTTTAGTAGTCCTCACTATTTTGTAAAATAGTGTATCAATAATTGTAATGAGGACTCCTTTTGAGTTTGTATATTGTCTATTAGACAATATTTGTATTCAAACTCACAGTATATGTGTTGTCGTATTTTGCACGACAATTGTATTACTGAAGTTGTATTTGTTTCTGTACCATGTATTTGGCGACTCAGAATGGGTGATGTATACCTATTTTGGGGGCGTCACAGTGCTGGATTGGTCAATCCAGGTTACTGGATTAGTCAATCCAGGTTGCTAGATTAGTATATTTGAATAATCCAGATTATAATATTAGTATTCAGTTTACTGGATTATAGAGAAGAGCTTATAATATGTAAGATTAAAGTGTTAAATCATAATGTATATGATATAGTGATTGAAGAATTATCAAAGTACGATAATAATACTGATGTTTTAGGATGTTATCTAATATTTGATTTTTGTGATTAAGTGTTAGATAATTTATGGATAAAGTAATAGTATTATGAGCCATGGTATGTTATGCTAACTGAAAGACCAATCTTATAATTGATAGGTCTTTTATAAGAGATTAAATTAGACTGCGTAACAGTAACCGACGGTACATGCAAGTTTCCCTAACTCAAACTTGAGTTGTAATTTTCAAAGCATGTTAGTGAATAATTATTGTTGATTATTCACATCTATACTGATTATTGATTCGCATTTAGTACATATTGTATATGTTCATCGGGTATGAAAGACTGATCACCTTCATTACCATAAGGTTTAGTTAAATTGTTCATGGTCATTATTGACCTTCAAACATTATTGATTCAGTTATTCAAGTATTGAAACTTAATTATTGTTATTTCACAATTATTACATTGTTGAAAACTTGAAAGCTTATTTTTTCTTTTCAATCACGATATATCTTCATTGTATTTAAAAATTACTGGGAAAATTTTTTGCTCACCCTGATATATCATGATTGTAATAGCCCCAAATCCTGGTACTAATCACCACGAATCTGGTGCACTAATTCTATAATTGTTGTAGAAGATATAAACATAAAATGTTTATACATTAAACTTTACACATAATCCCCAAGGTCGATAACCTCAACTTGTTACCTGAATTCAATATCATACTCGACATACAATGTCAATTTCCTTCGCCTGTATCCAAAGTATTCATCTTAATATGCAATGTTTATCATGATATAGCAAGGGTGAGCAACAAGTTTGCCCAACAAGTTTAAGTTCAAGAAAAGATATATCTTGATTGAAAAGAATGAACCATAAGCTAGCTGACTTTCAACAATATAACAATTATGAAATAGCATGATTCAATTTTTATAACTGAACGACCGAGACAATAAAAATGAATGGTCAATAATGAACATGAATAAATCAACTTGATCAAATGGTAATGATGGTTATCAGCCTTTTATACCTGATGAACATATGAAATATGCACAATGTGTGAATCAATAACTCATTGACGTGATATAATCAGCAATGATTAACCACAAGCATACTTTATAAATACAACTCGAGTTCGAGTTAAAAAAACTTGCATGTACAGTCGACTACTGCTACACAATCTATTTAGCTTCATCTGAAGACCTAATATTAATAATATCGATCTCATAATTAGAATAATATCATCACAGTTAATACTGTTAATTACAGTTATAAAATAACCTAAACACATTACCACATAATCCTAACCGTCCATAAAACACATAAGACCTGATCTCAAATTGAACTATTTCAGTCTGAGTTTAGTTCGGTTCTATTTCGACATCCCGATTGCCTAATCGGATAATTATCAAGCCTAATTCCAATAAGACTCTACTTAAATGCTTCACAATTATCTTAGATAATTTATTAATCAGTCAAAATATTTTTCAATAACTCATAATAATTTCAAGTAATTATTATCATTTATCATGATTTTTCAATCATTAATATCATATTTATATGATTTAAACACCACAATATTCCATTATCATTAATATTTATTTATTTTCAAATATTAATGTAATACATCTTATAACAATATAAATCATTTATAATATCCGAAAGTATTTTTAATACCTTAATATTGCCTTTAAATGATTTTAAAACATTTAAATCCATTATTAAATAAGCGCCATTAATATTAAAATATTAATGTATTTCATTAAAAATATTAAAAGTTATGTTTTATAACTTAAAACATTTTTCAAACCTTTAAATCACTTTTATATGATTTTAAAGCATTAAAACTATTTTTCCATAATTTATTTAATACACTTATTAAATAAATCAATTATCATTAATATTAAATTATTAATGAAATTCATCCCAAAATATTAAATTTTTAATGAAATTCATTCAAAATAACTTAAAATATTTTCTAACACTCTAATATAAATTCAAATGATTTTTAAAGTATTAATATTATTTTTCATTAATTTATTTAATATAATAATTAAATAAATTAAAGACCATTAATATTTAAAAATATTAAAATATTAATGAAATATATTCCAAATTATTAAAAATCCATTTTTAGGCTTTAAAATAATTTATACAAATTAACTATGAATTTTTCATAATTATAAATCATTTAATTCTAATTATTTAATAAAATAATTTATTTTATAAATAAACTGTCACTAAAGGGTGATATAGCGACAAAACTGTCGCTATAGGTGTTTTTGAGCCCTCAAGAACATTCAAACATAGTCACCAGGGTACCATGTTTGACCATAGCTAGATCGTTGATTTTTAAGTTTCTGGGTTTGAAATGGTGTTAATGTTGTAGTATTGATGTAATACTACAACCCTAAACAAGTTTCACAGCTAAACAACATCATATTACTGAGATATAAGCCTTAACATTCTTGTCAGAGGTTGTTCTTCATTTTCTAGGTTACCCAGAAATGAAGAATAGTTCATGGTGCTACTTTTGGATCCTCATAACTTGGATTATGGGTCTTGTTTGTGTGATATAAGGGTTCAAACTTGTAGTAGGGATGTCAAGGTACAAAAGTAACACACTCTTGTAGCTTAAAAACATCACATGTGACAGATCTAGGTCGGTCAAACCATGTCAGAACATCTATTCTTCATGAATATGGGTTTTCCAGAATTGTTCTTCAGGCAGTTGGTCAACCCATGTTTGACCATGATTATCTTTCTTTTTGTTAATGATCTAAGTGTTCTAATGACATGGTTGTGTATTCTACATGTCATTCTACAAAACCATTACACTAACATGGCCTAACTACTAAACCATTGCAAGATCAGAGGCCTTAAAAAGCTTGTCAGACAAAATCTGGGAAATCTGGGTTACCCAGAATTCAGTTTCTATGGTTGATCAACCATGTTTGACCACTTATATCTTGAGATCTAGACATGGTATGTATTTTATTCCACTTCCAGTCTACTCTCCTCATGGCATAAAACAAGTCTATAACATCTAACACACAAAACATCTAACACACAAAGATCTAGAGGCCTTGACATATGGCTGTCAGGCCTTAAAATTAGGGTTCTAAGTCAATTTTAAAAACTCTATTTTCTTGCATCTAGATGTTATGGATCTATGATATAACATCATAGATCACTAAATAAACATCCTAAAACATTACTCTAAACACATAAACACAACATTAACATAAATCTTCAAGATTTACAAAGATTAGCGTTTATACCTCTTTATGCTTAACACTTTGAATCTAATATTTGTGATTTGTTCTTGGAAAGCTAAGTGTTGCTATTAGCTTAACATAAAACTCCTATTCACTCCCCAAATTCGAAGGTTATAGAGAGAGAGAGAGAGAGAGAGAGGTCTTGGCTTTTGAAAACTAAAGTAATTTATTTCTTACTTTTTAATCTTTGATCTTTTGAATCCATGGTCACAAATGATGCTAGGTGGCCTTAATTGGCTGATTGGTGAAGATTTTATCACATGGAAATATCCAAAGTGGTGACTCAAAATATTTGATAATATCTTTTACTTAAGTTTTAAGTAAAAGGGCATTTTGGTCATTTCGCACTCACTATGGGTATTTTAGTAATTTTCCCTACAATTTGAAGGGAAATTTGGACATTTCATATATATTTATCTGATAAGTGGGTTTTATACCCCCGAATCGGTTCCTAATTCAAGATTAATCGGTGTTAATTCCTTATTTTTATGTTTTGTTTTTACTTATTTAGTGTTATTTTGTGTATAGGTTTGGTGGTGTTGCAATTGATCAAAAAGGGTGGACTTAAGATGCATTGTGGCGAGCAAAGAAGTAAAACAAGTTCAATTATAGAATCCATGCCCGTTGGGGCGGGCGTATTTAAGCTTAACACCCCATCGGTAAGGGGTCTTGAAGTCGATTAGAGAGCCATGCCGTAAAAAATGACCACTTTCAAAGCATTACATTACCCAGGTAAAAGAGGTAGGTATGGGGCAGAGCAGTCCTAGTTGGTTCCTAATGCTCCAATCATAAAGCTTAAGTGTTTGTGTTGGCTTAGTATTCATAATGGTATGGATTTGGAATCGGAATGCATGGCTTAGCTAGTTATATTACATCTAATAACGAGATTTGAAGAGAGATCGACACAAGGCAATTAACAAAATGACTAGACAAAGTCTTACATCATAACTAAATATCCATATACATTGGATAGCTCAACTTACAATTCAACAACATGTTACGTTCAAAATGTGAAATACATTTCTCATAAAACATAAGTAATCTTCGTGAATATAGATCTCTATAACTCACTTAGCACATGTCTTTACCTTAAAATCTTGACTTGCAAAAGTGGTTATTTGCAAGAGTGAGCTCGATAGCCCAAAAAAGTCTAACAGTTTTCATGCATCACATAGCACATAATAACATGCTCGATATACATCTCATTAAAGTAACATGGCATACATGCTTTTAATTCACATAGCAAATATAAAGATTGAGTTCCTTATTCAATCATCATTACTTAGCCAAAACAATGTAGTCATATATTGACTTTAACATTTCATAATTTCAACATGCATAACATATCATGCAATTTAAAATAGTTCATCAAGTCCACGTAGAAAATAGGAACCGAAAGACTTGCCTTGATCGTTGTTTACCAATAATAGATTAACAGCTTACAGTTATCTGCACTTCACGTGCCCTACACAATTATATAATCATACACATCAACTATTAGTCACATAACAACACATAGTAATTATAATATAAACTCTACTCCACATCTCATAATCTTTCCTATTAATTAGCACACAATGTTCAATTAGATTGTGTTAACTTTTTGACTTATGACTCACTATATTTCATAATCGAAGTTCATTCAAGTGCTTAAGTCTTGCTAGAACTACTTATTGGTTTTATATTAAACCCATTTCATATCCTATAATATTCATTTCAATTAAATTGAAACACTTTTTAAGTTCGTTAACACTTGGCACGGTGTTTCGACGTTCATTCGTCACACGCCTGATTTGCCTCTCTTGTGTATGCTTACTATGCTTCTATAACTTATCTAATATATTATTTATTAATGTTAAGCGTCATTATATTTACTAACATACATGTTTTATAACTTAGGACATCATCTTTTATGGTCAGGAGCACTACACATGCATATGTGCATGCCCGAAGCCCTCTGATTGCCCCTGAAAACATAACAGTCCTAAAGATGACCATTTTGACTACTGTTATAGACTCAAATTAAATAACTTAAAGCATGAAAGTTGTAGGTCTATTCGTCCTCGTTCCGGATCATCTTGAATCAACTTAATCGGAGTTCGTATGAGAAAGTTATGGTCATTTTACTACAGGAGGCCAAAACTGTTCGACTCAGACTTTTGTTCCGGCGCCGCGGCGCGAGAACTAAGTCATTCAATGGCGCCACAGCGCGAGATTGGTGCTAGGGGGCGAATTTCAGCGCTGGGGTGTAAACTTTTGGCGCTGGGGCGCAAATTTTGGCGCTGGGGCTCCATTTTTTGAGCTGGGGCGCTGAAAACTAACAGAACGTAGCCCACGAAGAACGGAACAACTAAATTTCTGTCTATAACTTAATTTCTAACACTAATTAACATGTATAGCTTATGTCAATTACACATATACACATTACCCAACATACATATACTAATTTAAACCATTAAAAAAAAATCACAGAAAACTTAATTCCTTGAAACCCATATTTTAAACCCAAAAAGTCCATCTTTATACTTCTAGACACTGTGAACACGAAAATCACAGTTTATAACTCAATTTTGATTCCTTGAGACTATGATTCTCTGAATTACATACCCAATTAACATAATCACACTTCAATTTCATAACTTCACAATTAACATATACTAATTTTGATATTTCTACAAACCACGTTCATACATGAATGTTTACTGTAAAAACTAATTTCTCTTTCTCTATGAGCGTAATTTAGCATAGCACACATATATACATATATACATGTTAGTTATTACCAGAACACGTGATTTCATAATCATTTAGTAAAGCATAGTTTACAGACAACCTTTGAAAAACTTATATACAATGAAGTTGAGTTTCATGAAACACAGAGGCTAAATAATTATACTATAAATCATATATGTTAAGATTATGTAACATACCTTTAACTTGCTTAGACAATCCTTTTTAATCACTGAGAATATCTTGAAGAACTCAGAACATTCTCTTGCTTTTCTTTCTCAGACTCTCTCCCAAATCTCTGACAATCTTTTCTTTCTTAGGCTTAAGCCAATTGCATTATACGTAAAACTAAACTGATAACAATTATGCGTAAACTAAAAAACTGATATGGCCTAATTAATAATCACCATAACTATTATCAGTTGCCAAAATAATAAGCGTATATCCATTATAAATATATTTTATTTATATTTTATTTAATTGAATTTATATTACTAATAAATCAAATTTAAAAATCCAAAAGCCATAAGGCTTCGTTTGGCAAAACTCTTTAAAATTAAAGACTTAATATATTTAAGCCTTGTTTGGCAAAATAAATTAAAACTACTTTAATTTATTTTAATAACCACTTATAATATAGTTATTTGTCACACTTCTAATTAATTAAGTTTTCATACTTAATTTAATTAATACTAATAACAATTCATTGCATAATATAATAATTTATTTAATCATCATAAACCCTCTAACTTAATTATTAAATTAAATTAGATTACTATCTCAAAATAATTACTTTCCTTAACTCATTAATTATTTATTAAACAAATAAAAATCAAATCACATCAAATCAATTAAACAAATACTTATTCAACGATAAACACATCCATTAAATATTTATATAATTTAATAAATATTTAAATATTAATTAAAAAACGGATTGTTACATCATTTCCCTCCTTACAAGGATTACGTCCTCGTAATCACAACTCAAACCACTCATTCGTTACAATCTTCCCTACTTACAAAGATTCTGTCCCCAGAATCGAAGACACAAATTAAACAAATAACTCAAAGTAATCTTTCATTATTTTATCTAAATATAGCTTATATATTTCCTACTACATTCATTACTTTAACAAATTGTAGGTTTCATTTCATAACTTTCACTTGATCTCAATATATTCTGTGTATTATATATCTTTTAACCCATTCATTTCCTTTTCTAAGGATCGTTATCATCAACACTCGGGATATTACATTCACCCTTTCTTCTAAGAATTTCGTCCTCGAAATTTTATTTATTAATCTTTATTCATTCAATCTATCAAAGTAGATTTTATGTCACTACTTCATTCATTCATTGGTTTCTATAACCACTTTCTTTCCACAAAGATCATTCTACAATTATTAACTTTTCTATTAAAAGTTTTACATTATTCTTTGATAACTCATATCCTTCTCACTTCAAAATCTCTTTTCTCATTTATTCAACATATTCATCATTCAGTGTCGCATTCTACGACTCACTTCTTTCTAAGGAATATCATCCTTACCACATTCACCTTTTAGAATATCAAGAATCTTTCACAATTGCTCAATAATTGGGAAGCGATATGAATAACAGGAATTTAAAAGATTCCAAATCATGCTGAGGGTCATAAGACCACGAACTATGTCCATAGTTGCAAGTAATCTTTTAACTTCAACTTTAACAGTCATAAGACTATAAGGACCCTCGTACTTAGGGTGTTAAGCCCTTCGTACGATGTATCGTGCACAAACATTTAAACGCTATGTGTATGTCCATAGTTATAAGTAATCTTTCAACTTAAACTTTAACAGTCATAAGACTATAGGGACTCCTCGTACTTAGGGTGATAAGCCCTTCGTAAAATGTATTGTGCACAAACATCTCAATGCCTCCGCGTAATCCCCTATAAAAGGGTTGTTCATCTCAGTTTTTTAACATCTGAATCCGCACCAAAACAATTTGGTTTGGCATAACTTCTCAAGAAACGCATGCATTTCATGAACATCTTTCAATATTCGTCTAGCTGAATCAAATAACAGACTTCTACAACAATTCGGACATCAATCGAAATATACATATACATATATATATATATATATACATATATATATATTCTCATATCTTAAAGAAATCTCAAAAATCTTTTTATGGCGTTACGATACCGCTTGTATTTACAAATCGATTTGAGGATTCTGTCATTTGGTGATTTTATCATACTACATTATACCATAGTGGGGTGACGATCCTTAGATCACATCCAACACTAGGTAATCTTGCATTGATGTCCATCGTTTTTATCATCTTTGCACCAAAGTTACATGATGCATTAATGATATAAAATATATTTTATATATTGCAAATCTTTTTGTCTAATAGAAGCAATTAGCATGAACATACGAATAAATGATATTGTTGTTAAAACTCATTGGTTCCATCATTTGATCCAATGTTTTCAAGAAAATAAAAGTGTAAACATCAAAGACGAAGTCAATAAATTTGAAAAGTCTAGCATAGCTAGTAGATTTAGAATACCTATGCTTCCACCATCAACTCCATTTTCTATAATGAGCCATTGCTTAATAGGTCTATCTATTCCTATTATCCTCAATACTCCATTCACACTTATCTATACCCAGTTTGTCAAACTTACCACACGTTATGAGTTCAGGAACTTGCCACAATCATATGAGTTTAAGAACTTATCCTAGTCAGACCATAGGCGTCCATTCACTGAGGGGTTCAAAAACATACCATATAATTATGAGTCACGAACCTACCATAAGTATGAGTTTTAAGAACTCGCACTTAACCTTATAATATTCTCTAACTATACTTTACCTATCTGTTATACACATGAGAAAAGAATCACCTTCTCAACAGGCATATAGCAAATAGCGTGACATAAACATTCCAATGAGTATCAATGTGATAAACTGAGTGCAAGCACAAAACCCTCTCCCATACAAAGGTTTGTACAACTCAGCCACCACCTGAGTCCTCAATTGAAATCCCTCCAAACTCTATCTTGCTTATAACTTGCTCTTTGCTCGATACGAATTTCTCGTATCACATTATCTATAACTCCTCATGAGTTTATCTCGTACTATCATAGTACATTATCTTCATAGCATCAAGCTATAATCATTCAACCATTATAAACCATCTTCCTTTTATAACTTAAACAGATCACGTCGTGATCTTATTCTATAATCATCTCCCTTAAAATTATTTTCTTAACTCGTGATCGTTTTGTTTTACGATCCTCTTTCTTTCTCTTTTTCATCATTTACGACATTATTCGTTATCTTGGCTTTTGGAGTTAGGAAACTCCCATTTCTTATCTTTATATCTCTTCAAGATTCTTCTTTGAATCTTCTTGTTTATATAACAATTCTTCCTTTAAGAATTTCTAACTTCATTTACATTGCTCAACATTTCATTCGAGTTCTACACTTTCATCATACTTATCCATTTCTACACTTGGTACACATCGAGTCTCTAATAATTTCAATATGAGTGATTTCCCACAAACAACCAACAAACTAGGTTCCGAGTTGCTAGTTCGTATATACTTCCGGTCTATGAAGGAATCGTTTAGCCCAGATACCATACATCAACTACTAAAGAGTACAATTGCACCATACTTAGATATAACTCTCTTTTCTTAACTTTTTTATCACTCTCTTTTTATAGACATTGTCTATTCATTATCACCTTACATCCTTATTATTGGAGTTGGGTAACCCCACATTCATATTTCTTATAACTCTACGAGATTCTTCTTTGAATCCTTGCACGCAAGTTTAAATCCCTTATTGTTCAAAATCTATTTGAGCTTATTCGTTCATTATCTTCACATCTCATCTCAAAGGTTATAGCCTAAGGTACTCTTACCTAAGGTTTCTAACCTACAACTTTGATACCAACTTGTAACGACCCCAAAAATCCATACAATTTAAATCTCAACTTCGGTCGTTAACCATACATTAAACCTCAAATTTTACATCCTTATTCAATGTTAAACTTGATAAAATTGCGGAATATTTAAAATGTTTATACATTTCCTTCTTTCTTGCCCTGAATCGCAACCTTTACATTACATCTCTTTGATTCAATCTTATATCATGAATCGTTACAACAAAATGACTAGACAAAGTCTTACATCATAACTAAATATCCATATACATTGGATAGCTCAACTTATAATTCAACAACATATTACGTTCAAAATGTGAAATACATTTCTCATAAAACATAAGTAATCTTCGTGAATATAGATCTCTATAACTCACTTAGCACATATCTTTACCTTAAAATCTTGACCTGCAAAAGTGGTTATTTGCAAGAGTGAGCTCGACAGCCCAACAAAGTCTAACAGTTTTCATGCATCACATAGCACATAATAACATGCTCGATATACATCTCATTAAAGTAATATGGCATACATGTTTTTAATTCACATAGCAAATATAAAGATTGAGTTCCTTATTCAATCATCATTACTTAGCCAAAACAATGTAGTCATATATTGACTTTAACATTTCATAATTTTTAACATGCATAACATATCATGCAATTTAAAACAGTTCATCAAGTCCACATAGAAAATAGGAACCCAAAGACTTGTCTTGATCGTTGTTTACCAATAATAGATTAACAGCTTACAGTTATCTGCACTTCACGTGCCCTACACAATTATATAATCATACACATCAACTATTAGTCACATAACAACACATAGTAATTGTAATGTAAACTCTACTCCACATCTCATAATATTTCCTATTAATTAGCACACAATGTTCAATTAGATTGTGTTAACTTTTTGACTTATGACTCACTATATTTCATAATCGAAGTTCATTCAAGTGCTTAAGTCTTGCTAGGAATACTTATTGGTTTTATATTAAACCCATTTCATATCCTATAATATTCATTTCAATTGAATTGAAACACTTTTTAAGTTCGTTAACACTTGGCACTGCTTTTCGACGTTTCATTTCATTCACACACGCCTTGATTTGCCTCTCTTGTGTATGCTTACTATGCTTCTATAACTTATCTAATACATTATTTATTAATTTTAAGCGTCATTATATTTACTAACATACATATTTTATAACTTAGGACATCATCTTTTATGGTCAGGATCACTACACATGCATATGTGCATGCCCGACGCCCTCTGATTGCCCCCGAAAACATAATAGTCCTAAATATGACCATTTTGACTACTATTACAAACCTCAAATTAAATAACTTAAAGAATGAAAGTTGTAGGTCTATTCGTCCTCATTTCGGATCATCTTGAATCCACTCAATCGGAGTTCGTATGAGAACGTTATGGCCATTTTACTACAGGAGGCCAAAACTGTCCGACTCAGACTTTTGTTCGGCTCATGGCCATGAGAACTAAGTCATTCATGGCGCCTGTTGCTTGAGATTGGTGTTGGGGCACGAATTTCAGCGTTGGGGCGTGAACTTTTGGCACTGGGGCGCGAATTTTGGCGCTGGGGCTCTATTTGTTGCGCTGGGGCGCCGAAAACTAACAGAACGTAGCCCACGAAGAACAGAACAACTAAATTTCTGTCTATAACTTAATTTCTAACACAAATTAACATGTATAGCTTATGTCAATTACACATATACACATTACCCAACATACATATACTAATTTAAACCATTAAACAACAATCACAGAAAACTTAATTCCTTGAAAACCATATTTTAAACCCAAAAAGTCCATCTTTATACTTCTGAACCATTGTGAACACAAAAATCACGATTTATAACCCAATTTTGATTCCTTGAGACTACGATTCTCTGAATTTCATACCCAATTAACATAATCACACTTCAATTTCATAACTTCACAATTAACATATACTAATTTTGATATTTCTATAAACCACGTTCATACATGAATGTTTACTGTAAAAACTAATTTCTCTTTCTCTATGAACGTAATTTACCATACCACACATATATACATATATACATGTTAGTTATTACCAGAACACATGATTTCATAATCATTTAGTAAAGCATAGTTTACTGACAACCTTTGAAAAACTTATATACAATGAAGTTGAGTTTCATGAAACACAGAGGCTAAATAATTATACTAGAAATCATATATGTTAAGATTATGTAACATACCTTTAATTTGCTCAGACAATCCTTTTTAATCACTGAGAATATCTTGAAGAACTCAGAACTTTCTCTTGCTTTTCTTTCTCAGACTCTCTCTCAAACCTCTGACAATCTTTTTTTTCTTAGGCTTAAGCCAATTGCATTATATGTAAAACTAAACTGATAACAATTATGCGTAAACTAAAAAACTGATATGGCCTAATTAATAACCACCATAACTATTATCAGTTACCAAAATAATAAGCGTATATCCATTATAAATATATTTTATTTATATTTTATTTAATTTAATTTATATTACTAATAAATCAAATTTAAAAATCCAAAAGCCATAAGGCTCCGTTTTGGCAAAACTCTTTAAAATTAAAGACATCATATATTTAAGCCTTGTTTGGCAAAATAAATTAAAACTACTTTAATTTATTTTAATAACCACTTATAATATAGTTATTTGTCACACTTCTAATTAATTAAGTTTTCATACTTAATTTAATTAATACCAATAACAATTCATTGCATAATATAATAATTTATTTAATCATTATAAACCCTCTAACTTAATTATTAAATTAAATTAGATTACTATCTCAAAATAATTATTTTCCTTAACTCATTAATTATTTATTAAACAAATAAATAATCAAATCACATCAAATCAATTAAACAAATACTTATTCACCGATAAACACATCCATTAAATATTTATATAATTCAATAAATATTTAAATATTAATTAAAAATATGGATTGATACATCATTCCCTCTTTACGAGGATTCTGTCTTCAGAATCACAACTCAAACCACTCATTCGTTACAATCTTCCCTACTTACAAAGATTCTGTCCCCAGAATCGAAGACACAAATTAAACAAATAACTCAGAGTAATCTTTCATTATTTTATCTAAATATAGCTTATATATTTCCTACTACATTCATTACTTTAACCAATTGTAGGTTTCATTTCATAACTTTCACTTGATCTCAATATATTCTGTGTATTATATATCTTTTAACCCATTCATTTCCTTTTCTAAGGATCGTTATCATCAACACTCGGGATATTACATTCACCCTTTCTTCTAAGAATTTCGTCCTCGAAATTTTATTTATTAATCTTTATTCATTCAATCTATCAAAGTAGATTTTATGTCACTACTTCATTCATTCATTGGTTTCTATAACTACTTTCTTTCGACAAAGATCATTCTACAATTATTAACTTTTCTATTAAAAGTTTTACATTATTCTATAGTTGCAATAAGGGCTTGAACTTAAAGTCAATATAGTTGCAATTTCACATAGACATATAGTGATTTTGGTTATATTGATGATTACATAGAATCTATCATCTGTGGATGCTGTGTAAGTAGGTCTTAGTGCATTGAAAAATGGCTAATACTCTTTTAGTGCTCTTGGCTACTTTCGTGTGATAGGTGAACAAGTCATGCATAATAGTGGCGATTGAATGAAGTATTAAATGAAGTTAGGATCCCATTATTTCCAGATTTGATTCATTTCGTCGTTACTCTTGTTTTAATTGTTATTTGCAATTTGAGACCAAACCAATCTTAGTCATTAGTTTGAGCATATAAATATAGTAATTTAATTAATGCATATTGATTTAAATTTAATCACTTTCTTTGTGGGGTCAATACTTTACTTACTCTGTATTGCTTGTTGACACATGTATGCTTGCATGAGTTAGAACTCTTTTGTTAAGGCGTTTAATTTAGTATTATTATCATTAGTTGTAAGCTATATTGTATGACTTAGACAATTCTAGTCTTATCTCATTTCAGTTTTTGTTTTAATTTCAGGTTTTTGGATAAATTTTTATGCGCACGCGGTCATCCAACCCCGACTTAACACCTGTTCAGGATAACATAAACGGGAAAGGTTGGAAAGAGGGTGTTCGTAGAAATTTACAAGCACAGTTAGAAAATCGATAACTAACATGGCGGTAATGAGGCACAAGGAGAAGAAAACGAGAGGAGCATAGGGCTCAAGGAATATTCCATGCCCAATATCAATGGACTACTGAGCCTAACATCGTCATCAAATGATAGCGACCCAATACATTCGAGATAAATATTGGCACTATTCAAATGGTGCAGAATACAGTTCAGTTTGGGGGTGCTGCTACAGATGATCCGAATGAACACCTGTTAAGTTTCATCAAAATTTGTGATACATTCAGATACAACGGTGTGACAGAAGATGCTATTAGACTAAGGTTGTTTCCATTCTCATTGAGGGATAAAGAGAAAAGTTGGCTTCATTCTTTGCCAGCAGGATCTATAACTACATGGGAGGACTTAGCACAGAAGTTCTTAGCTAAGTTCTTCCCAATGGCTAAGACTGCAAAGATGAGGACAACTATCTCTCAGTTTGAGTAACAACAGGGTGAGTCCTTATATGAAGTATGGGAGAGATACAAAGAAATGCTGAGGAAGTGTCCACATCACGGTATGCCAGATTGGATGGTGATCAACATGTTTTATAATGGATTGGGATGGCAGTCGAGACCGATTGTAGATGCAGCTGCAGGAGGGGCATTATGGGCAAAGAACTATGAAGAAGCCTATAACCTTATCGAGACAATAGCATCCAACGATTTTTAGAATCCTACATCTCGGATGCCACAACCCAAAGTTGCAGGTGTGTTGGAGGTTGATGCTATTACTCAGTTGTCAGCACAGATGGCAGCAATGGCAAAGAAGATAGATACTTTGGCAGAAGGAAAAGTAAAGACGGTTGCCTTCATATATGAGATTTATGTGTGGTCACACTCGACGGATCAATGTGCTATCACCGTAATCAAGCAATATATGAGCAACTCTGTAAAAGACCAAGGTCAATTTCGTAAAATATACCACCCCAACAAAATTAAATCATCCAAACTTTAGTTGGTCGACTAATCGAGGAATCGCCAGAATCGGTTTCAACCAAATAATCAATTTCAATCACAACCAACGTAGAACCGCTGATTTAATCCTAGACCAATTCTTTCTCACGGGATTTTCTCAACAACAACAGCAACATCACACTCTAGTTGTACCTCAGCAAGAAAAGAAATTAGAAGTGGAGGAGATGATGATGAAATACATGGCAAACACAGAAGTTATGATCAAGAGCCAAGCAGTGGCTATAAAGAATCTGGAAACTCAAATGGGGCAGATGGCGAACATGCTTACTAACAGGCCCCAGGGTTTATTGCCAAGTAATACAGAGACAAATCCAAGAAGAGGCGGGAAGGAACAGTGTCAAGCAATCACATTGAGATCTGGGAAAGATTTGTCAAGTACTGCAAGTCGCGCGTGTAAGACCCCAACTTTTATAAATAAAGATGAATTTTCAATAAATATTATTTTTGAATATTATGGAGTAAATTTGATATAATGTTATAGTTGTAGGTAATATTTATAAATTTTGCAAAGTAAGCAAGTTGTTATAAAATATTCATTTGGTGGGGAATATTCTTTTGTCGGGGAATATTCGAGACGACGCAAGACAATCATTGGTGGACCCCATTAACGAAAATTATTGTTTGACTAAGAAAACGACAAAAATACTTTTATGAAAATAACGATTTTGAGGTGTTACCGTTAAAACTGTTGAACTACTACCGGTAGTAAAAGTATAGTAATACGCGTGGTTGCATAGTAGTACTACTCAGATTGATTATTGATGCTTACGTGAGAAGTCACTTCACTATACTCAATTATTGCTACAAAGAATTCACGCATCATATCTCTTATATTATTGATTCAATTATTGTCACAAGATATCATCAGTAAAATATGTTATATTATTAAATCAATAATTGAGACGACAAGTTATAAATGATTAATAATTGTTGAAAGATTAAATATGTGTTGATTAAAAATAAAATGATTTGTGGTAATATTTGTTCAATCCTTGATGTATATAAAGAGTCTATTATGAGACGTTTGTGGTAAGTTTGGTTATTTTATGGGGGGGCCCATATGTCATCATCTAAGAGTCTCTTCGTCAATAGTAATTACCTTCGTCAATAGTAATTACCTTCTTCAATAATAATTACCTTCATCAATAGTAATTATCTTCATCAATAGTAATTACCTTCGTCAATAGTAACTACCTTTACCAAACGTCAAACTAATTGTCGTTTCACATTACAGGCGTCAAACCACTTTTCTTTTCACATCACCAGTCGTCAAGCCACTTTTCTTTTCACATTTCAAGTGCTAAGCTAGAAATCTTCTATAAATAAAGGCCTAGTGCTTCATTATTTTTCACGAATTCATTCAAGCTATAGAGAGAGAAAGTATAGAGAGAATAAGAGAGAAAGAAGAAGAGTATTCGTTACTACACTAATCTAAAGATTCAATCTACTACTAATGTGAGGGGTGTTATTCTTTCTTATTCATGAAGAGAGCTGTTGTTATTCCATTGCTTATTATTCATTGGAATAACTCAGATATGCTAGATTTACCCTATACTTGGTGACATTCTTCTATTATTCTGTTGGAACATCACATGCATGTGTTTTACACAGGACTGGTTAAAATCTTTATTATTATTCGTTGGAACATCCATCATGTGTTTTTTATACGGACTCGGTTTACATCTTTATTATTATTACGTTGGAACATCCCGCTCATGTGTTTTACACAGGACTGGTTAAAATTTTTATTATTCTGTTGGAACATCCCGCTTGCGTGCAAATTTTGCCTCGACTGGTTCCGTTATTATTATTACGTTGGAATAACTTGCGTCATGCGGGCAATCGAATGCATGGTGATTTCTTTTGTTATTCTATTCTTTATTATACTCGGTTGGTTAAAGTTTTGACTTCTATACTCCATGAAATTAGTAGAATATCCTTGATATTTGCGCTTCATCCAAAGATCTTTTCATGGAAATATTCTTCCGATCATTCTTGAATTTTCTTGTACAAAGCAAAGATCATGTTGACAATTTGGACATTATTAGTTCTCGGATAAATTAATTCTTGAACTTCTTTTATTGAATTCTTATATCATTGTCATCATCCTCATGTTTATATTATGTTGAAAGTTATCTGTGGCCTGTAGTGCATAGATGGACTTGGTATGATTATGACCAGGGATTATTCGGTGTAATCATGACCGTAATGTTATAAATGATGTGGTAAAAGTTATCATTGGCCTGTAGTGCATTGATGGATGATTGTTGGAATGATCATGACCATTAATGAATACATGAATGTCCTTGGGTCAGTAGTGCATGGATAATTTGTGGTCATGATACTAAAGAATATCCTGGTCAGTAGTGCATGGGTGATTCGATGATGTGGATTATTTATTGTCGAGTCCCAAATGATAAAAGACATGAAAAACCTTTTAAATCATAAAAGATAGTAGATTTTATTCTCTACTTGACTCTTTTAATGGATTGCTTGTTCCACCGCAGATTAAACTTGATGGTGTTATATTTTATCGGTTTAACATTGTTGAAGGCTAACGATAATTTATTCTCGCATTATCTTAGTCATATAATATTTCATCGGGCTAGTTGAGCTCACCTTTTTTTTCACCGTTCTCTTCGTGAAATGAGAACATAGCAGGGACTAGTCGGGGAACGGAATGACGGTCCAGAGGATAACATTAGTAGTCCTCACTATTCTGTGAAATAGTGTGTTAATAATTGTAATGAGGACTCCTTTTGAGTTTGTATAATCTCTAGTAGACATAATTGTATTCAAACTCACGAGTTATGTTTTGTCGTATTGTACTGGCAGGTTGTATTTGAATTTTTTGTACCATGTATCCGACGACCCAAGATGGGTTATGTATACCTAATTTTGGGGGCGCCACGGATTTGGTATCAAAGCTTAGGATATGATCCACGGCTAAGATGTGAGAATAGTTCTAGGGAGGGAGAGACGGGAATTCTTTCGCTAGTATGACCTACCTAAGTTTATGTGGTATTTAATTGGTCGGTCATAATTTAGGGATAATATGTTAGATGTCAATTAACCTTTGTTTTGTGTGATGATTCGAAAATGACATCCGAGAATGTTGAGAATAGCAATGGAGCACAAAGCATCGTTGATTCACCACATATCAATAATCAGGATAATGTGCATTAGGAAGGCGACAATCCTCATGCAAACAACAACACTGACCAAATGATGAATGATCAAATGTTCAGGGGCTTTATGCAATTCATACAACAGCAGGCGAGAGCGGCTCCTGTCCAAAATGCAGGTGGAAACACTTGAAACTCTCAGGCGGTCACCGCTAAACAGTTCAAGGAGCTGGGACCACCGGAGTTTAAGGGAGAGCCAAAACCACTTATGGTGGAAGTATGGATAAAGCAGATCACCAAGATATTTGATGTCTTGGGATGCTCCGAGGAGCAAAAGGTTCCCTTTGCCGCCTTTATGTTGTGCAGAGAGGCGATTCATTGGTGGGAATCGGTGAAAGCGTACTCAACTCCGCCAGATCGAAGATGTCTTGGGAGAAGTTCCAAGAGCTGTTCAACGATAAATACTTTCCTGGAAGTATTCGTCACATGAAGGAGGTGGAGTTTACCAAGTTGGAACAAAACAATATGACCGTGTCGCAATACGAGGCTAAATTTGCGGAGTTATCCCGGTTTGCGTCCCACTTGGTGGATAATGAAGAGAGAATGACACGGATATTTTTAAGAGGTTTGAAGCCGGAGATACGTCAACATCTTATTTCTCATAAACTGTGTTTATATTCAGATGTTGTAAATAGGGCTCGATTAGTGGAGTAGCGATAACGAGTCAACAACTAAAAGAGAAGCGCAAAAACAAAATGATAATACCAATGAGAAGCGATCATCAAGCGGTGACAACAAGCGTGGAGGAATCAACAAAGCGAAATGGTAACCACTTCGGTGGTAATCAGTGCCAAAACAATAAGAATGGACATTTCAAGAAGAGGAGATTCAACAATGATGGAAAGACGTCAGCACCAGCACCTGTCGTTAAGGAAGGAGAACGTCCACCTATCAAATGTTTCAAATGCGGAGGGGAGGGGCACATAAGTCCAAATTGCGCGATGCCGTCCAAAGCATGTTATAATTGTGGAAGAGAAGGTCACTTAGCCCGATTTTGTCGTTCACCGAAGACAAATTCAACTAGGATGGAGGCACCAAAGGCCGTCCCAGAAAAGTCAAAACCGGTAGTGCAAGGGAGAGCGTTTGTTGTGACCTCCCAGAAAGCAAGGAACCCGAATGAGGCCATCACGGGTAAGCTTATCATAAACTCTAACGAAATCTATACTTTATTTGATACCGGTTCTACCCATTCTTTTATTTCTCCTACTTGCGCTCATCGATTAAATTTGACTCCGGAGAAATTAGACTTTAACTTATCTGTGGAAACTCCGTTGGGAGAAACCTTCATTCTGACCCTTCGTTTATAAGTCTTGTTTGGTTCAAATCGGTACCCTCACATTACCGTAGATCTTATTTCATTGAAAATACTTGCATTTGACGTGATTCTAGGGATTGACTGGTTAACTACTCATCATGCAAAAATTGATTGTTTCCGTAAGGTTGTTAGCTTTCAAATTCCTAATCAACCTATTATATGAATTCAAGCGACCAAACCAATAAAATCAATCACGGTCATCTCAAGCCATAAAGCTATTCGTTTATTGAAAAACGGATGTCAAGCTTTCTTAGCTCATGTCACAGATTTAAACAAAAATACGTCAGTTTTGAACGATATTTCTATTGTTAATAAATTTCCTGACGTATTCCCCGAAGAACTTCCTGGCCTACCCCTTGAGCGTGAAATTGAATTTTGTATCGACCTTGAACCCGGTATAAAACCCATTTCCAAAGCCCCATATCGAATGGCTCATATTGAACTTCAAGATTTAAAGACCCAACTGCAGGAATTATTAGACATTGGCTTTATTCGTCCTAGTACTTCTCCTTAGGGTGCTCCTGTTATATCTGTGATGAAGAAAGATGGGAGTATGCGACTTTGTATTGATTATCGGGAGTTGAATCATGTCACCATCAAAAATAGGTATCCATTGCCATGTATTGATGACCTGTTTGACCAGTTGCAAGGAGCCAAATTCTTTTCAAAGATTGATCTTCGTTCCGGATATCACCAATTGAAGATTAGAACCGATGACATTCCAAAGATGGCTTTCAGAACTCGGTACGGGCATTATGAATTCCTAGTCATGTCCTTTGGATTGACTAATGCTCATGCTGCCTTCATGGATATGATGAACCGAGTATTCAAGGAATATTTGGATCACTTTGTGGTCGTCTTTATTGATGACATCCTTATTTATTCCAAAAGCCGTGAAGATCATGAGTAACACTTGAGGCTGACACTCCAAAAGCTTCGTGAATACAAGCTTTATGCCAAGTTGAAGAAATGCTGAAAATTCGGCTCGAGGAAGTAGCATTCCTTGGGCACGTAGTATCAAGTCATGGAATATCTCATTGACCCAAAGAAAGATTGAAGCAATTCAAAGTTTGGAGCATCCTAAATCGATGGACCAAAAAGCACGTAGCTTTCTCGGTTTAGCTGGTTATTATCGGAGATTCGTGGAAGGATTTTCTCGAATCGCTACTCCATTGACTCAGCTGACTCGGAAAGATACAAAGTTCGGTTGGAGCGAAGAATATGAGAAGAGTTTTCAAGAACTCAAGAGGAGACTCATTTCGGCACCTGTTCTGACAATACCATCTGGCTCGGAGGGATTTGTCATCTACAGTGATGCTTCGGGAAAAGGGTTGGGATGTGTTCTCATGCAACATGGAAAAGTCATAGCCTATGCCTCAAGACAACTCAAAGAATATGAGAGGAATTATCCTACTCATGGTCTAGAGTTAGCAGATGTTGTCTTCGTACTAAAGATTTGGAGGCATTACATGTATGGGGAGAAGGTGGAGATCTTTATGGATCATAAAAGCCTCAAATATTTCTTTACTCAAAATGAACTCAACATGCGACACCGACGTTGGCTTGAACTATTGAAAAATTATGATCATACCATCCAATACCATCCTGGAAAAGCGAACGTGGTAGCTGACACATTGAGTAGAAGATCATATGCAAGTACGAGTACGATATTGTCAACGCAAAGGCCCATTTTGTGTGACTTGCAAAGGATGGAGATAGAGTTAAAGACTCCAGGGACCCATGTGATGATGGGAAATATACGAGTAGAACCGACTTTAATCGATAAAGTTAAAGTTGCTCAAGTTACAGACCTGGAGCTGATGCGTATGAGGAAGAAAGTGCAAGAAGGTGCTATGCCGGAAGTAAGAATCGATGAAGAAGGAATACTTCGAGTCAACTCCAGACTTTATGTTCCTAACGACCCTGATTTAAAGTATAAAATCATGATGGAGGCGCACAACACACCGCTTTGCAATCCATCTCGGGAGTACCAAAATGTATCATGATATTAAATCATACATTTTGGTGGAGCAATATGAAGAGAGAGATAGCATTGTTTATCTCAAGGTGTCTAACTTGTCAACGAGTTAAAGCGGAGCATCAAGTACCAAAAGGTCCATTGCAACCACTTGAAATTTTAGAATGGAAGTGGGAGCACATTACCATGGATTTAAAGCACGGTCTTCCTAAGGTTTCTCAAGGCATAGATGCGATTTGGGTCATTGTTGATAGATTGACCAAGTCTGCTCATTTCTTACCGATACGAGAAACCTATACACTTGAACGTCTTGCTCGTATGTACATAAACGAGATTGTAAGACTACATGGTATCTTGCAGTATCCATAGTTTCGATCGAGACCCAAGATTCACTTCACGATTTTGGGTTAGTTTGCAAAAAGCTATGGCACAGACTTACGATTTAGCTCGACATATCATCCTCGGGGCAGGATGGACAATGGAGAGGACTATTCAAACTCTTGAAGATCTATTAAGACTCTGTGTCCTTGATTTCAAGGGAAGTTGGGACAAGTTCTTACCATTGGTGGAGTTTTCCTACAACAACAGTTATCAACCAAGTATTGGCATGGCTCCATTCGAAGCGTTGTATGGAAGAAAGTGTCGTTCTCCAGTATGCTGGGATAAGGTGGGTGAAGCAACGTTGTTGGGACCAGAGTTGGTACGTATGACTACAGAAAAGATTCAAACGATCCGACAATGTATAAAAACCTCACAAGATCGACAAAAGAGTTATGCTGATCTTATCGAAAGGACGTGGAATTCGATATAGGAGATCATGTGTTGTTGCGTGTTGCTCCATGGAAAGGAGTGACGAGATTTGGAAAGAGAGGAAAAATCAATCCTCGATTCATCGGCCCATTTTTAATCCTTGATCGAGTAGGAACTGTGGCCTATAGACTCGCTTTACCGCCAAGTATGTCTCGTGTTCATAACGTTTTTCACATATCCATGTTACATAAATATGTGAAAGACCCGAACCACATTATTGAGTTATAACCGGACGAAATAGCAGAAGATTTGACGTATGAAAAGGTTCCTGTTCAAATCTTGGATAAGAAGGAACATATTCTACGCTCCAAGGTTATACCTCAAGTCAAAGTTTTGTGGAGAAAGCACGATGTTGAGGAAATGACTTGGGAGTTAGAATCTGAAATGAAATCAAGGTATCCTTACCTCTTCGACATACCAGGTACGTACCCTAATTTCGAGGGCGAAATTTAATATGAAGGGGAGGTTGTAAGACCCCAACTTTTATAAATAAAGATGAATTTTCTATAAATATTATTTTTGAATATTATGGAGTAAATTTGATATAATTTTATAGTTGTGGGTAATATTTATAAATTTTGCAAAGTAAGCAAGTTGTTATAAAATATTCGTTTGGTGGGGAATATTTCTTTTTGTCGGGGAATATTCGTACGACGACACAATCATTGGTGGACCCCACAACGGAATTATTGTCGGATTGAGAAAATGACAAAAATACTTTATGAAAATAACGACGGAGGTGTTACCGTTAAAACTATTGAACTACCCGGTAGTAAAAGTACAGTAATACACGTGGTTGCATAGTACCACGCGGTATTGATTATTGATGCTGACGTGAGAAGTCACTCAGCTATACTCAATTATTACTACGAGAATTCACGCATCATATCTCTTATATTATTGATTCAATTATTGTCACAGTATCATCTGTAAAATATGTTATATTATTAAATCAATAATTGAGACGACAAGTTATAAATGATTAATAATTGTTGAAAGATTAAATATGTGTTGATTAAAAATAAAATGATTTGTGGTAATATTTATTCAATCCTTTATGTATATAAAGAGTCTATTATGAGACACTTGTGGTAAGTTTGGTTATTTTATGGGGGGACCCATATGTCATCATCTAAGAGTCTCTTCGTCAATAGTAATTATCTTCGTTAATAGTAATTACCTTCGTCAATAGTAATTACCTTCGTCAATAGTAATTACCTTCATCAATAGTAATTACCTTCGTCAATAGTAACTACCTTTACCAGACGTCAAACCACTTGCCATTTCATATTACAGGAATCGAACCAATTGTCATTTCACATTACAGGCGTCAAACCACTTTTTCTTTTTCACATCACCAATTAAATCAAGCCACTTACCTTTTCACATTTCAAGTGCTAAGCTAGAAATCTTCTATAAATAGAGGCCTAGTGCTTCATTATTTTTCACGAATTCATTCAAGCTATAGAGAGAGAAAGTATAGAGAGAAAAAGAGAGAAAGAAGAAGAGTATTCTGTTACTACACTACTGCAGTATTCAATCTACTACTAATGTGAGGGATGTTATTCTTTCTTATTCATGAAGAGAACTGTTGTTATTCCATTGCTTATTATTACATTGGAATAACTTTGTATACACAGCATGGTTTACCCTATACTTGGTGACATTCTTCTATTATTACATTGGAACATCCACATGCGTGTGTTTTACTGGGACACGGTTAAAATCTTTATTATTATTCTGTTAGAACATCATGTCTCGTGTGTTTTACACCGGACACGGGTTAAAATCTTTATTATTATTACATTTGGAACATCACATGCATGCTCATTTTACAGATAGGGTTCCGTCTTTATTATTCTGTTGGAACATCCCGTCGATTGCAAATTTTGCCTCGACACGGTTCCGTTATTATTATTACGTTAGAATAACTCACTCTGCATCTAAGTACCGCATGCATGGTGATTTCTTTTGTTATTCCATTCTTTATTATACTCGGTTGGTTAAAGTTTTGACTTCTATACTCCATGAAATTAGTAGAATATCCTTGATATTTGCGCTTCATCCAAAGATCTTTTCATGAAAATATTCTTCCGATCATTCTTGAATTTTACTCTACAAAGCAAAGATCATGTGACAATTTGGAAATTTATTAGTTCTGGATAAATTAATTCTTGAACTTGTTTTATTTAATTCTTATATCATTGTCATCATCCTCATGTTTATATTATGTTGAAAGTTATCTGTGGCCTGTAGTGCATAGATGGACTTGGTATGATTATGACCAGGGATTATTCGGTGTAATCATGACCGTAATGTTACAAATGATGTGGAAAAAGTTATCATTGGCCCGTAGTGCATTGATGGACAGTTGTTGGCATGATCATGACCATTAATGAATACACGAATGTCCTTGGCTGTAGCACATGGATAATTTGTGGTCATGATACTAAAGAATATCCTTGGTCAGTAGTGCATGGGTGATTCGATGATGTGGATTATTTATTGTCGAGTCCCAAAGTGATAAAAGTCATGAAAAACCTTTTAAATCATAAAAGATAGTAGATTTTATTCTCTACTTGACTCTTTTAATGGATTGCTTGTTCCGCTGCAGTTAAACTTGATGTTGTTATATTTTATCAGTTTAATACTGTTGAAGGCTAACAATAAATTTATTCTGCATTATCTTAGTCATAATAATTCTTACTGGGCTAGTTGAGCTCACCATTTCTTTCACTGTTCTCTTCAGGAAATGAGAACATAGCAGGGACTAGTCGGGGAACGGAGTGACGGTCCAGAGGATAGCATTAGTAGTCCTCACTATTCTGTGAAATAGTGTGTTAATAATTGTAATGAGGACTACTTTTGAGTTTGTATAATCTCTAGTAGACAATAATTGTATTTAAACTCACAGTTATGTTTTGTCGTATTGTACACGACAGTTGTATTAGTAAGTTGTATTTGAATTTTGTACTATGTATCTGACGACCCAAGATGGGTGATGTATACCTAATTTTGGGGGGCCACACAGTACTACCACGCGAGATTGCATAGGAGAGCAACGCTGTAGCCATGAGGTAGAGCGATCGGATTGCTCAAGAAGAAAATCTAGAAAAGTCTGAGGTTCAGCAGGAAGAGGCTGAGAAAACAGGTTTAGAGGAGAAGCTTAAGAGTCCATTATCACCAATTCACACTCAAGTTCCGTATCCGTAGAGTTTAAATAAAAAAATGGAAGATAAACAGTTCAGCAAATTCTTGGAGGTATTCAAAAAGATGCAGATCAACATACCGTTCGCCGAGGCATTGGAACAAATGCCCAGCTACGCCAAGTTTATGAAGGGTATGTTGTCAAGGAAGAGGAGACTAGATGAGTTTGAAATGGTAGCCTTGACAGAGGAATACAGTGCAGTGCTTTAGCAGAAATTACCTCCAAAGCTGAAGGATCCGGGCAGCTTCACAATTCCATGCACCACTGGAAAGATGAACTTCAGTAAGTGTTTATGTGATCTTGGGGCAAGCATAAATTTGATGCCCTTGTCAGTGTTTAACCAGTTGGGATTGCCAGATCCAAAGCCGACAAACATTGCATTACAGATAGCTGACAGATCCATCACATATCCATGGGGACTTGTTGAAGATGTGTTGGTTAAGGTGGACAAGTTTTTTTTCCAGTTGACTTCATCATTCTAGACTACAAGGAGGACAAAAGCATACCAATAATACTGGGGAGACCATTCTTGGCCACATGCAGAATGTCAATAGATGTGCAAAAAGGTGAACTCACTATGCGTGTTCAGGATCAAGAGATCACCTTCAACGTATTTAAAGCAATAAAGTTACCAACGGATGAAGAAGAGTGCTTCTTGGTTGACGTGGTGGATTGGGGTCTACAGGATGAGGTAAAGAAATCGAGGAATTATGGACCGTTGAGGTGTGCAACGGGTAAAAATTCAGAGTTAAAGGTAGAGCCATTGACGAAAGATGAAGTCATTAAATTTCGGGGTACGGAGGACAAGAAGGAAGGCACCTCAATTCTGTCTGTGACATGAAACTCAGAGATAGTCAAGCTAATTGACTATAACTTAGCGCTGGATGGGAGGCAACCCATTATTTCCATCTCCATTAATTTTTTTTTTAGTTATTCATTCTTGATTATTTCAGTAGTTATATCGAATTCATTTTTAATAGGATACTAGATGTTCATGCTTAAGTGTGTAGCAAGAATTGCTTTGCGAATATTTGCAAGATGTTAGCATTATGCGGCCACTAAGACATGCATTAACAAGGTGAATTAATGTCTATGCAAGAACCATCATTGGACAACATCACTGATAGGTAGAGTGGAATTGAATTTTAGCATTGCAGATATCAGCATCGCGCGACAGCGCGGCCTAGTTAGCACAAACTCGCGTGCCCACGTATCAAGTCAATTTTGACAACAATTCATTCTACAAGTCTCTCGCTACCACGCCTTACCAAATTTCAAGATAAACTTCATGGCGATCGCATGTGACACCGATTAAGACAGATCTGAACATTTTAAATAGAGTTGTGGACCATTTGGACTCTCATTTGGAATAATAACAGACGCAAAATTCTCTCACTCTCCATAACTCACGTCATTGTCTATCTATAAGTTACAAGTTTTTGCCGTACATCTCTCAATTACTTAGCCACGATTCTCTCCTCATTCAAAGTCCATATCTCCTCAACTTCTCCAAGTGCAATATAAAGCTAGGGTTCCTAATTTGGATTGCAGAAATGAGTATTGGGGGTTATCAATTCTTCAAGCTTTTCTTCATTCTCCATCATATAATCTGTGCAATCTCTATCAAATACAAATGGGGCCTAAACGAGCACGATCTATTGCGTCGTCTTCTTCACCCTCTTCGGGCAGTAAAGGGGCTGATATTGTGGATCACACCAAGTTCCTAAACTTGGAAGCTCAACAAGAGTACTACCGAATTGTGGCGAAGACGTTCGTCAAGGTGCGAGGATTCAAGTGGAGGGAAGGATGGCCAACATGCGCCATGATTCGAGAGAGAGAGAGGTGGGGTGGGTGACGGCTACTCCAATGCCCATTCCTATGAGAATAGTCCGCGAGTTCTACGCCAATGCCAAGGTCACTATGAGCGGTATATCTCTGGTTTGTGGTATCGAGGTAGACTACAGACCCTATGCCGTCTAATTAATTTTCAAAATTACTGATGCACCGCCAGTGGGGGCTGCTAATTGGGTAACCGGTGCTCATTCGGAGACCGACATGGAGTTGGTTATTGCGAGTTATGTGTGCTAAAGATGCGAAATGGACATACAAAGTTGGCATGACACAGCCTTGCATATTCCCAGTTGCAGCCCTGAACCGTTATGCAAAGGCATGGAACTTGTTCATATGTGCCAAGCTCATGCCTTCCTCCCATCAGCACGAAATAACTGGGGAAATGGCACTTATTCTGTGGGGCATAATCACTGGGAAGTACATTGACATTGGTAATCTCATTCATGAGAATATGTTGCGCTATCTATGGGGAGGAACCATTGGGAGCATTCCACACGCATCCGTGGTTGCCATGCTTTGTGCTAATTAGGGATGCCACTGGGGCAATGAGCAAATGCAATACCCAAACCAGGACATTAATCATGCCACAATTGAAAATTTTGAGGACTGGGCAGGTGGTGTACCACACCCACGCGGACTAGGATTCATCCTTGACCCACTTTTCGAGGTAGTCCGCCCCAAAGAACCACCGCAGACAGATGAAGTTTACTGCCCATCACACGCATACGTGCCACCTATGGCGATCACCAGCTCCGAAGGTTGGAGCGCAAAGTCGATGCCATGTACGATAATTTGGGCACATTTGTGACGGGACTCACAAGGGCCTTGGCCGAAGCTTTTGCGCAACAAGGAACAACATTAGAATGTCCTCAGTTCGGAACCGCAGCACCATATCCACCACCGAATTCACCACCCGAGGAGGGTGGCACAATCGATATTTAGGGGAGTTTTTCTTACCCTTTACCTTCCTTCAATGGGGCATTGAATATGATAAGTTTGGGGGTATTGGGTAGTATTTTTAGTTTGCATATAGTTTTGCATGATTAGTTTAAGTTTTGTAGTTTTTGCATGTTTAGTTTAAATTCTAGCATATAGTTGCATGTTATAGTGCATATCATGTTTAGTGTGCATATCTCACAGTTCTTGCCATATAGAAATTTTTGTCTAGCCAATGATGATAGTGAAATGTTGAAATGATTCTTGAGTATTTTGGATAATATGAGCTGAGATATAATGTTTTACACAATGCAATTAATAATGCTACTTAAATGCTTTCGGTTTGCAAAATATGTTCACAATCACTTGTAGGTATAAGAAGCACGTGTTGCAGTGCTCGATAGAAAAATGTAGTTTTAAAAAGGGAAATATGTGAAAATGGAGTATAGACTGTATAAAACATTGATTTTTAAACTTTGGGAAAACATGGGTATCAGTGTATAAAAAAAATTAAAAAAAAAAGAATATTGCACGGGGCTAAAAAAAAGAATAAAAAAACGTGGCTAATCTTATTTTGGAATACTCGCTACTTGAGTAAAATACTTGGGGATTGTCTCTACACCTAGCGCCCTAAGGTCTTTCATGGTCTAGGAGTCGTTGGTTGAAAGCTCGCTAAAGGGTAGCAGTGTGCCTAATGGAGTAAGTTATTGCACGGTCATGTGAAAAAGAAAAAAAGAAAAAAATAATAATAATAAAATAATAAAATAAAAATGGTAATAAACACCGCGGGAAAGTGCGAAAGTCGCCCTCGTGAGCAGAAATAAAGCAGTTAAGCCCATTGTTGAACCTTAGTTTATTTTTAAGATGTTGGAATAGTCTTGGTTGCATATATATATACATAAGTCTTGATTTAAGCTATAATTTTCTGTTGTGAGCAATATAACATGAGTATTCTGCGCCTAAATCAAGATTTGATGAACACAACACACACACACAGCATTTCTATAGCATTTTTGAATTACCTGAGTGTATGACATTATGCCTGCAGTTTGATTTGAATCTGTAGTCCTGAATCTAGAAAAAATTCGCTGAGGCAAATTGGACTGAAGTTCTATGATAGTTGGGACAATGTGAGATTAGTTGCATCATAATGTAGTTGCATAGTAATATAGCTGCATTTTTATTGTTCATTAGTATGCATTGCTTGAGGGCAAGCAACGGTTCAAGTTTGGGGGTATTTGATAAGTGGATTTTATACCTACTTATGGAGTACCGATTCATGCGAACTATGCCCATCTCAAGTACTTTTTAGTAGGTTTTAGCTGCATTTCATGTTAATTTACATTTCGCATACTTAAAACTCCTTTTGGTGAATAAGTGCAGGAATCGGCCTAATTTGGTGGTGTTATAGGGCACGGGGCTAATGGATGCGTGATGGCAAGGCAAAAGCGGGATATACATGGCATAAAGGTGCAATGGAGCAAGGAGACCAAGCATGGAAGGAGATTAAGCATGAATGAACAAGTAGCAGTGCAGCGATAGCATTTATGTAATCGAACAAGAACCAAAGATCTGTAGAGAGTGCAAGCGCACAGCAAGAAGAAGAGCTTGAGGCGCATACGCTGCGTGAGTACCAAATGGACCATGGAACCTCTCGCAAATTTGTGCGGCCATGAGCATGACAAAGCCTAAAGCCATGGCGCTGCATGAGAGCCTGGCTGAACATAGAACTTACTGCAAGTCTCGCTGCATGAGTAAAAGGTGGAGAGTCTTGAGGCATGCCATGATGCTAGAAAGCTAACTGATTTGTTTTATTTTAATTTTCAAATTTTAAGGGTTGTAATGTTTTTAAAAACGATTTCTGACTGGTGTCAAAAGGAGAGACTTGAGAATTATTCAGTTTTTTACGTATCTTTACATCATAATTAGGGTTTATTTTCTGGGAGAGATTCCAACGGGGGAAGAGGCCAAAAACTCTACTTTTCTGCTTCTTCTTAGGATTTTCTACCAGAGTTTATTATTATTATTTTGCTGGAATCTTATGAGGATTTGAATATTGATCTATATTTAGCAATTGGGTTTGATTGTTTCTACCTTTCATCTTTTAATTGTTTGTGTATTAATCATGTTTAGGTTTGATCCCATAATGGCTTTTGGTTCAGTCATGAACTAAACTCCATTATGGGATTCTAACGGATTTTAATATGTAGTTTGATTGAATGCTTAAATGTTGAATTGTTTTACATATCATATGGGATGTCTATCATGATTGTTTTGCATGTATGAATGCATGATCACCATTCGTTTCAGTATTTGTATGGAATTGACAATGAACATGCAAATATGGATTGTAATCGTGATAGTATACGTATATAGGGCTGTGTTATATGGCTTATGTATTTTGTGAACCAGATAGACATATATTGTTTCACCGTATAAGTTAGAATAAGGGCTTGAACTTAAAGTCAATATAGTTGCAATTTCACATAGACATATAGTGATTTTGGTTATATTGATGATTACATAGAATCTATCATCTGTGGATGCTGTGTAAGTAGGTCTTAGTGCATTGAAAAATGGCTAATACTCTTTTAGTGCTCTTGGCTACTTTCGTGTGATAGGTGAACAAGTCATGCATGATAGTGGCGATTGAATGAAGTATTAAATGAAGTTAGGATCCCATTATTTCCAGATTTGATTCATTCTGTCATTACTCTTGTTTTAGTTGTTATTTGCAATTTGAGACCAAACCAATCTTAGTACTTAGTTTGAGCATATAAATATAGTAATTTAATTAATGCATATTGATTTAAATTAATCACTTTCTCTGTGGGATCGATACTTTACTTACTCTATATTGCTTGTTGACACATGTATGCTTGCATGCGTTAGAGCTCTTTTGTTAAGACTAAAAAAGAGTCAACAATATGATGGCCATCTTCTCGGACATGGTGGAGAAAAATGTGAAAGTCTTCATGGACGACTTTTCTGTCTATGGGGATGATTTTAATGCTTATCTAGAGAATTTGGTGATGGTTTTACAGAGATGCACAGAAACAAATTTGGTACTTAACTGGAAAAAGTGTCATTTCATGATTGAAGAATGAATAATTTTGGGGCACAAGGTCTCGGCTAAAGGATTCGAAGTTGATAAAGGAAAGCTGAAAACGATTGAAAAGCTTCCACCACCAACTTTAGTTAAGGGAATCTGCAGCTTTTGTGGACATGTCGGGTTCTACAGGAGATTTATAAAAGACTTCTCTAAAATTTCAAAATCATTCACTACTACAAAACAGTAAATAGATAACGTAGAAAAAACGGTGTGGTTTCAATTAGAAAAACGTCGTGGTTAAGGATGTCATCTATTTGACACCCTTACACAACGTTTTTAAAACGTTGTAGTTAGACACATTATACAACGTTTTTAAGAAAAAAACGTTGTAAATTTATTTTCCATAAATTAATAGATGCTTAAAAACGTTGTAGAAGGTATGATTCCACAACGTTTTCTGGCTAAAAATGTTGTAGTTTAATATATCAGACAACGTTTAGGCACATTTACACAACGTTTATAATGTGTCATTTATTTATACAAATATACAACATTTTTAAAATGTTGTAGATAAAAAGAAAAAAAAAAGGTTGTGATTCACCTATATTACCAATGCACCTGCAATATGCTAATGCCATGATATATAGCTAAAAAGTCTAAATTCTCATTTAAATTTAAAGCCAAAATGTATCAACCATTCAAAATACATCCTAATAATACCATTCATTTACAGTTTCAAATTACTATATCCATAAAATATATACAAAACTATCCATATATACATCGACAAGAAATAGTATGTATAAAAACTACCAAGTTCAGCAATAGATTGTCCCACAATATAGATTTGTATACCTAGACATGTGTTTTCAAGAGCTATGCTTGCTGCTGCTAGAATCTGCTTCCCAAACTAGTGAGCAGAATGGGATTTATTCAAAACAGCCAAGCATACAATCAAATGTTGCAATATCATTTCCAGCAGCAACTTTTGCAACAACAGTATAAGCAGCAGATGCTACAAATGCAGCACCCATATTTTCAGCTGCAACAACAACAACTCTATCAGCAGTAGCAGCTTGCACAACAGCAGCAACATAATCAGCCGCAGCAGCTGATGTTCCAACATCAGCACTATCTTTAGCAGTCGCAACAGCTTCAACAACCACCTTATCAAGCAGAGCAACAACAGTATCTACTCTACCTACAACAGTTACAGCAACAATTGCAGCAGCGACAGCTACAACCAGGTCAGCAGGTTCATCACTGGACTGAAATTATTGTCGACTGGCTGGGAGCATGTTCATCACTCTCAATGCCATGACCTAAAAACCTGCCCAAAAACAAATAAATAGTTGTGTGAAAAATTATATAGTTTATCAATTGAAGGAGCCATAACAGTTGAAATGAAAAATGAACCCTGCAACCCAGTAAATCATCCAGTAGAGAATGATCACAAAAGGAAGCATCATCAACTTCTCTATTTATACTTATCAAGTATGTGGACGAGGCTTCGTTAAAAATTTGCATAAACTCAAATCAATAGACTTCTCAAACACTGACTGAGGGAATACTAAAATTAGCAATTAATATGAGAATATCAACTCCAACTGACATATCAAAAATAAAATCCAAACAAAATTCTAGGTAAAGACAATCTAGTAAAATGACTATTTACCTTAGTGTGACCCTTCAAGACAATCTCATTAAATACTAGGAATTCTGTTAATTCATCGAGTAATGCTTCTCAGACATTCCATACTCACCATCACCATACTCTTTTAGTTGCTTCTTTTGGAATGACTATACCCTGAATACTTGATGAATGCGAGCAGCTGCTTGAGTAGCATTACATATAGCAGCTAATGAATCCTTCAATGACAGTCCCTGTTGAAAGTCCCCATCACTGATTGGAGTTGGAGTTCGCTCTGCAACTATTTGTACAGCTATTAGTCCAGAAATATCTCCACCACCACCCTCCTTTGTATCCTTCAACTTAAGTGATGAAAGATGGGAGCTCAATGCAGATTCGGCTAGATAACCAGCAATTCCCTTGTGTCCTTTGCTGGAAGCTAGGTCTGCTAGAGTTCTGCCTGTCGTATATTTGGGTGAAGGATCTGTCAATGCTCCAGGAGCTGCACCTTGAGAGATGAGGAAAGCCATTGTCTGCTCTCTAATGTTAACACAGGTTCATGCAATAAGACACCATGGTAAAAAAGGTTCAATTCAGCATCAAATAAAAGTTGAATAAGTCAGATCATCTCCAATAAAAACTTCTAAATACATCACTTGTACATTGTATGTAAGATATGTTAAAGAGCACACGAAATGAGCTGCTATCATACCATGATACTAGACAAGTCTAGTCGAGATAAGGACTAGTATAAGTGATAATCAGCCTCAGAAAACTAAGCAAGTCTTAGGCTTACCTCTTTTAGGAATATGTAATTAGCATATTCTTTGACATACAAGTAACACTATTCCTTTACTCTTACATCATTCAAATGAACCCACCAAATTTTCTCAAGGGCTCATAGTGTGACAACCATTACTAATTAGGCATGATAAACAACAAAAACTATTAAAAACAAAGAGAAAAAGCTTAGCTTTCTAAACTTGACATGAATCCCAAGAGCTATACCAATATCATGCAATACTTAACATCTATAAGTAATTTAAATTTTCATCCATTATCCATCCATATGACTCATATGACCCCATGAAAACATGCTTCCAAGTTAGTGATTACTAGTTGCAAGCAGTGTGAGCACCATTCATAGTCAGGTCGTGTATGAATACAAAAAAATTGATTTTTTTTTTTGTTTGCAAGGCCATTCCAAAAGGGAATCCCAGTAACACCCTTTTGATTCATTACAAAAACAAAACTCTAACTTGTACGAATAAATTTTGCCTTCATTCCTATGAACCCATAAACCTTTTCTTCCAATCTAATAAATCTAAGCTTCAGTCTTCGATACCCCGCACGCACAATTTGAAAGTTATGCAAAACCCCTAAATCAAAAAGCATAACCTTGAGAAAGAAAAACAACAATACACATATTTAAACAAACAGAGGAGAATGAAAGGGGACCTGGAGTCTTGAAGCTTGACAGTAAACTTCTTCTCAACGCCAAGAACGATGGTATTGGTGCCTCTAACGTCGACGACGGCGTTACCTTTACGGACGGCTTCGAGCGCATATACAACCTGGAAGAGATGGCCATCTGGCGAAAAGACCGTGATAGCTCTTTCGTATGTCGCCATTTTACTATTTATATGTCTGCCGGTGGATTCTTTTTCTTTGATCTGCTTTCTCTGAGTTGTGTTGCGAGAGGAGAGAGAAGATTAAAAAGGGAGTGAGCAGACGATCTCGTTTTTAATTTCAATTTTTCACTTCCGCCCGATTTATTTTAAGCTCGGTGTTTTTGACATAGATAACATTTTTTAAAAATGTTATTTATTTAAAATTAAAAATTATCCTTATAAATAGATAATGTTTTTTCTTATATATCTACAACGTTTTGTTAAAAGACGTTGTAAAAAAAAAATACCACAACATTTTATATAAAAACGTTCTTGTTTAAGTGTTGTATTTATTCTTGTTTTTGTCTTATCGATGTGTGTAGAATAAGCATGTGAATGATATTCCTATTTACATATGATTTAATTATGATATATATATATATATATATATATATATATATATATATATATATATATATATATGAATGAATATGCAAGTATGCTTGCATTAAAAAAAGTCAGTAAAGTCATTTGATAGATAATAGAAACATGTGTACAAGGACTTAGAATGAATTGATCAAATATGTTAGGTTGATCCTACATAAGCAAAACAACTGTGTAAAGTCCTTAAAAAGAAATGATGTACAAGGACTATAAATATAAAAAGATCAAGCATGTTAGGTTGATCTTATGATGTAATAGATAAGCTTGTCTGATCGTCGAGCACTGTGACACCCCCAAATCCTTGTACTTCATTACCTCAAGATTTGGTATTCACGTAATCTAAACATTCATATATAACTACCCAATCATAATAAATTGAATAATAAAAACCTGCCCATACAGGATTACTTAAATAAAAACATTATCTCCCAGGTTTTCTAACCTTTAATACAATCATTCAAGTGTGGAAATAAAATTATTACATCACATCATTATTAAAAGTCTATCATCAATGATAAAATAAAATTACAAGTTTTCATCACTTGTACATTTTTCTCTTTTCTTTTGCTAGTTGTAGGTTTATCTACCTTCTCATTCATAGCTGCAATAAATGTATACATATGCAAGAGTGAGCAAACAAAGCTCACTTGAGATAAGAATAAATATCTTTACAACATTTGCCAAATAATAGGCTCAATAGAACTGAATGATATGTTCTATTAACTTTACAATATTTGCCAAATAATAGGCTCAATAGAACTGAATAATATGTTCTATTAACTTTACAACATTTGCCAAATAATAGGCTCAATAGAACTGAATGATATGTTCTATTAACTTTTCAACATTTGCCAACTCACAGGCTCAATGGAACTGAATAATTTGTTATATTAACATTCTTAAATAAACTACCGAGGGTCAAGTGACCATGAACCATGTCCACAGTTATAAGTAATCTTTCAACTTTAACTTTAACAGTTATATGACTATAAGGACTCCACGTACTCAGGGGGGTCAATCCTTCGTATAATGTATTGTGCACAACCATTTCAACGCTAAGCGTAAACCCCTAAACATAGGGTTGTTCATCTCAGTATTTAGAGTACAAGTCCGCACCAAAGAAAGTTTGGTTTGGATAAGCTTTCAAGGGTAATTGAAGTTAAATGATCATCATCTAGGGAACTAGTTGAATCCACAATGTTTGATAATACAACAGTTGTTTAATAACAGCATAACTTAGAACATTTGAGAATCATAAATGAACTGATTCTATACATCTAACTCATGCTTGAAATAACTATAGAGCATAAGTATTCAATATGATGAATAAAATGGTTAACCTTTGTTTGAACCGTAAAATAAGCTAGGTTCAAGTTTTATAATATTTAGAAATGAATTCCTGAACTTTAAGAAACTTGCTTAACTGTAAACAAGTTGGAATGAATCAACAAATGGAGAATTTCCAATAACATTAGAGTTTGAGTTTGCTCAAATGGATTTTAGAAAAAAATTACTTATTCAATAACAGTTGAGATAAAAACTCGCTCAATCAAAAGCATGCATTTATAATAATAGAACTAACTCAACGAAAATGTAGAATTAAAACTTGTATAATGTAATAAACGAACTAGCTCAACGAAAGTGTAGAGTTAGAAGAATTTCATAAACATAAGAAACTAACTCAATGAAAGTATGGAGTTAGAAAACTTGCCTCGAGCGTAAGCTAAAATATTAAACTAACGTTCACCTAAACACAATATTAAAAACCATAACATCCATTAGATATACTAATATTCATGTTTCAATATAAAACGCATTACTAGTTAAACTTGTTATTTTAACACAAGTCTTGTACTACGCTTTACATTTTAGAATTCCTAAGTGTTAATCATCATAACACTTAACTATTGTTCATTGTATAAACTATGTTATCACATAACGCATTTTCGATTTAATAATCATTTTTGAAACTTTGATCATACTAACCACAACTCACTATTTTATGTTAACCTTAACATTACATATTTAACATGTTAACAAAATCTCAGATCATGTTATGACATTTTCCCCAATTCTCGCAGAAATTAGCGAAGTCAACATCTCAAAACGGGTGGTATGGGGCATTTGCATACATACAAAAGTTTAGGATCGGGCTTGATTCTTGCCATTTTTTTTTGGCATCGGTAGCAGTTCTTGCCAAGTGTTTAGACAGACGCAGAGTCGGCTATGAACAGTAGCCGACTTTAGCCCAATAAACACAAATTTTACCAAATAGACAGTAATATTAACACGTAGAATAAATACAACAATATCATAAATATGATTGCTCACATTTACAATCAACTAGCATAATTTAACACTAACTACAACTATTTTAATTTCTCAAAACTCATGTTTTCAAACAAAAACTCCATTTTCGAGTTCCTTCACAAAATTGAACACTATGATTTCAATTTTTGTCCAATTTACCTCATTCCAATTGCGTTATACCCATATCTCATTGAACTAACAAATACAAGCCTCAATTTACAGTTTAATATAAGAATTGACCATCTAAATTGGTAATTTTCATGAACACATGAAAATATATATAAACATACACTGTCAAAACTTTTTCTTCCACTGTCAAACGAATTTAGCATACAATTGTTGTTTAAACATAATCTCTAATCACTATATACTCATATAATCACAAGTAACCAATTATCTAACAACAATTTGAAGAGATGAAATTTACAGAACATGAGAAGAATTCTTGTCGTGAAATACATATACATGTATATACACACATATATAACTCAAAGGTTGTGAACATACCTTCAATTAGCGTGTAATTCTTGCTACGATCACTCGAATTGTTGTGAAGATTTATTGGTTTCCTCTCAAATCTCTCTCAAGTTCTTCTCTGAACTTCTTAGCTTTCCTCTCTTAGGCTTAGACTAGACACTACTAGAATGTGAAAAAAATAAAACTGATATAATACTAATACGTATACTTATTAGGATATCAGTTATATAAAAATAACGTATAAGTTATAATTATATTATGTTTATTATTTTAATTATATTACTTATCTTATTTTATTTAAATAAACTAGAAATCTCAAAAGCCATAAGGCTTGTTTGGCAAAACCCTTTAAATTTAAAGAATTTATATAAAAAGCCTTGTTTGGCAAAAACTAAATTAAATTACTTTAATTTATTTTAATAACTCCTTATAATATAGTTATTTGTCACACTATATTTAATCAAGCTTTCATATTTATCTTAATTAATTCATATCACAATTAATTAAATAAATCCTTAAATCACATAACACAATACAAATAATATATCATTTAATTGAAATATCAACATAATAATCATTTCCTTAATTCATCAATTATTTATTTAACAAATAATTCTCCAAATAATATTAAATCAATTAAACAAATATTCATTTACCGATAATCACATTCATTAAATATTTATATAACTCAATAAATATTTAAAATTACATTTAAAATTCTGGAATGTTACATCATTCCCTCCTTAAAAGAATTTTGTCCTCAGAATCACAATTCAAATAATCAAATCGTAAACAAGCACTACACCAGAAATCGTAGTCTGCAAGGAGAGTCGAGGAAAACTCGAGAGCTATCGAGGCAGAATAGTAGTCTGCAAGATAGTAGATCTAGGAGTTCGTAGACTGCCAGGAGAGACGAGGAAGGATCGTGGTCTGTCGAGGAGAACTTCCTCAGGGCCGTAGTCTGTTGAGGAAGTCATGTTCAGAATCGCAGAGACAACCTGCCTACGAACCTACCGAGCATCTGCCTAAGCCAAGTCAAGAATCGTAGACTACACTTAGAATTGTAGAGTCTACTGATTACATGTAGAGATCGTAGTCAAGCAAGATCAGATGAAGACAACGAGCACAGAGTCAGAAATCGTCGAGTGTCAAGATCTGACTTCAGAGTCGTAGTGTCTACACAGCCAAAACTGAATTGTAGAATGTATAACTGAGACTTCAACAGGTGCTCACAATGCCAAGGCAGAATCGTAGAGAAAATATGATTCTCAACAAATGAGCACTCCCAGAATATCCAAAGGAATGAAGCCTCTGGTTGGCAATACAAAGATACATCCCACCTAAAGAAAACCAAAGAGCACCTAACGAATGGCATGCAAGCTAACAGAAGATCTAAATATCAATCAAATCAGCATCCAGATTGAGTTGTGAAGCCATTCAAGATGAAGTCTTCCACAAGATGATCATAGGAAGACTTCAGTAACTGACTAAGGAAAGTCAGCCGGTGCAGTAGCTGTCATGCGATAAGATGACAACGACCTTATAAGTATCCAGGATCGTAGTGTTTTCCAAACAAAGAAGGAATTGATGTAGTATACACAGAGATACTGGTCAGCCTCTAAAGAACAAGGCTAAAGTGATTAAACATTGGGTTAGTCCATTGATGAGAAGTGAATTGGAGATCATAAGGAGAAAGCGAGATGGACACACCACAAATCTAAAGTGTCTTGCTATTCAGAAGGGGGTAGAACAAAGAAGTCAAGCCATCAGTATCTAAGAACAGTTGAGGCAAACAGAAGTGTTGAAGCGCTGCACAGCAAGAAGGAAGAGGTGTTCTACATTGATGATTTAATAAACCCTCTTCAAGATCGTAGTGTTAACTCTACCAGTCAATGGGCAACAGTCAACAAGACACTACGATCAGGTCCAAGATGAAAAGCATCAGAAGTGTAGAGTTCAAACATATGAAGATTGAAGATTTGGCAACAGTTCAATCTGAAGATTGATATTTAAACAAAGCTTATTGAGAGCATCGATCGATGCAAAAGGACAACCTCTGAACATGAAATCAGAAGGAGGAAATAAAGTCGTCGACCTACCCAAGACATAAAGTAACATATCTGACGGGGTAGGTGAAATAGTAGACTGCAGTGTCAGAAAGTCAGAAAAGAAGATGTTATGTCACATCTGCAGTCTACATCAAATGACTCAAGATCTGCAAAGCATTTCAAAGAGCTTTTCAACGGCTATTTCTCAACGGGAAGATTGGGACGGAGTATAAATAAGACGGAGCCTCAACGATCAAGGTGCTAATTTTTTGCAATGTTGCAGAATCGTTGAGTTGGTAGAATGATAACGTTGACTCTACAAGTTCAACCTGAGTTTAAATAGAACAAGTTTCAGTGACAGTGAGACTACGAAGGTGGAAGTGAAGAAACTTTGAAGAAGGACTTAAAAAGATCAAAGATTCACTCAACAAAGATGAGAATGCCACTCGAATTGGCATCTAAGCTAATAGCCGAGAAGGACAAAAAGATAACATTCAAAAGAGTGGCAAAGCACAAGGCATATTCTAAGAGCCACTCTATGATTCACCATGAACCCAAAGCTGAAGCAGAGCAAGTGCAGAACCATGTCTGCCAACACATTAAGAAGGGTTCAAGAAATGGTGATGGTGCACAACTGACACTACATGAAGATGAGTAGAACAGAAGAAGATTAGTTTCACCAAAGATTATGTGGTATAGTCTCGAAGCAGAATGAAAAGAGGACCACACCAAGCTGCTAAGTATTAAAGATAATCAAGCTTAAAGACATCTTAGCAGCAACAAGAAGCCAGGGCGTGAGGGGTCCTTGTCCAGAGGGACTAAATGAAGTTCCAAGCATGTTGGGCTTGAAGAGTTCCTAGGGAACTAGAGAAGTTCCAAGGCTACTGGCCTTGAAGAGTTCTTAGTGAACTGAAGTCCCAAGACTGCTAGTCTTGAAGGAATCTTAGTGATTCAGGGTGCTGCCCTTCCTTACTGGAAATCCAGCTAGTTGAAAGCAGAAGAGTGGATTAGGATCTTGAGTCTCTGAACCACTTAAAACCCCTTGTGTATTTTACCTTATGTCATTTACATTATGTATATTAACTGCTATAACTGCTATGTATGTTTTAACTGCTTACAACTGAACTAACTCTAAGAATAATGTATGCATGATTATGAATATATCTATGAAGGGGATCTTTTACTTATTCCGCTGTGCTTGAAAAGATTCTTATGTTTGTCATCTGCTAAAACATTAGCTATACGAAATAAAAGAGAAAAGTATTAAAAATAAAAAGGATCTATTCAACCCCCCCCTTCTAGATCTATATTGTGCCTACTGGGAACTAACAATTGGTATCAGAGCAGGTTCTAATGCTATATTCAAAAGAAAATCACTTTGAGTCTGATCCTAGGCACAAACATTGTTCTAAACTAAGTTTAGTAGTAAGTCACTGGTTATATGCAGTTGAACTCACACGTTGGAAATATTGTGAATAGGTAAATGTGTATATACACCTGAAGCTGCTCAGATTGGTCCATGTTCTTGAGTGACATATCAACAAGACCAATCCCCGCCCACAGTCAATCTTGTAGTCTGAAGACCAGGCTAGAAAGCTCAAAAGATATCAACAGAAAAGAGTCAAACATCCTCCAGCCTGAAAAGATGAAAATGCCATACATGCTAAGAAATGATTATTCAAAGAAGAACTTCTCAAACATGTATATGACCAACCAGTAGCTGGATATAAACCTTATGAACTCAAGGATGTCAAAGAACTAAAGTTGCTGAGATCTTTATAGCATACATCTTCAAGACCACGACTGATTGATTGAAGGTAAAGAAGAACAACAAGCTATTAGGAGCAAACGAGAAACTATGCACATCAATGCCTAACCTCAGTATGTCTAAGTTATATGACTGTTAAGAAACTGACAGTAGAATGGTATGATTCCTCAGTAATATAATTGTATACATCATGTTACACCTCTTTATGCACTATAACGGTATCCTGTCAAGAAATCATAATCTACCTAAAAAGGTGTAGAGAGAAAGTACACTGAGGTTGGAAACTCAAATGCTTACAAACTTTCTCTCCATCCAAGTTTTAGGTTGAAGATGACATCTTGAAAGAAATCTGAAAAAGGTCATAAGCACATCAAAGGTTAAATAAATTTTATATGGAGCAATCTTTGTTGATGGGTTAGTATGTATGTACAAACCTATGTTCTAAGTGTTTGATAACATTCAGAGTATGATCAGTTCTACAAGAGTATCTTGAGGATTCGCAGAAACTGACCACCTCTATGAATCAACCAGATACGCATAAGTAATAGTGTTGACTTTAACTCTGTGAACATTTAAACTCTGTGAACATAACCAAACAAATGATGAAACCATCAAATGAAAAAAGTGTTTTATTAAAATGGAAAATCTTACACACACTCATCATCATGCATCTCAAAATGTAATATCCAAATTACTTCATGCATGAATTTGATTATTGGTGATTAATATGATGTTAATTCTAATATATGAGGAATAGGGTTTTTGAAACTAACCTGGATGGACCCATTTAACTATGGGTACCGAAATAGAAATATATCTAACCTATAGGTACTCGGTCTATCTAACCACACTAAGGAATGATGAAGCAAAACACTTTAGTCAATGAAAGATTCAACCAGCAGAAGGCTTAAGACTGTTTAGAAATGATTCTGATAAAATTCCCATATGTTAAAGTCTGCCCTTGAAGACCTGCTAAGCTAATCCAAATGAAGCTCACTTGGTTGTTGATATTTATATGGAAGCAGGCCATTCAACCAAAGATGGAAAGGGTCTTATATGCTCAATCATGCAAAGCATGTCATATGAAGAGAATCCTCAAGAAAGTTCACGACATAGGATCATCGAGCATCAAACATTAGGAACTCATTACGGGAGCAGAACTCAACGAGCACATATTGACAAAGAAGACTACGTTCGTAGTGCTGACAAATGATCATAGAATGATCAGTCCTGGAGATATCCATGTCTACGATGAAAATAGATTTGACTGTCAGTGGTGATTCCAGTTAGAAAGAAGCATGCAAAGATGTCTCCTAACGCACATGAAGAAAAGGAAGTCACCCCTCACTGAGAAGATGGTATGAACATGGGGAAACAGTGATCTGTTAAGAAACAACAAAGACCTTTGAAGTTATACTATGAAAGCGTGTACCCAATGATGAGAGTCCCAAAACTTTATGGCTGATGAAACAAATGAAGAACCATAGTCAGTAAGAACGTCTCAAAACGTACTACTGATAACCTTTCAGCCACCCAACCCAAGATTGTGGAGTGTCTACGATCATACATTTGATCGTAGTGTAAGAACATGAGGACACCACGATTACAACAAATGAAAATGTCTAAAGTTGGTAGAGGTCCTCCCCAGCAGGTAAAAGGTTAAATGAGATATCTGTGCAAATCACTTCTAAAGTATTTCATCTGGAAAGCGCCTCAGGGACAAACCTGACCCTTAGTTCACTCTAAGAGGTTGGCCCTTCCTGAGCTACCTTGACCCAGAAGGAATGCTAAGTAAAGTTCAACTCAAGGACCAAGTCAGTCAACTATCGTAGAGTCGAGGTTGAAGAGAACTCCATGATCGTAGTGTAACCTCAGCGATCGTAGAAGCAAACTCGACGATCGCAGTCCTACCAGAGGATAATCTAGCTCATGAAGAGCTCGGAAGAACTGGACAATTGCTCAACCATTCAGATTAAGAGGAGATAAGTTCAAATACAGTTTGGAAAGATATCATGTAAACGCATCTCAGAACTCAAGTGCCCAAACTGGCTCGGAGTACATCAGTGATCAAGCTATGCAGCATCAAGATGAGGATTAATGTCAAAACCATCCACTACAGCGTCTCTCAAAAGATGATCATTGAGTCGACAAAGGAAAATGTAGAGTCCATGGTTGCCTTATCATGATACTCTACAAACCAAAATGGTCAATGGTCAATCCACGTCATTGACGCCTATTTATTTTGAAAAGAGACATTAAACTGAAGAGTTAATGGGCGAGTTACAGCTCATTACTGGGCATCGTGCAACTATTGGTTGGTTAACACATCACTGTTTATATAGAGTTAGAAGGAACTGCCATAAAAGAAAATTCAAATTAGCAAACAGTTATCAGAAGCTATCGAACCTCTCACCCTCCCATTTTCAAAACCTAGAATCCTCTCAAAAGCCTTGCCTAAATCACAATCAGTCATCTCTCATAAACTCCTCTGAATCAAATACCCATATTCCTCGAACTATTTAAATGGAAGATTGGCGAGTAATCACTAACATTCAGCTCGGAACCAAGTCGTTTGAAAAATCCGAAAAGAAGTTCAGAGACATTCTCGAACTTGTGAAGAAAGCTGGATTCTCAAAATGTCTTAAGGCTAGCACTCAAGTATACACTGAACTGATCAAGGAATTCTACTCAAATGCATCCATAAATGCTGGAACCCTTTCAACCAAGGTTAAAGGTCAGTCTCTTAAGCTAAAATCATCCGATATCAATCAATGCTTAGGTTTCCCTGACCTAGGACTGAGAAACCTTGATGAGATCAACACTGAGCAAGCAAAGGAGATTATGGGGTACCAAAGAAACCCTAGTCTAAAGGATATGAAGAAAAAGGAGCCTCCTGATGAATTCGAGTTCCTTGCTGAAATAGTAGGAAAATGCATACTAAGTAAGGATACTGCACATGACACTGTGCTTGATCAACAGTTAAAAATCATGTCTGCTATAGTTCTGAAGAAATGAATAAACTTTGGAGTTACCATGTTTGATCAGATCTTCTAATGGGTAGAAAAGGCTGAGTTGAAGAAGTCTACAGAAAAACCCCTGACAAAGGTGTTTCATGGAAGGCTGTTGAGTATAGTGCTAAAGAAGAAACTGGGAAACAAAATCAAGAATGATGAAGGAGAGCCTTTAAATGTTCACAAAGTAATGTCTCCACAACTGTTTATGAACTGGAAGAAGAACCCAAAGGAAAACAGGAGGTTGACAACAACAGGGAGCAGCAGAAAGAACTCTGCGAAAAAGAGAAAGGCAGAAGAGGTGGAAAGCTCTGAGTCTGGTGACTCTGCACCAACAGCAACCACACCAGGAAGGAAGAAATCTAAGGGCGTGAAGAAGACTGAGTCCTTACCGAGAAATCTCTCCACAGAAGACAAGGATGAAGATGAAAAGGTCTCAACTACAGAGACCACAAAGAGGAGAAGTAACATACTGCTTCAAGGACCATTAAGGAAGAAAGCTAAAGGTGGTAGACAAGTAAGCCCCAGTTTCCCAAGAAAGTACATCTGATGAAAAAGAGAACGTAGAGTCAGAGGAAGAGAAGAAAACTAAAAGTGAATCCAGTATTGAAGCTGAAGCTGGATTCATGTAAGAAAATGCATAATCTGATAATGAAGAAAAATGCACAAGCCTAGTGGCTAACTCTCAGAGCATTCACTCTGATGATGAAGAAAATCTATAAGATGACCCAACTACATCTCCAAATGCAAATGCTCCAACAAGTCTAGATGATGGGTCAAATGATGTTGTTTCTGAAGAAGAAGAACATGCCCCTTCCAATACTGAAAGTCAAGTAAGCTTGTCTGATGATTAAAAGGCCTCAGAGTCTGAAGAGGAAGAAGAATCTGACTCTCTCATAGCTGAACCCCTAAGGAGAAGGAACAACTACAAATTAATTGCTTAATTTGCCTCTAAGAAGAGAAGTGATCACTCCACTGCAATCATTAAAGTGAGTGATGATGAATCCAAGGAAGACATTGTTGAAGAAGAGTCTGGCAATGAAGATCAACAAGAAGGATTCACTAATGAATCTAATCAGAATGCTTCAGGCTCTGAAAGAGAAGAAATAAAGAAAGATTCTGATTCTGTAAATCAGGAATTAGAGGAACCAACAGACTATCCTGTCCTCTTTCTAGCAAGAATCAGTCAAAGAATAGTGGTAGAAGTTTTTGATGAACTAGAAGAACTCCCAGCAGAAAGATGGGTAAAATATTGCAATAAACAACTCAAGGTTGTAAGGATCACTGCACATGATGTGTTCAAAAATTGGAACAACATGGAGCTAGACTGAACGACTATCCTCTACAATCCTGATGATCTGCTGATGAGATGGTTCTTCCAATGGATGCCTTGGCTAAAGGCACATACTGAAAGAGATGGAAGTTACTTCAGCTGGTGCTACTCTCAGTTTCCAAGCATGGAGCTAGTGGCATAGAACTTCCCAAGGGTAAAGATTTTTGCAACAATGATGATCAAAGACCAGCCTTACTACAAAGTCTACCGACATGCTGGCAACCATTATATTCCTTATGATCGCAGAGTGGGTTCTGACGGAAGAAGGATAATGACCAAGGACACGACCATAGAGTCTCTTCTCTCTATCATTGAAAATGATCAAGTTCAGTTTGAAGAGCTTCCCTCTGCTCAAGCACAAATGTCTAACATGCTGTCATCGTCCAACAATGACTGGCACTCAACAATCTTTCAGATTCTCACTACTTTTGAAAATCTGTCCAAGAATGAAAATCGTAGAGTCCAATCTGATGCTCAACAAAAGGCTGCCCAACTAGATGACCAAATTCTTATAGAGAAGGAGCTGTTGAAGAATTCTGATGAGCTGGTCAGGAAGATATCTCTAATCAATGAAGAGTCAAAGATGGTGCTGACAGCAGCAGGAGATAATTCAGCTCAAAATAGACTTCAAGCTACTATGGCTGATGTGTCTCTCAAAATCAAAGAGAGAGATCACATCTATCTGAAGGCCATACATGATCAGAAGGCAGAAGCTCTACAAACACAGAAGTCCAATGAAGAACAACTCCAAGTCCTCTCTGACAAGAGTGACAATATGAATCAGTCTTTTTCAGTGCAACTTGAACTAAGCCAACAAGAACTCAAGTTTGAAGTTGCTAACTTCTCTTACCTGATGGAGCAGCTCTCCCAAGTGATTAATGACAAAAAGGGGGAGAAAAAGAGGCATAGAAAGAGGAAGAGTAAGAGGAACTCAAGAAAGGGCAAGGAAAGCAAAAGGAAATAAGAGAAGAAGACAAAGAAGAAGATAGAAGAAGAAGAAGCTGGGTCATCATCTGAGGGGGAGCCAAAGCATGATGAGCCTGTATTTGCAAAGGCTGAGGGGGAGCCAAAAGAAGAAGAAAGGAAGTCCACATCCCAGGGGGAGTAGGAGCAAAGAAATCAAACAGATGAATAGTTGATCAACAAACATCCTGGAAGCATAAATGAAACCAAAGAGGTACATCTCTAACTAGTTAGGTATGTTCTGGATTCAGGATGTAAAATGTCATAGTGTAATAAATTCCATATTCGTATAAATGAAATTCATGATTATCTATTTTAGAAATACAGATGCTCACTGTATATAAGATTCATTCATAACATTCATATGCAGTTATTATTTTTGTCATAATCAAATAGGGGAGATTATCGAGAATAAGCATGTGAATGATATTCCTATTTACATATGATTTGATTATGAGATATATATATATATATATATATATATATATATATATATATATATATATATATATATATATATATATATATGAATGAATATGCAAGTATGCTTGCATTAAGAAAAAATGTAAAGTTCTTTGATAGATAATAGAAACATGTGTACAAGGACTTAGAATGAATTGATCAAATATGTTAGGTTGATCCTATATAAGCAAAACAACTGTGTAAAGTCCTTAAAAAGAAATGATGTACAAGGACTATAAATATAGAAAGATCAAGCATGTTAGGTTGATCTTATGATGTAATAGATAGGCTTGTTTGATCATCGAGCACTATACCAGAAATCATAGTCTTCCATGAGAATCAAGGAAAACTCGAGAGCTATCGAGGCAGAATAGTAGTCTGCAAGATATTAAATCTCGGAGTTCGTAGACTGCCAGGAGAGACGAGGAAGGATTGTGGTGTGTCGAGGAGAACTTCCTCAGGGTCGAAGTCTGCTGAGGAAGTCATGTTCAGAATCGTAGAGATAGCCTGCCTACGAACATACCGAGCATCTGCCTAAGCCAAGTCAAGAATCATAGACTACACCCATAATCGTAGAGTCTACTGATTACATGCAGAGATTGTAGTCGAGCAAGATCAGATGAAGACAACGAGAACAACGTCAAAAATCATAGAGTGTCAAGATCTGATCTCGGAGTCATAGTGTCTACACAACCGAAGCTGAATTATAGAATGTAGAACTAAGACTTCAACAGGTGCTCCCAATGCCAAGGCAAAATTGTATAGCAAATACGATTCTCAATAAATGAGCACTCCCAGAATATCCAAAGGAATGAAGCCTCTGGTTGGCAATATAAAGATGCATCCCACCTGAAGAAAACTAGAGAGCACTCAACGAATGGCATGCAAGCTAACAGAAGATCTAAGCATCAATCCAATCAGCATCCAAATTAAGTTGTGAAGCCATTCAAGATGAAGTCTTCCATAAGATGATCATAGGAAGACTTCAGTAGCTGACTAAGGAAAGTCAGCAGGTGTTGTAGATGTCATGCGATAAGATGACAACGATCTTATAAGTATCCAAGATCGTAGTGTTTGCCAAACAAAGAAGGAACTGATGTAGTTTACACAAAGATACTGGTCAGCCTCTAAAGAACAAGGCTAAAGTGATTAAGCATTGGGTCAGTCCATTGATGATAAGTGAACTGGAGATCATAAGGAGAAAGCGAGCTAGACACGCCATAAATATGAAGTGTCTTGCTATTCAGAAGGGGCCAGAACAAAGAAGTCAAGCCATCAGTATCTAAGAATAGTCGAGGCAAACAGAAGTGTTGAAGCACTGCACAGCAAAAAGGAAGAGGTGTTCTACATTGATGATTTAATAAACCCTCTTCAAGATCGTAGTGTTAACTCTACCAGTCAATGGGCAACAGTCAACAAGACACTACGATCAGGTCCAAGATGAAAAGCATCAGAATTATAGAGTTCGAACATCTGAAGATTGAAGCTTTGGCAATGGTTTAATCTGAAGATTGATATTTGAACAAAGCTTATTGAGAGCATCGATACAAAAGGACAACCTCTGATCGAGAAATTAGAAGGAGGAAATAAAGTCGTCGACCTACCCAAGACATAAAAGTAACATATTTGACGGGGTAGGTGAAATAGTAGACTGCAGTGTCAGAAAGTCAAAAAAGGAGATGCCATGTCACATTTGCAGTCTACATCAAATGACTCGAGATCTGCGAAGCATTTCAAAGAAATTTTCAATGGCTACTTCTCAATGGGAAGATTGAGAAGGAGTATAAATAAGCCAGAGCCTCAACGATCAAGGTGTTGATTTTTTGCAATGTTGCAGAATCGTTGAGTTGGTAGAATGCTAACGTTGACTCTACAAGATCCACCTGAGTTTAAATAGAACAAGTCTCAGTGATAGTGAGACTACGAAGGTGGAAGTGAAGAAACTTTGAAGAAGGACTTAAAAAGATCAAAGCTTCACTCAACAAAGATGAGAATGCCACACGAATTGGCATCTAAGCTAAGAGCCGAGAAGGACAATAAGATAACATTTAGAAGATTGGCAAAACACAAGGCAGATTCTAAGAGCCATTCTACGATTCACCATGAACCCAACACTGAAGCAGAGCAAGTGCAGAACCATGTCTGCCAACACGTTAAGAAGGGTTCAGGAAATGGTGATGGTGCACAACTAACACTACATGAAGATGAGCAGAACGGAAGAAGATCAGCTGCACCAAAGATGATGTGGTCCAGTCTTGAAGCAGAATATAAAGAGGACCACACCAAGCTGCTAAGTATAGAAGATGATCAAGCTTAATGACATCTTAGCAGCTCAGTACCAACAACAACAACTACAACAATAAGAAGCTAGGGCCTGAGGGGTCCTTGTCTGGAGGGACTAAATAAAGTTCCAAGCCTGCTGGGCTTGAAGAGTTCCTAAGGAACTAGAGAATTTCCAAGGCTGCTGGCCTTGAAGAGTTCTTAGTGAACTGAAGTCCCAAGACTGTTGGTCTTGAAGGAATCTTAGTGATTCAGGGTGCTGCCCTTCCTTAGTGGAAATCCTGCTAGTTGAAAGCAGAAGAGTGGATTAGGAGTTTAAGTATCTGAATCACTTAAAACCCCTTGTGTCTTTTACCTTATGTCATTTACATTATGTATATTAACTGCTATAACTGCTATGTATGTTTTAACTGCTTACAACTGAACTAACTCTAAGAAATATATATGTATGATTATGAATATATCTGTAAAGGGGATCTTTTACTTATTTCTTTGTGCTTGAAAAGATTCTTATGTTTGTCATATGCTAAAACATTAGCTATACAAAATAAAAGAGAAAAGTATTAAAAATAAAAAAGGATCTATTCAACCCCCCCTTTCTAGATCTATATTGTGCCTACTATGAACTAACACATTGTGCAGTCTTTTAGAGAAGGATTCAGTTTTTAAGATTGATGTGGATTGTAAGTTGGCATTCGAGCTATTAAAGAAGAAATTGACTACAGCTCCAGTCATTGTCGCATCGGATTGGAATATGCCTTTCGAGTTAATGTGTGATGTAAGCGACTATGCGGTTGGGGCTATCTTGGGTCAACACCGAGAGAAGGTATTCCATGCCATATACTATGCAAGTAAGACACTTTTGGAGACCCAAATGAATTACACAACTACGGAAAAGGAATTACTTGCAGTAGTATATGCATTCGATAAATTTCAGTAATATTTAATTGGGACAAAGGTTGTGGTTTATACGGATCACTCGGCCATTCGATGAAAATAACGGCGGAAGTTTTATCGTTAAGCTTTATTAAAATATTAGGTGTTAAAATACGATAATATGCGTGGTTTCATAGTATTACACGGTATTGATTATTGATGCTTACGTGAGAAGTCACTCGGTTATACTCAATTATTACTACGATAATTCTTTGCATCATATCTCTCTTATATTATTGATTCAATTATTGTCATAGTATCATCTGCATAATATTTTATACTATTAAATCAATAATTGAGACGACAAAGTTATTAATATTATTATTTGCAATATTGATGATGTCTAGAAGTTCTGTCAATGAGAGGTTGGGTCATCTAATTGCGCGCCAATATGGAGAAATCCTTATTGGAAAGCCCCTTCTTTTCTGGGAACGACTTGGTTGTTAAATATTGCGAATTATAATAATAATGATAAATGTTGTTAAAAATATTGAGGTGATTTTTATGAAGTATAATAAATATTGGCATATTTTTTGGACCCCTATTTACCTACTTTTCAAAATAATCGGTAGAAAATTATTTAATATAATAAAGGTGGGGCCACATATGGGGCCCACTAAAAAAAAAATGAAAGTCTTGGAAGATTTCTAGGAAGAAGGTAGCAGGGGACAACATTTTGATATATATGTATATATATTTAATATATATATTATAATAAGTTTTGTTTTTTTATGAAAAAATAGAATATATTATATTTTATTGTGCATAGTGCAACATAGTAAAATCAATTTTTTAAAAAAGCAAATTTGGCGTTGTCCGGTGATATTTTGAAAACATAAATGCGGTCAAGTGATTTTCTAATTCAAATAGTATCCTATCCATTCTCCTATAAATAGGATGCTTAGTTAGAATTGAAAATCACACCAGAATCAGAGAATTCTTATTTTATAATATTTAGCGTATTTCTTTCAAGTTTTAGAAAGCTTTGAGTGTAGAAAATAGTGAAAGTTTTCTTCAAGAATATCCCCGCTATACCAGTTGAAATACTCTTCTTTTCAAGGTAAGGGATGTTATTTTTGTTAAATATTCATATGAAATAATATTTTCTTCCATACTCTGTAGTATATAAGTAATATTATTTCGTTTCAAATTCCGAATTCTATACTCATTTTGTTAAAGTTGTGGCTTCTATACTCCATGAAATTAGTAGAATATCCTTGATATTTGCGCTTCATCCAATATCTTTTCTTGAAAATATTATTCTGAGCATTCTTGATAAGTTTTAACTTTTTCAAGCCATTCACGGGGTTACTATTCCCGAAGTTACTATTCACGAGTACTATTCACTCGGTTACTATTTACCCGGGGAACTATTCATGACAAAAATTGATTTCTTTTCGGTTCAAATCATTTTTGATATAATATTATTCCTGAAATTTACTCCACAAAGCAGTATCATGTTGACAATTTGGACATTATTGAATTTTGGATAAATTAATTTATAAATATTTAAAATTTATCCTTTACTTTCATTTAATTGAATTCTTATATCATTGTCATCATCATCATGCTTATATTGTTATGAAAGTCATCTTTGGCCCATAGTGCATAAATGGACTTGGTATGATTATGACTAGGGATTATTCGGTATAATCATGATCGTAATGTTACAAATGATGTGGTAAAAGTCATCATTGGCCCGTAGTGCATTGATGGACAGTTGTTGGCATGATCATGACCATTGGTGAATACACGAATATCCTTGGCCCGTAGTGCATGGATAATTTGTGGTCGTGATACTTAAGAATATCCTTGGCCGTAGTGCAAGGGTGATTCGATGATGTGGATTATTTATTCAAATTTGAGTCTCGTGATAAAAGTGATGAAAAACCTTTTAAATCATAGAAGATAGTAGATTTTATACTCTACTTGACTCTTCTAATGGATTGCTTGTTCGATTCTTGAGTTAAACTTGATGTTTATTATATTTTATCTCATTTATCTTTGTTGAAGACTAACGATAATTTATTCTGCATTATCTTAGTCATAATATTTCTTACTGGGCTAGTTGAGCTCACCCTTTTCTTTCATTGGTCTCTTCAGGAAATGAGAATATAGCTGGGACTAGTCAGGGAACGGAGTGATGGTTTAGATGTTTGCATTAATAGTCCTCACTATTTTATGAAATAGTGTGATAATAAATGTATTGAGGACTTATTTTGAGTTTGAATACTGTCTAGAAGACAATATTTGTATTAAAACTCATAGCTCATGTTGTATATTTAAGTTTGTATTTGTATTATGTACCATGTATTTGGCGACTCAGAATGGGTGATGTATACCTATTTTGGGGGCGTCACAGTTGGTATCAAAGCTTAGGGATATGTTCCCTGGCTAAGATGTGAGACTAGAACTAGGGGGGAGAGACGGAGAAATCCTTCGCTAGTATGACCTACCTAAGTTTACTTGTTATTTAATTGGTCGGTCAGAATATAAGGATAATATGTGGCATGTCAATTAACCCTTGTTTTGTGGCAGTATTTGAAAATGACATTCGAGAATGTTGAGAATAGCAATGGAGCATAGGAGACCATTGAGTCACCAACGATCAATAACCAGGAAAATGTGCATCAGGAAGGCAACAATCCTCATGCAAACAATAACACCGACCAAATGATGAACAACAGAATATTTAGGGGCTTTCAGCAATTCATGCAACATCAAGCGAGAGACACTTCTGTCCAAAATGTAGGTGGAAACACAAGCAACTCTCGGACGGTCACCGCTAAGCAGTTAAAGGAGCTGGGACCACCGGAGTTTATTGGAGAGCCAAAACCACTTAAGGCGGAGACGTTGATAAAGAAGATCACCAAGATATTTAATGTCTTGGGATGCTCCGAGGACCAAAAGGTTCCCTTTGCCAGCATGTTGCGAGGAGAGACAGATTACTGGTGGGAATCTGTAAAGTGTACCCAGCCTACCGCACTCAAAATGTCTTGGGAGAAGTTCCAAGAATTGTTCAACGACAAGTACTTTCCTGAAAGTATTTGTCACATGAAGGAGGTAGAGTTCATCAACCTGAAGCAGAAAAATATGACCGTGTCGTAGTACGAAGCTAAGTTTTTCGAGTTGTCCTGGTTTGCGTCCCACTTGGTTGATAATGATGAGAGAATGACGCGGATGTTTCTAAGAGGTTTGAAACCCAAGATACGTCAATATCTAATTTCTCATAAACTGTGTTTGTATTCAGATGTTGTAAATAGGGCTCAGTTATTGGAGCGCGATAACGAGTCAACCCAACCAAGAGAAAGAAGCCGTCAAAATGATTATACTAGTGGTAACAGTCATCAAAACGGTGACATCAAACGTGGAGGGAATTAACATGCCAGAAATGGTAACCACTTTGGTGGTAATCATGGCCAAGACAATAAAAGTGGATATTTTAAGAAGAGGAGATTCAATAATGATGGAAAGACATTATCACCATCACTAGTTATTAAGGAAGGAGAACGACCACCTATCATATGCTTCAAATGTGGAGGGGAGGGACACATCAGTCCAAATTATGTGCAGCAATCCAAAACGTGTTATAATTGTGGAAGAGAAGGTCACCTAGCTAGATTTTGTCGTACTGGGAAGCCAAGTCCAGTTGGAACGGTGACACCAAATGCCATCCCAGACAAGTCAAAACTAGTAGTTCAAGGGAGAGCGTTTGTTGTGACCTCCCAGAAAGTAAGGAACCGGAACGAGGTCATCACGTGTAAGCTTATCATAAACTCTAGCGAAGTATATACCTTATTTGATACCGGTTCTACCAATTCTTTTATTTCTCCTACTTGCGCTCAACGTTTAAATTTGACTCCGGAGAAATTAGACTTTAACTTATCTGTTAAAACTCCGTTGGGAGAAACCGTCATTACATCCATTATTTATAAGTCTTTTTCAGTTCAAATTGGTACCCTCACATTACCTATCGATCTAATTTCATTAAAAATACTTGCGTTTGACATAATTCTAGGGATTGATTGGTTAACTACTCATCATGCAAAAATTGATTGTTTTCGTAAGGTTGTTAGCTTTCATATTCCTAACCAACCTATTATGCGAATTCAAGCAACCAAACCATTAAAATTAATCACTGTAATCTCAATCCATAAAGCTATTCGTTTATTGAAAAATGGATGTCAAGCTTTCTTAGCTCATGTCACGGATTTAAACAAAAATACGTCAGTTTTGAATGATATTTCTATTGTTGATAAATTTCCTGACGTATTTCCTGAAGAACTTCCTGGCCTACCCCCAGAGCGTGAAGTTAAATTTTGTATCGACCTTGAACCCGGTACAAAACCCATTTCCAAAGCCCCCTATCGAATGGCTCCTATTGAACTACAGGAGTTAAAGACCCAACTGCAGGAATTGTTAGACATCAGTTTTATTCGTCCTAGTACGTCTCCTTGGAGCGCACCCGTTCTATTCGTGAAAAAGAAAGATGGAAGTATGCGACTTTGTATTGATTATCAGGAATTGAACCATGTCACCATCAAAAATAGGTACCCGTTGCCACGCATTGATGACCTATTTGACCAGTTGCAAGGTGCCAAATTCTTTTCAAAGATCGATCTTCATTCCGGAGATCATCAGTTAAAGATTAAAACCGATGACATTCCAAATACAACTTTCAGAACTCGGTACGGGCATTATGAATTCCTAGTTATGTCCTTTGGATTGACTAATGCTCATGCTGCCTTCATGGATATGATGAACCGAGTATTCAAGGAATAATTGGATCATTTTGTGGTTGTCTTTATTGATGACATTCTCATATATTCCAAAAGTCGTGAAGATCATAAGCAACACTTGAGGCTGATACTCCAAAAGCTTCGTGAAAACAAGCTTTATGCCAAGTTGAAGAAATCCGAGTTCTGGCTTGAGGAAGTAGAATTCCTTGGGCACGTAGTATAGAGTCATGGAATATCTGTTGACCCGGCAAAGATTGAAGCAATAAAAAGCTGGGAGCAACCTAAATCAGTGACCGAAGTACATAGCTTTCTCGGCTTAGCTGGTTATTATCGGAGATTCATAGAAGGGTTTTTTCGAATCGTTACTCCATTAACTTAGCTGACTCGGAAAGATACAAAATTCCATTAGAGCGAGGAATATGAGAAGAATTTTCAAGAACTCTACATGAGACTCATTTCAGCACCTGTTCTGACAATACCATCTGGTTCGGAGGGATTTGTCATCTACAGTGATGCTTCAGGCAAAGGGTTATGATGTGTTCTCATGCAACATGAGAAAGTTGTAACGATCGAGAAATTTGTAATTTAATTTAAATATTTATTGAATTAAATAAATATTTTAAATAATTTATTTATTAAGGAAAATAAATAATTGATAATTGTGGTGAATCAATATAGTAATTAAATTGAATAATGATAATTTTATTGAAGGATTTAATTTAAGAAATAATTAAATTAAATCAATTGTTTAATATTTAAAGAAAATAATTAAATTAAATGAATTGTTTAATTTAATTGAAACAAATAAAATAAATAAAGTGGTGTGTCTAATTAATTAATTAAATTGGATATATAATTATTTATTAAATTATAAGTGTAATGATAATAAGATTTTTATTATTATTAGTATAAATTATTAAAATGGTTACATGTGTGACAATTGGAAACTATGTAATATAAATAATATAATATTAATTGGGTTGGGAAATAGATGGTTAGCCAAACATGGCCTTGTGGCCTTTGGTTTTTTTAACTGACGCTACCTGTGTGACGCCACCAAAATTAGGTATACATCACCCATCTTGGGTCTCCAGATACATGGTACAGAATTCAAATACAACTTACTAATATAACTGTCGTGTACAATACGACAAAACATAAACTGTGAGTTTGAATACAAATATTGTCTACTAGAGATTATTCAAACTCAAAAGGAGTCCTCATTACAATCATTATCACACTATTTCACAGAATAGTGAGGACTACTAATGCTATCCTTTGGACCATCACTCCGTTCCCCGACTCGTCCCAGTTATATTATCATTTCCTGAAGAGATCAGTGAAAGAAAGGGTGAGCTCAACTAGCCCAGTAAGAAATATTATGACTAAGATAATGCAGAATAAATTATCATTAGTCTCCAACAATGTTAAACTAAGAAAATATAATAGACATCAAGTTTAACTGCAGCGGAACAAGCAATCCATTAAAAGAGTCAAATAGAAAATAAAATCTACTATCTTTTATGATTTAAAAGGTTTTTTCATCACTGTTATCGCTGGGACTCAACTTAATAAATAATCCACATCATCGAATCACCCCTACACTACGGCCAAGAATATTTTTTAGTATCACGACCACAATTATCCATGCACTACGGGCCAAGAATATTTGTGTATTCATTAATGGTCATGATCATGCCAACAACTGTCCATCAATGCACTACGGGCCAATGAGGACTTTTACCACATCATTTGTAACATTACGGTCATGATTACACCGAATAATCCCTGGTCATAATCATACCAAGTCCATCTATGCACTACAGGCCACAGATGACTTTCAAAAAGAAAAAAAATATATAAATATGAGGATGATGATAATGATATAAGAATTCAATAAAAAAAGTTCAAGAATTAATTTATCCAGGAACTAATAATATCCAAATTGTCAACATGATACTGCTTTGTAGAGTAAAATTCAAGAATGCTCAGAGGAATATTTCCATGAAAAGATGCTGGATGAAGCGCAAATATCAAGGATATTGCGACAACCCGAGAATTTAGACAAGTTATTAAAATCTTAAATGATTGATTTAAGGTCAAATAATAGACCTAGATAGAAAATAAGTGTATGCATTTGATGTTATTGTGATGAAATTTTGAGGATTTCAAAATTCTGTAAAGGATTTAGGTGAATTATTCAGGATTAAGTGTTTATGTGAATATGTTATGTGTTTATGGTTATATGAGTGTACTGATTATGGTTAAGGGTCAAGGGTTGATCAGATAAAGAATATATGTGTCAAACCCTAATCGTATATTAAGAACGACAGCGTTCAGTTAGAAAACTTTAACGTCTGATAAGAAACCCTAAAAATCGGTTCTGGAAACCCTAGTTTCAGTTCCGGGAGTCCAAAACCCTAATTCGGATATTAAAAACCTTAGATTGGGAATGCAATGCTATGTACAAGGTTTAACATTATTAATTATAAATTAATTAGGGAAAACCCTAATGAATTACTTGAAACCTTAATTGTTTATTAGAAAACCCTAATACCCGATGTGGAAACCCTAATTTTAGATTTCCAATAATTTGAAACCCTAATATGGGAATAGAAAGGATAATTATAATGCTTATGTGGTATTGATTATACTACTAATTAGGGCAAAGCTTAATTAATTAGCAAACCCTAATTTATAATTTTTGAACCCTAATTATTCCGTCAGAAACCCTAATTGTGCAGGGGTGGATTTAATTGCTAAAATAGCAATATTAATTGGGAAAATATTAATCCTAATTGGTTTAAGACCTAATGTAATTAGGAAATTATAATAATTAGGAAATCTAATTTCTAAAATTGAAATATTATTTTTCTATTTAAAATCCTAAAATGTGGTTTTGAAACCTAATGTACAATTGTGGCCCTAAGTGCTAAATTAGCAATTTTAATTAGGATAAATTAGTCCTAATTAGCAAAGATTGATTTATAATTAGGAAATTATAATATAATTAGGAAGCCCTAATTATAATTTAAAAATAATGATTTTCTATTTTAAAATCTAATTAGAAAATCTTAGAATTTTAATTGCTAAATTCTTTAGGGTTAAAACCTAAACCCTAAAGGGTTAAACCCTAAACTATAAATGCTCCAAACCCTAAATCCTAACAAACCCTAAACCCTAAGGGTTTGGCCAATTACAAATATCCCATTAAAATAAAAATCAAAAAGACCAAAATGCCCTTTGTGCATTTTGTATTATGTTACTTGTAGATCTAAACCTATGGTGAGTTGCTCACCAAACCCTAGACTAGCATGTGACTAAAAATCCATACAAATCAGCTAACAACAACTCCCATCACCACATTCATTGAATTCCATAAATATATAAGACTAAAAGAGAGAAAAGTTCATTCTATATTTCATTTTTTGACAACCTCTTCTCTCTCTAGAATTTCGTGTATGAGAGTGAGAGTGGGTGAGAAACAAAGAAATTATCAGCTTTTAACATGTACAAGATCAGATCAAAGGACCAAAAATCAAAATCAAGTTCAAAAGGTATAAACACCCTAATTCTAGAAATCCTTTGATTTGATGTTATATGTTATAATTGATTGGTTAAAGTTGTGTATTAGGGTGTCATTTGATGATCTGGGTTATAAAAACCTAGATCCATAACATCAAAGTTCACGAAATTGCATTTTTATGAAATCTGGAAAAGTGGAAAAAAATGACCTGGCAGTCGAATGTCAGAGGTTTTAGATCCGTGTGTGTTTGATGATTTGTGTTGTGATGTTATAAATCTGTTCTATGCCATGTGGTCTTTCATTTCCAACTTGAATCAACCCTATAGCATGTACAGATCGTAAGTTACAAGCGGTGAAAGGTCGATTGGTCGATCACGCGTTTTCGGATTTACAGGCAAACCCGAAACCCAGATCGCCTGACAACGTTTTATGTGCTCTTGATCTTGTTGTGGTTTAAGTTTTGGGCGAAGTGGTGGTTTTGATGTTTTTTGCTGTTATATGGACTACATAAATAAGCTTTTAGATCACTTAGATCATAACTAGGATGAAAGTTATAATAGATCAAACATGCGTTGACCACCAGCTTTGAAGAAATTGCAGGAAAACCAGCATTGTTCAAGAACGATTTTCGTGGCTACTTTGACCTAGCCCATATTTTTCGTGAGGTTAAGTTTTTAGGTTGGGTGATGTTATATGTATGTACCATGTCATGTTTACTACAACATGGAACCTTTATATCAACCAAATCGAACACAAAACGCAAAATTAAAATGGTTCAAAGTAGGTATCTTCAATTCTGGAAATTCCAGAAAACGAAGAACAACGTTGTCGAGACTTTTGATGGCTAATAACTCTTAGATCCGATGTTTTTAGCCATGATGTTTGTTAGTAATTGTAGTGTTGCATAGTACTACTGGGACTATGTGTTAGATTGCCCGAAACTTCATGGATTGAAAATTATAACCGGTCAAACCTACCACCTTCATCACTGCCTTGTCAGTGTTCTTGAGGCTCAAGAACACCTAAGGCGACGGTTGTCTATCGCTAAAGGCTTTAGCGACGGTTTTAATTATTTTTATTTTCTGAAAATTTCGAAAATGAATTAAAAATTAGAAAAATTAGATTTTTAATTATTAAAAATACATATTAAATTCGAAAAATTATTTTAACTATTTTGAGTATATTTTAGAAAATATTTAATATTTTTGGAAAATAAAAGGTATTTATTTATTTAATTATTATATTAAATAAATTATTTAAAAATGGTTTTAATTCATGAAAATCATGAAAAATTATTTTATAATATTAGAAAATATTTTAAGTTATTTTTTGATTACTTTTGATATTTTGTGATGAAATTCATTAATATTTTAATATAAATGATAATTAGTTTATTTAATAATTATATTAAATAAATTATAGAAAAATAAATTAATGATTTAAAAATCATATAAAAATGATTTAAGTGTTATAAAAATATTTTAAGTTATAAAATATAACTTTTGATATTTTGGCATGAAAATATTAATATTTTAATATTAATATCAATTATCGGATAATGGATTTTAGTGTTTAAAAATCATATAATTATGATTTTAAGGTATTAAAAATACTTTGATATATTATAATTATATTATAATATTATGTTATGATTTTCATTAATATTTTATATTAAATGAATATTAATGATTAATGAATTATGTGGTATTTAATTCATATAAATACGATATTAATGATTGGAAAATCATGATAAATGGTAATAATTATCCAAGAAAATTATTACGAGCCTAGGAAACATGTTTTTGTCGATAAGAAATTATCTGTGATAATTGTTAAGTGTTTAGGCAGAGTTTAATTGAACTTAAACTCGATATTCGTCCGACTAGACCGTCGGAATGATAAAATTATGTCGGTTTCAACTCAGACTTAAATAGTTTGACTTGATGCTATGTCTTATGTGCTGTATAGACTGATAGGCTTATGTGTTATGTGTTTAGGTTATTCTGTGTATATAAATATAACAGTATTATATTGTGATGATATTATTCTAAAATTGGAGATCTATTTTATTAATATTAGGTCTTGGATAAAGCGTTATAAATTGCGTTCTTTGTAATCAATGATTCGAAGCAAAGTTTTTTTTTTACTTAACTCTACTAAGAGTGTTTTATTCAAGCTTATGGTTAATCATTCTTTGATTGCCATGAAAATTATACTCTGTACATCTTGCATGTATAAGTCAGGTATGAAAGGCTGATCACCTTCATTACCAGTTGGTTCAGAAATGTTTGTTCATGTTTAAAACTTGTTCAGTCAAAAGTTTGTTCATGCTAGTTCTCAATTATATTGATGAATTATAATGACTCTTTATTCGACTCTTTCAATCATGATATATCCTTAAATTGTATTTAAACTTATTTGGGCAACTTTCATGCTCACCCTTGCTATATCATGATAAAACATTGTAGATAAGGCGAATGCGTTCGGATACAGGAAAAGGTTAAGGCCAAGTTCAGTTTGTGATAAAATGTGCGGCTATTTTGTAATAGTATAGTTTGTTAAAGGTGTTATATGTTAGAAAGTTTATGAATTGTGTTTAAGTTAAGGTTACTCGATTTTGGGGAAAAGTGTGTAAGTTTAATGTATAAACAATTTATGTTTATATCTTCCGCAATTAGTAATAGAAATAGTGTACCGGATCCGAGGTGATATGGGGCCTGGATTCGGGGATGCTACAGATATTCCACTAATTTCATGGAGTATAGTAGTCAAAACTTTAATCAACTGAGTATAATAAAGAATGGAATAACAAAAGAAATCACCATGCATGCGGTACTTGCATAGGCAGAGTTATTCAACAGAATACTAAATAATGGAAACCAGTCAAAGAAATTCGCACCAACAGAGGATGTTCAATGAATAATAAAGAATGGAATAACAATGTAAATCACCTTGTATGCGGTACTTGGCGTGAGACAAAAGTTATTCCAACGAGAATACTAATAAGGAACGGAATCAAAGTCCCAAAAACGCATGCAGAACATGATATTCCAATGAGAATAATACTAAAGATGAGAACTAGGTCCGGCGTAAAAAGGCGCAGACGAGGATATTCAATGAGAATAATAAAGAGGCGGAAGCAAGTCCGGCGTAAAAACGCATGCATGTGATATTCCAATGAGAATAATAAAGCGGAATAATAGAAGAATGTCACCAAGTATAGGGTAGGCCAGCGTATATCTGAGTTATTCCAACAGAATAATAAGAAATGAAATAACAACAGTTCTCTTCATGAATAAGAAAGAATAACACCCCTTACCGTAAAAGAAACTGAATATAAGAGTAGTTAAGTAGCAAAATACTTTTCTTCTTTCTCTCTATAATTTTCTCTGTCTGGAGTTTCAGTGAATTCGTAAGAAATAATGAAGGAGTGAGCTTCTATTTATAGGAGAATTGAAGGATACTATTGGAATGCATGAAGAATTTCAGAACGAAATAATTTTCGATCCGCAGCGAAAGGAAAATTGTTTTAGACCTTAACTTAATCATCCACATGTGAATTCCTCAAATTCAATGACAACTTATATATATATATATATATATATATATATTATATATATACAACATGTTGGCCACTACTTTATATATTATATATATACCCCATTTTAATTTTCCACCCTCCCGTGTCTAGATCATTTCCCTCACCATTATCAAATCATGTCATATATAATACAATCCACCACCCACCAAAATCTCTTACATTTTAAAACATATATTTCCTTTCCTCACCAAAATCTCATACCACACATACACGACACATAGAATATATATTATATATATAACCTATATAATATGCACATGTATATATATATATATAACTTATATATATATAATAATATAAAATTGAGACAACTTTCTACCGACGATTTTGAAAAATGGGTAAATGAGAATCCAAATAATACGCCAATATTTACAACAAATACTTCATAAAAATCATCTAAATATTTTTAATAACATATCCTCATTATTATAATTTTGTCATTTCAATTATTGATTTAATAATATATAAAATATTGATAATATTTGAATCTAATTAAGTGACTTCTCACGTAAGCACCAATAATCAATACCGTGTGCTACTATGCAACCACGCGTATTACTTTACTTTTACTACCGAGTAGTTCAACAAGATCAACAGTAAACTTCTACATAGTTATTTTCATAAAAATATTTTTGTCATTTTCTCAATCCGACAATAATTCTGTTGTGGGGTCCACCAATGATTGCGCCGATGTACGAATATTCCCTGCTAAAACGAATATTCCCCGACCAATCGAATATAATATAACAACTTGCATACTATGCAAAATTTATAAATATTACCCACAACTATAACATTATATCAATTTCACTCCATAATATTCAAAAATAATATTTATAGAAAATTCATCTTTATTCAAAAAGTTGGGGTTTTACAACCTGTTTGTTTTGTACCTGACGTTAGTGGGGAAGTGGGAGTCAATTTATATTTTACGCGTCTTATTCTTCCCTAAGGCTAGACAATAGAGAAAACACAGAGGAGAATGAGAGTGAGAGCTTGAGAGATTGTTCTGAGATTTCAAGAGGAAGGAGAGGATTGTTAAACCTTGTTGTCATCTTTTGCTAGCCAATAATCAAAGATTAAGGTATACCTAATTCTAATTCTCAGACTTGTGATTTTCTATTCTCTGTAAATTGATTTTGTGGGTTTGTGGCTCATACGTTGTGTATATGGTGTGGATTAAGTTGTAGAATCTGTTGTCATCTTGTATGCATATTGTACCAATTATCAAATTGTGAGAAATTGGATGTAGGAAGAAAATGAAAATAACAGTGTTTATGTTCATATGTTATGGCATTAGAAAGTACCACTTTTAGTGGTCAATTTGTGAATAAAACTGTAAATTGACGCTTGCATATGGTAGTTCATTGAGATACGAGCATAATGTAATTTGAATTAAGTGTTTTGGCCAAGTTTTGAGATGTCAGTGATGATTTTTGTGTAAGAAGTTCAAAAATGGAGTTTTATATGAAAACATGGAATTTTGAGAAATTAAACTAGTTTTAGTTGATGATAAATTGTGTTAATTGGTTGTAAATGTTAGCAATTATGTTTGTAATAGTTTATACCAATTGTAGATGTTAATTACACTGTTTGGTGGGTGAAATTTGTTGGGCTAAAAAGCAGCTCATCATTCATTCGACGTCTCTGCGTGTCAGCCAACACCGGCAATGTACTTGGCAGTGCCGAAAAAAAAAATGGCGTAGCATTTCTGCCACGGCCCAAGCTTTAAGTGTGGCACTGTTGTGCCACACCCTGAACTGAGACAGTGAGGTATGCTTGTTTGCAGGTCAGGCATATCAGACTTGTGTTAGTTTAGTGTGTATGTTAATGATGTTAAAACATGTTATAAACTATAATAACAGATGTTAATGTTTTGAAATGCAAAGTACAAAGATTTGAATAATTATTTAAATAAGTTATAAAATGAAACCAAATGAGATGTTTTCGAAAGTTCTAGATAAACGATAAGGTTTATGTTTATCAATGTTTGATTTCAGAGGCTTTAAATATGTTAACCTAAATGGTTAGGTTCTAGGTTAGGGTCATGACCTAAATGATGGTTTAAACCCCTAAAAGCTAATATTCATACAATTAATTGTGATTGCGATTTAAATGATATATGTAGGGTAATTGAATATTATATTATATTTGTGTAGCTTACAAACAAGGAAAGTCTTCTTACTCCATACTTTCATTGAGTTAGTTTGTTATGGTTATGCAAGTTCTCTAACTCTACTTTCATAATTGTGCAAGTTTCTAAATCTTATATTTGTCATTGAGCAAGACTATTGATTCTATCTTGATGAATGATTGAATAACCTCATTTAACCTAATTTGTTACATCGAATGAGTTTCACATTCTCATTTCTTGTTATTAGTATTCAAAACATATATTGTTCTAACACATTGATTCGAAGGAGATTGTTTGATTTCTTGAATATAATACTTTAGATATATATCAAGCTTATTCAGTTATATATGGTTGATATTTGATCTTTGACTTTGATAGCCTTGTTTAATTATACATTCTTGTATTAAATCTTTATTTATGGAAATTGAATAAGTGTTCTAAAATTCTAGAAACACTGATAAGCTAGTTGTAACGACCCCAAAATTCATACCATTTAAATCTCGACTTCGGTCATTAACCATACATTAAATCTTTAATTTTACATCATTATTTGATGTTAAACTCAATAAAATTGCGGAATATTTAAAACTTTTATATATTTCCGTCTTTCTTGCCCTGAATCGCAACCTTTACATTACATCTCTTTGATTCAATCTTATATCATGAATCATTACAACAAAATGACTATACAAAGTCTTACATTATAACTAAATATCCATATACATTGGATAACTCAACTTACAATTCAACAACATGTTACATTCAAAATATGAAATACATTTCTCATAAAACATAAGTAATCTTTGTGAATATAGATCTCTATAACTCACTTAGCACATATCTTTACCTTAAAATCTTGACCAGCAAAAGTGGTTATTTGCAAGAGTGAGCTCGACAGCCCAACAAAGTCTAACAGTTTTCATGCATCATATAGCACATAATAACATGCTCGATATACATCTCATTAAAGTAACATGGCATACATGCTTTTAATTCACATAACAAATATAAAGATTGAGTTCCTTACTCAATCATCATTACTTAGCCAAAACAATGCAGTCATATATTGACTTTAACATTTCATGATTTCAACATGCATAACATATCATGCAATTTAAAATAGTTCATCAAGTCCACGTAGAAAATAGGAACCGAAAGACTTGCCTTGATCGTTGTTTACCAATAATAGATTAACAGCTTACAGTTATCTGTACTTCACGTGCCCTACACAATTATATAATCATACACATCAACTATTAGTCACATAACAACACATAGTAATTGTAATGTAAACTCTACTCCATATCTCATAATCTTTCCTATTAATTAGCACACAATGTTCAATTAGATTGTGTTAACTTTCAACTTATATCTCACTATATTTCATAATCGAAGTTCATTCAAGTACTTAAGTCTTGCTAGGACTACTTATTGGTATTATATTAAACCCATTTCATATCCTATAATATTCATTTCAATTGAATTGAAACACTTTTTAAGTTCATTAACACTTGGCACGACGTTTTGACGTTCAATCGTCACACGCCCGATTTGCATCTCTTGTGTATGCTTACTATGCTTCTATAACTTATTTAATCCATCATTTATAAATGTTAAGCATCATTATATTTACTAACATACATGTTTTATAACTTAGAACATCATCTTTTATGGTCAGGAACACTACACATGCATATGTGCATGCTCGACGCCCTCTGATTGCCCCCGAAAACATAATAGTCCTAAAGATGACCATTTTTACTACTACTTGCAGAACCCAACCACAAAGAACAGAACAACTAATTTTTTTGTTTATTACTTCAATTCTAACACTAATTAACATGCATAACTTTATCGTAAACTACATATAACCGTTAACTATCATCCATATAACAATTACCAACAATTAAACAACTACTTTAGAAAAACTTTATTCTTTGAAAACACTGTTTTAAGAACCAAAACTCTATTATCGATGTTTGTTTACACAGTGAACATGGTAACCAAATTTTATAACTAATTTGATTCTGAATTTCATAACAAATCAATATACCTAACGTTCAATTTCATAATTATCTCTGTAATCTCAATTCTTCACCAATTCACTTCGTTCAAACTACGATTTCCTCGTTTCTTAATGATCTGGCATAAACAAGACCCAATTTATAAATTAACATACAAACTAGCCTCTAAATTTGGTACTTTCATAAGCTAAAAGCAAAATATACACTGTAATTCACTTTCTTCCTTTATAAACGAAATTAGCGAAGCAATTCTTTGTTTAAACACTAGTTCTCATATCCCAAACACATATAATCACCATAGTTCAACAACTACAGAAATTTTGTAAAAACATATATACATATCTAATATTAAGGTTATAGACACATACCTTTTATGCTTAAGAAATCATTGTTAAACACTGAGAATTTGCTTTGGTGGCTTTGGAATCACAGACTTGTCTTTCTCTCAAACTCTCTCAAACTTTATGAAACTTTTCTTTCTTCTCCCCTTTTCTCTCTTAGGCTTTAGCCAAATAGATTAGGTGTAACTAAAATAAACTAACGTATCTATTCAAAAGTTTTAAAACCGGCGCCACTAATGGCATTATTAAAAGCAATGATTTACCACAAATTATTATACATTATTTATATTTTCTTTATTTAATTTATATTATTAATAAATCAAATTTAAAAAAATCCAAAAGCCACAAGACTCCGTTTGGCAAAACGCTTTAAAATTAAAGACTTAATATATTTAAGCCTTGTTTGGCAAAATAAATTAAAACTACTTTAATTTATTTTAATAACCACTTATAATATAGTTATTTGTCACACTTCTAATTAATTAAGTTTTCATACTTAATTTAATTAATTCTAATAACAATCCATTGCATAACATAATAATTTATTTAATCATTATAAACTCTCTAATTTAATTATTAAATTAGATTACTATTTCAAAATAATTACTTTCCTTAACTCATTAATTATTTATTAAACAAATAAATAATCAATTCACATCAAATAAATTAAACAAATACTTATTCAACGATAAACACATCCATTAAATATTTATATAATTCAATAAATATTTAAATATTATAATTAAAAATCTGGATTGTTACACTAGTTCCAAACTAAACTTTCTTTAGTACGGAAATTCTAAATTCAAACTGAGACGAACAACCCTAACATAGGGGATTTTATACGTGTAACGTTTAGATGTTTGTGCACAATACATGATATACAAAAGGGTGATCCCCAGAGTGCGTTAAGAAGAGTGCATGCGGTCTAATGATTTGTTGAGGTTAAGGTAATAATACCTAAACAAGTGGACATAGTTTCGTGGTCTTAAGACCCTCGGATAATTAAAGTTTGAACTTGTTTTCTATTTTGATTAAGTAGAACAAGTTCTTTATCATTCGATGATAGATTGTTCACTCTCATGTTGTTATTATACTATCTTTATGTCGGTGAGCAATTGTTTGCTCACTCTTGCAATTAAACAATGCAGTTAAAGTTGAGAGAGGTGATGATCCATCTACTAGCAAGGGAAAGGGCAAGATGTCTAAGTGATTAAGAATTAATTAAAGTTTATTTAAATGATTGAAGTTTTAAGACTTGTTTTATTTTATAATGTATTCCCCAAACTAATGTAATAATTTTAAGGTTAGATTACCTAGGATTTATTTTGAGATTACGATGTAACCCTTTAATAGGAGAGATTATTGTTTAAGTTATTTTAATTATGTCTTTATCCTTTGAATATGGGTAGTTAGATATAATAGTTTTTGATAAGTGAGCACCAAATTGATTGTAAATGAAGTACCCGGATTGGGGGGGTGTCCTGAGTTGGTATCGAGCTTTAGGTTATGAACCTTAGGTGGGGAAAACCTTAGGAAGTAGCCTTTAAGAAGTCAGAAAACATAGAGGTGATTAACTCTTATCGGGTTTTAAGGAATGGATTAAGGTATCCATTGAAACTGAATAATAAAAGACATTATGTGCTATGTGTTAATAACTTATGTGCTCGCGAGTAACGAAAAATGTTAAGTAAAACTTAAAATTATTTTGTTGTCAGGATGTCTAACGAAGGAGGATCCAGTCCAACTAGAGAGGTGATACCTCAGGTACCTAGAGATGATGAACCCCGGGATATTCACGTAGTGCTGGAACTGTTGATCCAAGAGGATGAGCCTGTGACCGATCTCGAGGAGGATAGTCCTGAGGAGGATGATGATGAGGAGGATCCTGAGGAGTTTCCACCAAACTCCGTATTGGCTGAGATGTATGATGCTCTGTATGATCGTAACATAGAGTTACAGGATAATGTTGAGGAGCTGAAGGAGATGGTAGAGATGCATCACGTTGCATTGGAACAGAAGGAGGTAGAGATTCAGGAACTTGATTCAAAACTTGGAAACACCGAATGGGATCTAGTTCATACCAAGGGTCAGCATGAAGACCTGTTGGCAGTGAACAAGAAGATGAAGACTGACATGGAGAAGATGAAAGATGACTTCAAAGAGGAATCAACTAAGTGTGCAAGAGAAGAGGGTGCTTGTATGAAGGCGACTCAGCGTGTAGACTGTGCTGAGGCTAAGGTCCAAGTGAAGAAAGCCAAGATGAAGGAGATGGATTATTCTGTTAATTCTGTGATTGATAGGGTCCAGGATTGAGTCCATTATTACCCACCTCAATTTGAAGACTCGCCGTTGTTCGTGATGGATCATAGGACGGCATATCGCATCATGGAAGAGGAACGTCGAGAAGCCTTACGACGTCTTAATATGAATAAATAAAAAATAAGAGTGATGATAATAATATGTGGTTATTTATGTGACTAAATAAAGTTTTAAATCCCTTATTTTGAGATGAATAAAGGGATAATATTAGTATGTAATCCTGAAACTGGTTTAGTTCAGGAAAGTGGATGTTTTATAGCAGATATGTTATCTTTAGTATATTTAAAACATTATGAATGAATAAATATTAGAGTTTATTTGAAATGTAATGTGTTAAAGCTTCAATCTTGGAATGTTTAAGTTAAACCTTGAATACCCAAGAATTTGAGTAAGGAACTAATAAGCGTATAGTTTAACAGAAAATGCCTCCTAGAAGAAGACAACCACATCAGCAAGTACCTCCTGAGGGGTCTACTAACAATAACAATGAGACCAACATTAATCCAGTTCAGCAGTCGGTAGCTTTGTTGATGGGAGCACTTGCGAATCAACCGCAAGCTCAAGTTACGACTTTCAAGGAATTCAAAGCGGTTGGACCGCCAGAGTTTCAAGGGTCTATGAATCCAGTGGAAGCCAAAACCTGAATCATGGAAATGGAGAATGTGTTTGATGTTGCTAGAGTTAACGAAGATCAGAAGATTGGGTTCGCGACGTTTATGCTTAAGTCCGAAGCTAGCTACTGGTGGCAAGAAAATAAAGTTCGTGGAGGACAAGGAGTGGTAGCGTGGGATATATTTAAGGAGATGTTCTTTGAAATGTACTTTCTAGCGAGTTCTCGGAATCAGTTGGAAGTGCAATTTCTTGAGCTTAAGAAAGGAACTATGACGGTGCCAGAATATGCTGCGAAGTTTAACGAGTTGGCAAGGTTTGCCACTTATCAAGTTAATACAGATGAGCGTAAGGCGAGAATGTTTGAACAAGGATTGAAACCCTTGCTTTACAACAAGGTTTCAATGTTCCAGTTAAATACATTTGCGGTTGTACTAGAAAAGGCAATTATCGCGGAAGGTGGAAGCGATGCCTTGACCAAGTATAACCAAGATCAGAAGAAGAGAAAGAATGATAACGAGAATAAGGCTGGTGGAAGTAATGTTGGAACTAACCATCAGAAGAGGAAATGGAACGAGAATTCGACTACGGGAGGACAGCAGGGAAGTCAGCAGAAGAAAAAGTTTGAAGCTTGTGCGACGTGTGGAAAGAATCATACTGGGGTATGATTGAAGGGAAAGCGAGTGTGTTTCAACTGTGGTCAGGAGGGACACATTGCACCAAACTATTTTAGTCCGAAGAAAGGAGCATGTTTTACCTGCGGTTCAAAGGATCACATGGCTCGTGATTGTCCCAAGAAGCCAGCAGGAAGTTCAAGTGGTGGAAAAGGAAACAACAATGGTGGTGGTGTATTAACTATCACTGGACAAGCTCAGTTAAGCCGAACTACTGCAAGAACTTTCAATATGACCGTGCAGGATGCTATTCAGTCTAAGGATGTGGTGTCAGGTATCATTCCGATTAATGGTATTAATGCTTATGTACTATTTGATTCGGGTGCTACTTGTTCATTTATATCAGATGAATTTGCTCAGAACTTAGATTTATACCAGGAAGAATTAGAATTTCCCTTAGGTATAGATATTGCGAATAAGGAAGTGATTCATGTTAGATTTGTATATAAGAATTGTAAAGTGGTTATAAAGGGTCAAGAGATGAGGGTAGACTTGATACCAATTAGACTGGGGGAGTTTGATGTTATACTGGGAATGGATTGGTTATTCAATCACGGAGCAGTGATTGATTGCCAAAGAAAGTGTGTTAACCTTATGACTCCGTCAAAGGTTGTGTTCTATGGCAGCAAATCACCTCGACAAGCAAGTTGTCTGACGGTGATGCAAGCCAAGAAGTTGTTAAGATAAGGATGTGTAGGATACTTATCCTACATAGTTGATACACAAAAGAAAAGTGTGAAGTTAGAAGAGATACGGATCATAAGAGATTTTGTAGACGTATTTCCAGACGATTTGCCGGGTCTTCCGCCAGATCGACAAATTGAGTTCGTGATTGATTTAGTACCAGGAACAGGCCCGATATCTAAGGCACCATCTGAGAATGGCCTCGGTAGAGAGATGAAAGAGTTGATGGTGCAAGCGCAAGAATTGCTCGACAAGAAGTATATCCAGCCGAGCGTATCGCCATGGGGAGCGCTAGTGTTATTTGTTAAGAAGAAGGATGGATCGATGCGGCTCTGTATTGACTATCGAGAATTGAATAAGGTTACGATTAAAAATAAGTATCCGTTACCAAGAATCGACGACCTATTTGATCAACTGAAGGGGGGATATATTTTTCAAAGATAGACTTAAGGAGTGGTTATCATCAGTTGAAGGTGAGGCCAGAAGACGTACCGAAGATGGCATTCAGAACTCGGTATGGTCATTATGAGTTTCTGGTTATGTCATTTGGTTTAACTAATGCACCTGCAGCGTTCATGGATTTGATGAACAGGGTGTTTAAACCATTTTTAGATAAATTTGTGGTAGTATTTATTGATGATATCTTGGTGTATTCTAAAACCAAGGAAGAACATGTTGAACACTTAAAAGTGACGTTGGAGACATTGAGAAAGGAGAAGTTGTACGCTAAATTTTCAAAATGTGAGTTTTGGATGGAACGTGTACAGTTTCTCGGGCATGTTATTGATAAAGACGGAATTTCGGTAGATTAATCAAAAGTTGAAGCTGTAGTAAACTGGGATCAACCGAAGACACTGTCAGAGATAAGGAGTTTCTTAGGGTTGACAGGTTACTATAGGCATTTTATTCATGATTTTTCCAAAATTGCGACCCCGTTGACGAATTTAACCAGAAAGGAGGTTAAGTTTGTTTGGATGAAGAAGTGTGAGGAAAGTTTTCATGAATTGAAGAAGAGATTGAGCTCAGCACCTGTGTTGTCATTGCCTGATGATACATGGAATTTTGTGGTGTATAGTGACACATCGCATAAAGGACTAGGCTGTGTGCTTATGAAGAATGGCAGAGTTATTGCGTATGCATCACGTCAATTAAAAGATTACGAGAAGGGGTATCCGACTCATGACTTAGAGTTGGCGGCAGTGGTGTTTGCCCTGAAGATTTGGAGACATTATCTTTACGGAGAGAGGTGTGAGATATATACTGACCATAAAAGTCTGAAGTATATCTTTACACAAAAAGACTTAAAAATGCGACAAAGAAGATGGTTGGAACTAATCAAAGATTATGATTGCGAGATTTTCTATCATCCCGGAAAGGCGAATGTTGTTGATGTTGCCTTAAGTAGGAAGGGACGAGAGAAGTTAATGTTGTTGACTGCTCATGATAAGTTAGTGTCGGAAATGGCTAAAATGGAGTTGTAAATTAAATATCCGACAAAAATCAATGAAAAGTTGTTCCAGGTGGGAAACAATTAAACGTTGGTAGAGAAAGTGAACAATGCACAAATTTAGGATGAAGACTGCGACAAGATAAAATAGAAAATAGCTGAAGGTGAGGAAAACAAATTGAAAATCAATTCGGAAGGGTTACTGTTCAAAAGGAGAATTTGGGTACCGCAAGTACCATAAATTAAAGAAGAAATTCTGAGTGAAGCTCACAACTCAAGATATTCGATTCACCCTGGAAGTACGAAGATGTACCAAGATCTTAGACATCATTTTTTGGTGGTAGAATATGAAGAGGATGTGGTACGAGAGTGTGGCGAAATGCTTAACGTGTCGAGAAAGTTAAAATTTGAACATCAAAGGCCAAGCGGATTGTTACAACTGTTAGAGATACCAGAATGGAAATGGGAGCATATCACAATGGATTTTGTGGTAGGTCTTCCAACGACTCAGCAAGGGTATGACACCGTTTGGGTGATTTTTGATCGATTGACAAATTCGGCACACTTTTTGCCGATCAAGATTCGATTTACCCTAGATCGGTTAGCAAAACTGTACTTAAAGGAAATTGTGTCAAGACATGGTGTACCTGTGTCCATTGTGTCAGACAGAGATCCACGTTTCACATCTAATTTCTGGAAACGACTACAAGAATGTTTGGGAACACATCTGAGAATGAACACAGCATACCATCCTCAAACCGACAGATAAAGCGAAAGAACCATCCAAACACTAGAAGATATGCTCAGATCATGTATTATGGATTTCAAGGGAAATTAGGATGATCATTTACCATTGGTTAAATTTTCATATACTAATAGTTATCACGCGAGTATTGGCATGTCGCCTTATGAAGTGTTATCTGACGAAAATCTGAGAACTCTCAGTTATCTTTGGGATGAGGTAGGAGAACGTCAGCTATTGGGTCTAGAATTGGTGTAACAAACCGTCAAAATCATCAAGGTGATTCGAGCAAGATTGATAGCTGCACAAGATAGACAGAAGAAATATGTCGATCAACACCGACAAAATCGGGAATTCGATGTTGGTAGTTATGTTTTCTTAAATGTATCTCCCTGGAAGGGGAAAATTCGATTTGTCAAGAAAGGAAAATTAAGCCCTAGGTTTATAGGTCCTTTCGAAGTTCTTCGACGGGTTGGCGAAGTGGCGTACGAGGTAGCCTTACCTCCACAGTTAATGCATATCCATAATGTTTTCCACATCTCGGTATTGAGACCATATAAGCCTGATTATAGGCATGTTATAGAATATGAGCCCTTACAGTTTGAGAAAGACTTATCATATGAAGAAGTCCCTATTCAAATTATTGACAGAAAAGAGCAAGTATTGAGGAATAAGGTGATACCTTCTGTTAAGGTAATCTGGAGGAACCACAATGCTGAGGAAGCTACGTGGGAACTTGAAAATGTTATGATGAAGAATTATCCTCAATTGTTTGCTTGATTTTGTATAGCGATTCTGGGGATAGAATCTTGTTAAGGAGGGAATAATGCAATGAATGAATTTTTCGAGTTGTGATTAAGGGACGAGAATCCTTTTAAGGAGGAAGGATGTAACGATCGTGAAATTTGTAATTTAATTTAAATATTTATTGAATTAAATAAATATTTTAAATAATTTATTTATTAAGGAAAATAAATAATTGATAATTGTGGTGAATTAATTTAGTAATTAAATTGAATAATGATAATTTTATTGAAGGATTTAATTTAAGAAATAATTAAATTAAATCAATTGTTTAATATTTAAAGAAAATAATTAAATTAAATGAATTATTTAATTTAATGGAAATAAATAAAATAAATAAAGTGGTGTGTCTAATTTATTAATTAAATTGGATATATAATTATTTATTAAATTATAAGTGTAATGATAATAAGATTTTTATTATTATTAGTATAAATTATTAAAATGGTTACATGTGTGACAATTGGAAACTATGTAATATAAATAATATAATAATAATTGGGTTGGGAAATAGATGGTTAGCCAAACATGGCCTTGTGGCCTTTGGTTTTTTTAACTGACGCTACCTGTTTGTTTTGTACCTGACGTTAGTGGGGAAGTGGGAGTCAATTTATATTTTACGCGTCTTATTCTTCCCTAAGGCTAGACAATAGAGAAAACACAAAGGAGATTGAGAGTGAAAGCTTGAGAGATTGTTCTGAGATTTCAAGAGGAAGGAGAAGATTGCTAAACCTTGTTGTCATCTTTTGCTAGCCAATAATCAAAGATTACGGTATAACTAATTCTAATTCTCAGACTTGTGATTTTCTATTCTCTGTAAATTGATTTTGTGGGTTTGTGGCTCATACGTTGTGTATATGGTGTGGATTAAGTTGTAGAATCTGTTGTCATCTTGTATGCATGTTGTATCAGTTATCAAATTATTAGAAATTGGATGTAGGAAGAAAATGAAAATAACAGTGTTTATGTTCATATGTTATGGCCTTAGAATGTACCAATTTTAGTGGTCAATTTGTGTATAAAACTGTAAATTAACGCTTGTATATGGTAGTTCATTGAGATACGAGCATAACGTAATTTGAATTAAGTGTTTTGGCCAAGTTTTGAGATGTCAGTGATGATTTTTGTGTAAGAAGTTCAAAAATGGAGTTTTATGTGAAAACATGGAATTTTGAGAAATTAAACTAGTTTTAGTTGATGATAAATTGTGTTAATTGGTTGTAAATGTTAGCAATCATGTTTGTAATAATATGTACCAATTGTAGATGTTAATTTCACTATTTGGTGGATGAAATTTGTGGTTGTTGGGCTAAAAAGCATCTCACATTGCCTTCTTTAGTCTCTGCGCAATGTCTGAACAAAAATAGCTTTACTTGTGCAGTATACCAAAAAAGCAGTAGCATTGATTGTGGGTCCCAAGCCTAAGTGTGGTAGCAATGTGTACACACCCTTGAACTGAGACAGTGAGGTCTGCTTGTTTGCAGGTCTGCTTAGTTTAGTGTGTATATTAATGATTTTAAAACATGTTATAAACTATAACAACAGATGTTAATGTGTTGAAATGCAAAGTACAAAGATTTGAAATAATTATTTAAATAAGTTATAAAATGAAACCAAATGAGATGTTTTGAAAGTTATAGATAAACGATAAGGTTTATGTTGATCAATGTGTGATTTTCAGAGGCGTTAAATATGTTAACCTAAATGGTTAGGTTCTAGGTTAGGGTCATGACCTAAATGATGGTTTAAACCCCTAAAAGCTAATATTCATACAACTAATTGTGATTGCAATTTCAATGATATATGTAGGATAATTGAAGATTATATTACATTTGTGTAGCTTACAAACAAGGCAAGTCTTCTAACTCCATACTTTCATTGAGTTAGTTTGTTATGGTTATGCAAGTTCTCTAACTCTACTTTCATAATTGTGCAAGTTTCTAAATCTTATATTTGTCATTGAGCAAGACTATTGATTCTATCTTAATGAATGATTGAATAAGCTCATGTAACCTAATTCGTTACATCGAATGAGTTTCACATTCTCATTTCTTGTTATTAGTATTCAAAACATATATTGTTCTAGCACATTGATTTGAAGGAGATTGTTTTTATTTCTTGAATATAATACTTTGCATATATATCAAGCTTATTCAGTTATATATGGTTGATATCCGATCTTTTACTTTTATAGCCTTGTTTAGTTATACATTCTGGTATTAAATCTTTATTTATGGAAATTGAATAAGTGTTCTAAAATTCTAGAAACACTGATAAGCTAGTTCCAAACTAAACTTTCTTTAGTGCGGAAATTCTAAAATCAAACTGAGACGAACAACCCTAACATAGGGGATTTTATAGGTGTAACGTTTAGATGTTTGTGCACAATACATGGTACAAAGGGCTGATCCCCCTGAGTACGTTAAGAAGAGTCTATCTGATCCCTAATGACTGCTGAGGTTAAGGTAATAATACCTAAACACCGTGGACATAGTTCGTGGTCTTAAGACCCTCAGATAATTAAAGTTTTAACTTGTTTTCTATTTTGATTCGTAGAACAAGTACTTTATCATTCAGTATTTGTTGTTCACTCTCATGTTGTTATTATACTATCTTTATGTCAGTGAGCAATTGTTTGCTCACTCTTGCAATTAAACAATGCAGCTAAAGTTGAAAGATGTGATGATCCATCTACTAGTAAGGGAAAGGGCAAGATGTCTAAGTGATGAAGAATTAATTAAAGTTTATTTAAATAATTGTTCAGACTTGTTTTATTTTATAATGTATTCCGCAAACTGATGTAATAATTTTAAGGTTAGATTACCTGGGATTTATTTTGAGATTATGATGTAACCCTTTAATGGGAGAGATTATTTAAGTTATTTAAATTATGTCTTTATCCTTTGAATATGGGTAGGTAGATATAATAGTTTTTGATAAGTGAGCACCAAATTCGGTGGAAATGAAGTACCCGGATTTGGGGGTGTCACAAAAGTCATAGCTTATGCCTCTCGATAACTCAAAGAATATGAGAGGAATCATCCTACTCATGATCTAGAGTTGGCAGCTGTTGTCTTTGAACTTAAAATTTGGAGGCATTACCTGTATGGAGAGAAGGTGGAGATCTATACGGATCATAAAACCTCAAATATTTCTTCACTCAAAAGGAACTCAACATGCTGCAACGACGTTGGCTCGAACTGTTGAAAGATTATGATCATATTATTCAATACCATTATGGAAAAAGTGAACGTAGTAGCTGACGCATTGAGTAGAAGATCATATGCAGGTACGAGTGCGTTATTGTCAACATAAAGGCCGATTTTGTATGACTTGCAAAGGATGAAGATAAATTTAAAGACTCCAGAGACCCATGTGATGATGGCTAACATACAAGTGAACCAACTTTAATTGATAAAGTTAAAGCCGCTCAAGCTACAGACCTAGAACTGATGCTTATGAGAAAGAAAGTGCAAGAATGTGCTATCCTGGAAGCAAGAATCGATGAAGAAGGAACACTTTGAGTCAACTCCAGACTTTATGTTCCTAACGATTCTGACTTAAAGTATAAAATCATGATGAAGGCGCACAACATACCGTTTTCAATCCATCCTGAGAGTACCAAAATGTATCGTGATCTTTGACATACATTTTGGTGGAGCAATATGAAGAGTGAGATCGTGGAGTTTATCTCAAGGTGTTTAACTTGTCAACGTGTCAAGGTGGAGCATCAAGTGCTAAAAGGTCCATTGCAACCACTTGAAATTTTAGAATGGAAGTGGGAACACAGTACCATAGATTTCGTTACTGGTCTTCCCAAGGTTTTTCAAGGCATATATACAATTTGGGTCATTGTTGATAGATTGACCAAATCTGCTCATTTCTTACCTATACGAGAAACTTATAAACTTGAACGTCTTGCTCGTATGTACATAAATGAGATTGTAAGACTGTGTGGTATGCCAGTATCCATAGTTTCTGATTGAGACCCAAGATTTACTTCACGGTTTTGGGTTAGTTTGTAAAAAGCTATGGGCACGGATTTGCTATTCAGTTCGACATATCATCCTCAAACGGACGGGCAGTCGGAGAGGACTATTCAAAATCTTGAAGATTTATTAAGACTATGTGTCCTTGACTTCAAAGGAAGTTGGGACAAGTTCTTGTCATTGGTGGAATTTTCCTACAACAACAGTTATCAAACAAGTATTGGTATGGCTCCATTCGAGGCGTTGTATTGTACAAGTGTCGTTCTCTAGTATGTTGGGAAGAGGTGGGTGAAGTAACATTATTAGGACCGGATTTGGTACATATGACTACAGAAAATATTCAAATGATCCGGCAACGTATAAAGACCTCACAAGATCGACAAAAGAGTTATGCTGATCTTCATCGAAAAGACGTGGAATTCAATGTTAGAGAGCATGTGTTGTTACGTGTGGCACCATGGAAAGGAGTTACGAGATTTGGAAATAGAGGAAAGCTCAATCTTCGATTCATTGGCCCATTTGAAATACTTGACCGAGTAGGAACTGTGGCCTATACACTCGCCTTACTGCCAAGTATGTCTCATGTTCATAACATTTTTCACATATCTATGTTACGTAAATATGTGAAAGACCCGAACCACATTATTGAGTTAGAACCAGACGAAATAGCGGAAGATTTAACGTATGAAGAGGTACCTGTTAAAATCTTGGATAAGAAGTAGCATATTATACGCTCAAAGGTTATACCTCAAGTCAAAGTTTTGTTGAGAAACCACGATGTTGAGGAAATGACCTGGGAGTTAGAATCTGAAATGAAATCAAGGTATCCTTACCTATTCGTCACACCAGGTATGTACCCTAATTTCGAGGGCGAAATTTCATAAGAATGGGAGGTTGTAAGACCCCAACTTTTATGAATAAAGATGAATTTTTCTATAAATATAATTTTTGAATATTAAAGGTTTGAATTTGTTATAATGTTATAGTTGTGGGTAATATTTATAAATTTTTCAAAGTAAGCAAGTTGTTATATAATATTCGATTGGTCGGGAAATATTCGTTTTAACAAGGAATATTAAATGCAATGACGGCACAATCATTAGTGGACCCATAGCGTAATTATTGTCGAAATGAGAAAAGCGATGAAATATCTTTTATAAAATATAACGGAAGTTTTTACAGTTAAGCTGTTGAAATAACCGATTTTAAAAATACGAGAATACGTGTGGTTGCATAGTAACACACGATATTGATTATTGATGCTTAAGTGAGAAGTCACTCGGTTATACTCAATTATTACTACTGATAATTCAGATCATCATATCTCATATTATTGATTCAATTATTATCACAAAGTATCATGCATAATATTTTATATTATTAAATCAATAATTGAGACGATAAAGTTATTAATATTATTATTTGCAATATTGATGATGTCTAGAAGTTCTATCAAGCAGAGGTTTGGTCACCTAATTTGCTTGATAGGAGAAATCCTTATTGGAAAGCCCCCTCTTTCCTGGGAACGACCTGGTTGTTAAATATTGCGAATTATAATAATGATGATAAATGTTGTTAAAAATATTAAGGTGATTTTTATGAATTATTGTAAATATTGGCATATTTTATCGACCCCCATCTACCCATTTTTCAAAATAATCGGTAAAAAATTATTTAAAATAATAAAGGTGGGGCCACATATGGGGGCCACTAGAAGAAAAATGAAAGTCTTGGAAGATTTCTTGGGAATTGGGGGGGCAACATTTTGATATATATAGATATATATATATATATATATATATATTATAATAAGTTTTGTTTTTTTATGAAAAAATAGAATATATTATATTTTATTGTGCATAGTGCAACATAGTAAAATCAAATTTTTTTAAAAAAAAAAAGCATTGGCGTCGTCAAGTGATTTTTTGAAAATCTTTATCTTGATCAAATTGCGTGATTTTCTAATTCAAATAGTATCATTTCCATGCTCCTATAAATATGATGCTTAGTTTGAATTGAAAATCACACCAGAATCAGAGAATTCTTCTTCTATAATATTGAGTGTATTTCTTTCGAGTTTTAGAAAGCTTTGAGTGTAGAAATAGTGAAAGTTTTCTTCAAGAATATCCCCGCTATACCAGTTGGAATACTCTTCTTTTCAAGGTAAGGGATGTTATTTTTGTTAAATATTTATATGAAATAATATTTTCTTCCATACTCTGTAGTATATAAGTAATATTATTTCGTTTCAGATTCCGAATTCTATTCTCATTTTGTAAAAGTTTTGGCTTCTATACTCCATAAAATCAGTAGAATATCCTTGATATTTGCACTTCATCCAGTATCTTTTCATGGAAATATTATTCTGAGCATTCTTGATAAGTTTTAATTTTTTCATGTCGGGGTACTATTCACGGGGTTACTATTCCCAAAGTTACTATTCACGAGTACTATTCACTCAATTACTATTCACCCGGGGAGCTATTCATGAGAAAAATTGATTTCTTTTCGGTCCAAATCATTTTTGATATAATATTATTCTTGAATTTTACTCCACAAAGCAGTATCATGTTGATAATTTGGACATTATTGAATTCTAGATAAATTAAATTATAAATCTTTAAAATTTATCCTTTACTTTCATTTAATTGAATTCTTATATTATTGTCATCATCCGCATCCTTATATTGTTATAAAAGTCATCTTTGGCCCGTAGTGCATAGTTGGTCTTGGTATGATTATGACCAGGGATTATTCGGTATAATCATGACCGTAATGTTACAAATGATGTGGTAAAAGTCCTCATTGGCCCGTAGTGCATTGATGGACAGTTGTTGGCATGATCATGACCATTGGTGAATACACGAATATCCTTGGCCCGTAGTGCATGGATAATTTATGGTCGTGATACTTAAGAATATCCTTGGCCGTAGTGCAAGGGTGATTCGATGATGTGGATTATTTATTAAGCTGAGTCTCAGCGATAAAAGTAATGAAAAACCTTTTAAATCATAGAAGATAGTAGATTTTATACTCTACTTGACTCTTCTAATGGATTGCTTATTCTGCTGCAGTTAAACTTGATGTTTATTATATTTTATCATTTTAACACTGTGGAAGACTAACGATAATTTATTCTACATTATCTTAGTCATAATATTTCTTACTGGGCTAGTTGAGCTCACCCTTTTTTCCATTGTTCTCTTCAGGAAATATGAATATACTTGGGACTAGTCAGGGAACGGAGTGACGGTCCAGATATTTGCATTAGTAGTCCTCACTATTCTGTGAAATAGTGCGATAATAAATGTATTGAGGACTTATTTTGAGTTTGAATACTGTCTAGAAGGCAATATTTGTATTAAAACTCATAGCTCATGTTGTATATTTAAGTTTGTATTTGTATTATGTACCATGTATTTGGCGACTCAGAATGGGTGATGTATACCTATTTTGGGGGCGTCACAGAAATAGTGCGCTGACAAGATGATTAGAAGATGTGTGCCCTACAACGAAGTGAAGAACATATTGCACGAATGTCACCCATCTGTATATGGGGGACATTATGGTAGTGGGAGAATAGCGGCAAAAGTTCTTTAAGACGGGTTTTATTGGCCTACATTATTTAAGGACACCCACCAGTTTGTTAAAAGATGTAATAGATGTCAAAGGGTGGGTCATATATCGAAAAGGAATTAGATGCCACTACAAACAATTTAAGAAGTTAAGATTTTTGATGTATGAGGCATGGATTTTATGGGGCCATTTCCTTCCTCCTTCAATAATCAGTACATATTGCTTGTAGTTGACTATGTATCGAAATGGGTTGAAGCCATAGCACTACCAAAAAATGATGCCAATGTGGTTCTTAAATTCTTGCACAAGAATATTTTTACAAGATTTGGCACGCCACGAGCTATTATAAGTGATGAAGGTAGTCACTTTTGCAACAAATCATTTACAGCTCTCATGGAAAAATATGGGGTCAACCAAAAGGTGGCGACAACATATCATCCCCAAACAAGTGGGCAAGGTGAAGTTTCGAACAGGGAGGTGAAGAGAATCTTAGAGAAGGTAGTAAACCCGAATAGAAAGGACTGGTCTCTCAGATTGGACGATGCATTATGGGCCTATCGAACTCCGTACAAAACACCAATTGGTATGTCACCATATCAGTTGGTTTACAGGAAAACATGTCACCTACCTGTGGAGTTACAACATAAAGCCTACTGGGCAATCCAGAAACTTAACTTCGATCAGGCAACTATGGGTGAAAAGAGACTACTTCAGTTAAATGAGCTCGATGAATTCTGACTTCAAGCTTACGAGAACTCTAAGTTATACAAAGAAAAGTTAAAGAAATGGCACGACAAGAAAATTGCGACGCCCCCAAATCTGGGTACTTGAAACCCGAACTCGGTGCTTCACGATACCATTTCTATAAGCTGAATAATACTAATAATAATAACAATAATATAACATTCAAAGTTAATTTACATATGCATCAAAGTTTACTCCCAAGTACGAGACCTTTAAACATTCATTACATCATAGATAATAAGTATCATTATCTTAATAAACTATAGCTATTACACAACATATTATAAATCTCATTGAACGACTTTCCTTTCCTTTGTTCTTTTTGAACCTTACGGTTGATCATACTTAGCGAAAACATTTAAATTTAAAGCAAGAATGAGCATTGGATTGCCCAGCAAGTAATAACAACAATATATATTAGCTGAAAGAATTAAATGTTTTCTTTGAAAGACACTTCTACAATGAATCAACAGTTGTTAAGTAAGCTGAACCAATAATAACAACATATCACTTTCATATGTAATTTTTGAAACTACGTATAGACTATAACTGGAGATCAGTCAACATACTATGAACATTGTTTTTTATTTTCAAAAAGGTTAAGCGAAATTTATACATATGAAAGTCATAACTTACGACGCGGGGGTGATCAGCCCGTTATGCCATGTATTGATCAATACTACATGCACGAACGATATTATCGTTCACTCTATCCACCTTAGGTGCAAAAAAGTTTTTCCATATTCGGGATGTTCATACTTAGTAGAATCCGAACCAAAACAATACAGTTGGATCTGATAACGTTCTATCTTGTTCAACAATATTTTTATGTCTAAATTTGAATCAAATAGCTTAGATGGCTTTCAAGTCGGCGTATACATACTTGAAATCAATAAGTATGTATCAACATATGATTAAATACAATGGTTATCCAAGTGGGGACACTTATCTAACCCCTATATACGAATTAACGAGCAGAATAAATATCTGAATTATCTGATAATACAATGATCGGATAATGTAAGAACTTGTATGAATACAACGATTGGATACATAATCAATAATAATAGAGTTAATAATCTGGCACAATAATAATATAATTCTGAAACTTTCTTACTCATGTCAATTGCATAAAGTAAATGCAAAAGTAGGATACTTGCACCTGATATAAAGAATAGTTAGGATACTTGCTCAATAAAAATTGGAGTAAGTTTAGGAAACTTGCATAACATGATATACTTTTTTGCGAAATAAAAGTAGTGCATAAGGTTTAGATAATAAGATCATTCGCCACAATACGCAACTTAGATTAACCTTTTATATAGCGACTATCATTAATAAGATCATTAGATTCGATTAGAATAATATATCGTAACACATAACACATGTTTATTCATTGCGATTGACATAACCTAATCACTTTGTCACATATATCTAACAATTATTGATTCACTAACAAACACATATCTAGTCAATTTATCCAAGTCCATATCAATTTCTAAAATATTTCGGTGTACCGACGGCTTTATCAGGTAAATATCAAGTCTAAGACTCTATCGTGTAGTTTAATATTCGTTTAGATATTTTAAATATCAGTCATATTATTATTTATAGCCTTATAATAATTTTTAAATAATTATTATACTTTATCATGAATTTTCAAACACTGAAATCATTATTAAATGATTTAAATATTAACTAATTCTATTATCATTAATATTTAATTAATATTAAACTATTAATGAAACTATTGCCAAAATATTAAAGTTATTTATAATAACTCCAAATATTTTTAAAGTATTAATATTACCCTTAAATGATTTTTAAAATATTTAAAATCATTTTTAAATAATTACCATTAATATTAGAATATTAATTTATTATTTATCAAAATATTAAAAGTCATTAGTTATAACTTAAAATATTTTTAATTCATTTATTTCCTCTTTAAATGATTTTTAAATCAATAAAACCATTTTAAAACTATTTATTTAATATAATTATTAAATAAACTTAATATCATTAATATTAAATTATTATCATTAATATTGATTTATTAATGAAATTATCCTTTAAATATTAAAAGTTATGTTTTATAACTTAAAATATCTTTAAACACTTTATTTTCATTTAAAATGATTTTTCTAATATTAAAATCATTTTTACATTACTTTATTTAATATAATTATTAAATTAATATAATATCCTTAATATTAAAATATTAATATTTTTCATGACAAAATATTAAAAGTTATATTTTATAACTTAAAATATATTTTATAATCTCTAAATCATTTTATATAAATTTTAAATCATTAATTTTATTTTTCATCATTTATTTAATATCTTTATTAAATAACTTAATCATCATTAATATCTAATTAATAATGAAAATCATCACAAAATATTAAAAATTATAGAAAATAACTTTAAATATCTTTTTTATATCATAACCTATTTTTAAATGATTTTTCATGTATTAAAATCATTTTTAAATAATTTATTTAATATTATACTTAAATAAATTAAATACCTTTTATATTCCAAAAATATTAAATATTTATGAAATATACTTAAAATAATTAAAAACTAATTTTAGGACTTTAAAATAATTTTTAGTAATTTATTTGGTATTTTAATAATTAAAACTAATTTTTTTCTATTTTTAATTATTTTCCGAATTTAGTGAAATAAAATTATTAATAGCTTAGTAATTTATAGGCTATAGCGACACTTATCTATCATGTTAGGTGTTCTTGGCCTCAAGAACAACGACAAATCGATGGTCGAGGTGCCTGTTTGAATCAAAGTCTAATTCTTATCTCGAAATGTTTCTAGGTCATGTAACATTTTTTTCACGTAGTAGTTATGTAACACTACAATTAACAATCAACATCCAGTTCATAACATACAACATCATGACAATCTAGCCATTCAAACTTCCTGTCAGGCGTTTCTGGGTTTTCCCAGAAACCCAGAAATTCGAGTCCCTTGTTTCGTGCTCAATTTACATAAGGTTCCAGCCTTGCTTCATGTGCTTTAACGATTTATACTTATAGAATACATGTCAGGGAACAATAACACAACGTCAGATCATCATATCATCAACACAATAAAGATCTATAAAGTAGAATTGAAAGTACCCTCCGGCATTGTTCTTGAACATTTCGGGTTTTCCTGAAAATGTTCTTGAAAGCGGTTTCGGCTAGCTACGTTTGACCATCACTCAGATCGATTCTTTTAAGTTTCTAGGTGATATAAAAGCTTTAACATGTACTCTTCATGTCAGTCTACAACTAAGAAACAACAACATGGCAAAACAACTTAAATATAGGAAGATCCAAGCCCTAAAAAACATCATCAAAGGTTTTGGGGTGATTTGGCTTCGAAGCGGTAGGTCAATCTTGCAAATCGACCCACTTTGACCTTAAATAACTTTTAATCTACAACAGATATGACCATGCTTCAACTTGCATATTAAAGATCTCCTGACAGAGTACAAGTACAAAGTTTTAAAACACAAAACACATAACCGATCGAGATCTATGAGACCTGACATTCACTGTCAGACCCTTATTTTCAAAAATTTCCAGATTTGGAAAATCATCAAATCCGAGCCTCTAGATATTATGAGTTTAACATCTAGCAACCTAGATCATCGATTAACACCCCATACAACATATTTAACACAAAAAAAATTACATCTAACATAAGATCAAAAGATTTTTGAATTTTTAGGGTTTGCACCTTTATGCTCCAATTCTGATTTCTATGCTTCTGATTTGATGTTGGTGTTCGTGGGGCTTGATTTATGACTGATCTAAAACTATAATTTCGTGGGTTTGGTCTTGAGAGAATATGGCTATGTATTTGTGAACAATTTAGGCCAAAAATGAGCAATTTCTCTCTCTTAAATTATGCAATGAATTGATACAATGAATTTGTAATGGCTGATGTGCTGATCATGTAGCTGTTAGGTTGATAGGGTAGGATGGCTGGCCAGATCTTGCAAAGATTTGGCTAGCAATAATTCAACATATGGGACAAAAGGGCAAAATTGTAATTTTATTTTAATCTCAAGGGTATTCTTGTCCAAGGTGCTTGAATCTAGTATTTATTCACTAGATTTTACATCTTAAAGTTTCCCAAATAATTACTAGGGTTTGGACAATTAAAAATTTAAGTGTAGCAAAATTTTAATTAAAACATACCAATTAAAAATAGGGTTTTTAATAGAATTTAGGGTTTAAATAATTAGGGTTCCTTAATTATCATTAGGGTTCCCAAATTAACAATTCAATTTGATAAAATAATATTTAGGGTTTCTAAAATTTGCAATTAGGGTTTCTAATTAGCAAATTAGGGTTTCAAATATTTAAATTAGGGTTTTCAAATATTAATTAGGGTTTTCAAATATTAATTAGGGTTTTCTATAATTAACATTAAATCTAATAATACACAACAAAATTCATATAACACCATTACTACTCTGTCTCGAACTCATGCAAGAGTTTAACAATTAGGGTTTAATAACGCGATATGAGGGGTTATGACATAATTTACCATATTTGGCCCACCATTATCGGTCTACACATTTTGACGATACATATTTATAGCCTTTGAAAAATTAAAATATAATTAATATTATATTATTATTCTCATCCTTGATCAAAATCAAAATTTAGGGTTTGGATTCCATATCTAATTTATCTTTCATATGCAACATCAATAATTAAGCTAAAATAATTAACTTAAATATTACGAACAAATTTATATAATAAAATATTTATTATTATAATTCTAATAATCATTTCATATATTATTTAAATAATATAAAATCATGTTTTCATGGAAAATAATTAATAAAAACATTTACGCTTACAAAAATTAATTACTATAGGAATATAATTTATAGTGATTAATAATTCTAAAATTATTTATAGGCAATAAATATATTTGCATTTATCATACATTACTTGACACATACTCTCATCATTAAAATAATAATAATAATAATAAAAAATTTATATGCAAAATTTTTTATTTATTTTTATGTAAAATATCGGGTTATTACAAAAATCATGCAGAGAACGTTGGAACCGGGACAATCAGTAGTATTGTTCAACTCAAGATTGCGGTTGTTCCCAGGAAAGCTTAAATCGAGGTGGTCAGGCCTATATACCATAAAAAGAGTTTTTCCACATGGTGCCGTTGAATTATATAGTAGAAAACCATTGGAGACTTTCAAGGTCAACGGTCAATGGTTAAAGCATTATTGGGGTGACGAGTGCAATTGGGATGTCATCGCAATCACACTTGCCGACGCACTATAAACAGGGAGTAGTTAGGCTGAACAACTTAAAATCAAGCGCTAATTGGGAGGTAACCCAATCGTATTTTTATTCTTCGTATTTCTATCCATGCTAGGTAGATTATAAGTTTAGAATAATTAGGATATAATAAGTTCATTAAATAATTATTTAAGTTGTATTGTTCTTGATAATCTTACCACCATGCTTAAAATGCTCAAAATTTAATCACAATTATGTTAATGGTATTTCAGGTACTTAAAAATATCATGGAGTGGAATTGGATGGAAGGAATGAAAAAAACAAGGTACTTTATCAAACCACGCCCTCACAAGGTGAGGGCTCCTAAGCTCTATACCCCCATTGGGGTGAGGGTCTTAAACCCGATTAACAGAACATATGCCTGGTCAAATGGGCTTTTAAAGGCATTGCCCCTCACGGACGGGGTTTGGATTCTGGAGAGACTCAAAGCAGCTGAAGGTAGTTACTCGTAAACTTCAACTCCTCTCTCCCATAACTAAAATCTCCAGTACCCCACTCAATTAAACTACCCACTACTTCAATCCACTACTCCACTTCACAACTCTATACATCATCCCATCTCTATAAAACCACTCCCTCACCAAACCAATCCTTCATCCCACACACTAATAACCTCAATTTACACTACTCAGAAGTTCAAGGTTAGGGTGTGAGCGAATATTTTCAGCAAATTTAGAGATAAACTGAGAGTGAATAAGTTGTCTTCTAATTCTTCTCTTTCTATCACCACAAGTGGAGCCAAATTACTAAGTTTGCGGGGATTGCACAGATTTCATGCTAAGTGTTTGTTAGATTGCTTAAGAGAAGTTTGGGGGGAAATTTTGTGAAATTTATCAACTCCAATTCAATGGCATCTAAACCTGCATCAAAGAGGCAACGTGGAGAGAGTTCCAGGACCATACCACCAACACGAACATTTTACCGACAAAAGCACTCACACTGGAGTGGGGGTTGGCACCGGACCATATCGATGGTGAAATGATGCAATAAATATATCAAAAGGGTTTGAATAAATTTATAGAAGAGCCCGAGGCCACAGTTGTTAGTGTGGTAAAAGAATTCTACGCTAACGCCGAAGATAAGGCCCCTTTCAACGCTTTTGTGTGCGGTAGGTTAGTTCCTTTCAGTGTCGACACCATTTACACATACTATCAGTTATGAGTGCCTAAACATTGCCAGTACGCTCAATTACGTGACAATGATCCTGATGTTGAGGCTATTCTGAAGGAAATGACAAAGTTGGGTACCACATGGATCAAAGGTCGAAAAGGAGGCACTATTTTTCATAGTAAGGATCTAAGTAGGTATGGTAAGATATGGTACGCATTTCTGTGTGCCAAGCTGTTTCCATCCACACACACGTCTGATGTGACCAAAGAGAAGGCATTACTTTTATATGCGATGGTGTAAGATTTTATCATCGACATAGGGGCTATAATTAGTTTTTCAATTCGACGATGCTTATGAGGACATTTCTCTGGCGGCTTGCCACACCCATCACTAATTTGTGGGTTGTGTAGGCAAGCAAGAGTTATATGGTTCGATGATGAGACCACCCAGTTGCCGCTTCATACACTAGATTCCAGAATAATTGCGCGATATGCAGTGTGGCCCGAAGGCGAGTCACATCCTAGGGTAGTCGGCTTTGTATTTCCATCAGCCTCAGAAGATGAGGCTGACGCTAAAGACACCTCGGATGAGGACGAGACAATGGGAGAGCAAGGAACAGAGGCGACACAACAGCCTGAAGCTATATCTAGTCCTTAGTTCCTAAACCTTCAACGCCAAGTGGATGAGCATAACAAGGAGGCACATAGGGAAATGAGAAGACTTTCAGTGAGGCAGTACCACATGTTCGAAGCCATAAATATGTCCTTCGTTTCATTGAATACGACACTCCAGAGCTTCAATCCCAATGTACAATTCCCATATCAGCCACCAGCCCCAATGCCAAGATTCTCACCTAGTGATTCAGATGAAGAAAAACCACCACCCCCCCGGGTTTAGGCGATTACAGAGAAGTACTCACACATTCATTGCTTTATCTATACAATGAGGACATTGTAGTTTTCAAGTTTGGGGGATTTAGTTTAATTTTTATGTTTGCATGTTTAATGTCATTAGTTAGGTTTGCATATGTTATTTCATGTTTAGTTTTAGGATTATTAAATGTTTGCATTCATGTAGTCATGTAGTTGCATAGTAGCTTAGGATTGTAAATAATTTTATTTAGTTTGGAATCATGTTATGTTTACCATATATAAAAAAATATCATTTAGTTAATCATTGTATTATATTGCATATGTTCAGCAGTTATTGTAGTTTATTTTATTTTGGCGGATGATGAAATTTGGATTAAGTAGACAAATACAGTACCCAATATTAGAACTATGATTTAATTTTGAGTTATGAATTGAATCTTTTGCATGTTTGACACTGGTATAAAAAGGTTTGCACGTCAATAACACTTATGTGGACTGATTAGTTCAAATTGATACATAAGGATTTTCTAAAGGAATATGCTAGTTTAAATGAAAGAATGACAAGGATAGGTAGTAAAGACGACGAATTAGGCAGGAACCTAAGTTTGGGAGAAAAAGTAGGGTATATAAGCTTCAGAAAAAGAAAAAAAAAGGAGATGTTCTAGTTGAGTCTTGTGGTGGGTTGAGAAGAAATATGAAACATACTCCCCATAAACACAGGCGTGAGATGGAGTGTAAAGCGCACTTACTAACCATCTATCTGAAAAAAAATAAAAAATAAATAAAATAATAAAAAGAACGGGAAAAAGAGCAAAGAGCCCCTGTGAATGAAAAAGAAAGCATGAGTACCCTATTCGGACCCCTAATATTGGTGAATGTTTGATTTTAATTGGATTTTACCTATTTTTGAAATTTTTGAGTTTACACTGTATGATGCCTTCTAAGAGATTTGTTGTGTATTAAATTTGCAATTTCATCAGTTAGCATGAATGTTGAGCATACACACACTATACTAGTGATAACGGTTTAAGATTCAAGGATTGATAAGGAGTTATTGATAAGTTTTGATATGAAGTGTTGTAGTGTTTGCTTGATTTCTCTGAAGCCGGGGGAATAATTGTGAGTCTTTAGTGACTGTTGAATTAGTAGGCATATAGATTAGATGCATTACATATCATTGCATTGTAGTGTATAGTTTGTTTTTGTTGTTTCGTGCTCAAGGACTAACACAGTTTAAGTTTGGGGGATTTTGATAAGTGGGTTTTATACCCGCGAACCGGCTCCTAATTAAAGCTTAATCGATGTTAATTCCTTGTTTTTATGTTTTGTTTTTACTTATTTAGTGTTATTTTGTGTATACGTTTGGTGGTGTTGCAATTGATTAAAAAGAGTGGACTTAAGGTAAATTGTGGCAAGCAAAGGAGCAAAACAAGTCCAATTATAGAAGTCATGCCCGTCGGGGTGGGTGTATTTAAGCTTAACACCCGGCAGAAATGGGGTCTTGAAGTTAGATAATAGAGCCATGCCGCAAGTAAATGGACACTTTCAAAGATTTATCCTCGTCGGCGGTGGGTGCACGCAAGGCAGAAAATCCTAATTGGTTCCTAATGTTGCAATCATAGAGCTTAAGTGTTTGTGTTGGCTTAGGATTCATAATGGCATGGATTTGCTGTCAGAATGCATGTCTTAGCTAGTTATATTATATCTAATAACGAGATTTAAAGAGAGATCAACACAAGGCAATTAACATTGATTGAAGACATATTTTACAACAAAAGCATTAGAGTGAAGATTTTGAAGAGGATTTTCATATCAATTGCAGATTAAGGCTAAAGTGAAGGGTGTTCTGAATTTATTCTTCTTCTGTAGTTTTATATTTGTAATTGGAAGGATGTTATCTTTGATTAATTCAGTTTTTAATTCCATGATGATGAACTAAATTACTTTTTAGGCTTATGATGGATCTTTAAGTGGAATGATGATTGTGTAATTTTTGATTTTTAGTTTAATAAGCTATTATTCAGTTTATCTATATTAATTTATGCTTGAATTTATAAGTTGCCTGATCAACAATTCTTTGTGGACTTGTATGGATTCGAGAGAGGATGTACGAGTCTAGACTTAGTTAATATAGCATGTGTTCTTGAATTCAGTGAATGAATGGAATCTTGATGAATGTTAGGGTAGAGATATGCTTCACATCGCATTTAATCAAATAGAGAACTTGATCTTAACCCTTCTTCGATTGTAATTCACATAGAGATATAGTGAGTTAGTTAATTAAGGTGTTTAAATTATTTCTATCTAAATTGTGGATTTGAGTTAATATTTGTTAGTGCATCGAGAGGTGGCTAATTCTACTTTCGTGTTCTTGATTAATAACTGGGATAGTGAATTAAACTGGAATAAAGATTAATAATCAGAGTGAAGCTTAGGGTGAAGTTGTAAGCCTAATTCTCCAATACTTGTTTGAAATTTCAGTTTTTGAGATTTGTGATTGTTTTGTAATCTTAGTATTTTTCGTAATATTTGTTTTTAATAATTGTAAGCATTAAATTGAATAGTTTAATAAAATTAGGATTAATAGGAAGCTAGTAATTGTGAGGATTAAATTCATACTAATTCCTCTATGGGGACGATACTCTACTTACTATTATATTACGTGTTGACCACATATACTTGCTGTTGGGTTTCGACATAGAAATGCAGCGGAAATAAACCAATTAAAGGCAATTCCGAAACCCTAAAACAGGATCCATGCGAAAAATTCAATTAATTCAGAGGTTAGAAATCATACCGATTATTAAAGCTAGAATCGATGCGGTGAATCTCCAACGCAATTCAAATGGACTGCGTCTCTACGGTATCCACACGAACAATCCACACGAATCATCCTACGATCTGCAGAAGAAGGAAACACGGTACTAGCCACCAAGGATGAGGATTTTCTGAAACTGTTTTCTCTATAGTCTCTCTCTAAGACCGGCTAGGGTTTTGGTTAATGAATAATCCCTAAAATGGCTGCTACAGATCATATATATAGCGATTAAAAGGAATTATTCAAAACCTAATTTAATAAAATCCGAATTTATATATATACATATATATCTTAATTAAGTCTTACTTAATTAATATACCAATATATAAATTATCCTATTAATCTAAATTCGTAATTTAAATACTATCAATCATATTGACATATTTAAATCTTTATAATTTAAATTAATTCCCTTTTAATTACGTTCTACGTGTGTGACCTTATAGGTTATTATTACGTTGACAATAATTTTAAAATCATATTATAAAATTATAAACAGTGAGCGGCATCTAGTAATGCATCACTGCTACCCAAGTAATAATAAGATCGATGATTCGATGCAACCTTTTAGTGACCAATGTTTCAATGTAATTTAATCCTTTTAACCTTAATATCCTAGATTAAACTCGAGTCATGGAATGTGTCATACTCTTCATAATTTAATCTGAGTTTTTCTTGATCAATGAGTAGACTATATGAAACAAATCACTATTTGAGCATGGCCATGCATTTTATAGTCATACTCAATTAAGAGGCATATGGATATCACCCCTAATACATAGGAGGGTTAAATTCCATCTAGATCACTCATATTACTCACACGATTCATGATGTACCCAATAATCACCTTTATAGTCCACCCTATTAAAGGTGACATTTGATGATATCAAAGTACATAAATTCCCGTATAGAAACATAGTGATTTCCGGTCGGAGGACCATTACATCATTGTCACTATGAGAATTGCTAATGACACTTTGCATAATGCTCCACATAGAATTCTCATGGTGGGTCTGTCCAGTACATCGTTCTTTAACATGTACATATGCATTGACTTAATATCTCATATATTTATGACCAATGAGATTTGGTCATCAGTCAATCAACATACTAGTCTTAATGCATCATTGTTGTCCCATCAACAATGATACTCGACTAGGGACATTTAAGAACAATGATACTAATTGTAAATATATAATCTCATGTTCAAGTCACATACTTGAAACTATATAATTTGTATCAATATTCTAAGGATTTTTATTATGTTAACATTTATATAACGCAGTAAATAAAACCATAATAAAATCATTCATTTATTCAATCAAATATAATATCAAAACGTTAAGCAATTATATCAAATAATTGGCCTCTAGGACATAAATTCTAACAGTCTCCCACTTGCACTAGAGCCAATCACTCATATATCTAATACCCATGGAACTAGTGTGACCATCGTGCTTCTGCTGCGACAAAGCCTTGGTCAGTGGATCTGCAACATTATCATCTGTTGGCACTCTTCCTATATGTACATCTCCTCTATCAATGATTTTACGGATGAGATGGTACCACCTAAGTATATGCTTTGATCTTTGGTGAGATCTGGGTTCCTTAGCCTGTGAAATGGCTCCATTATTATCACAATATAGAGCAACTGGATCAACAATGGTTGGAACAACACCAAGTTCAGTGATGAACTTTTTAATCCATACAGCCTCCTTGGCTGCACTAGAAGTAGCAATATACTTAGCCTCTACTGTAGAATTAGCTACATCTCTTCGCTTGAACTTTTCTAGCTTCTTGACACCGAGATAAGGCAAAACACAAAACCTGACTGAGACTTATAGTCATCATTGTCAGTCTAGAAACTAGCATCTGTATAACCCTTTACTGCATGTTTGTCTTCACCTCCATATACCAATAATGAATCCTTAGTCCTTTTCAGGTAATTGAGGATATTCTTGACTGCTGTCTAGTGACCTTCACCTGGATTCGACTGGTATCTGTTCGTCATGCTCATAGCATACGAGACATTCGAACGAGTACATATCATTGCATACATGATAGATCCAATTGTTGAAGCATAAGGGGTCTTTCTCATACGCTCCTCATCATCTTGTGATTTAGGACATTGGGCCTTAAAGATCTTTACACCATGAGTCACGAGTAAGTTTCCTCTTTTCGCCTCTTGCATCTTTGAACTGTTTCAACACTTTATCAATATATGTACTTTGACTTAAGTAGAGCATTTTCTCGATCTATCTCTATAGATCCCGATACCTAAAATGTAAATGAGATCGCCCAAATCTTTCATGGAGAAACATTTTTCTAACCATGTTTTTACAGCCTGTAAGGAAGGAATGTCATTCCCAATAATTAATATGTCATCAACATATAATACTAGGAATACAATATGACTCCCATTAACCTTCTTATATACACAAGGTTCATCTTCATTTTTAATAAAGCCAAATTCTTTGACTGCTTCATCAAATCAAAGATTCCAACTCCGAGAGGCTTGCTTCAATCCATAAATGGCTCGATGCAGCTTACATACCTTTCTAGCATCATTTGGAGTGACATAACCCTCAGGTTGTGTCATATACACATCTTCAAGGAGATTTCCGTTAAGGAAAGCAATTTTGACATCCATCTGCCAGATTTCGTAATCATAAAAAGCTGCAATAGCAAGTAAGATCCTGATGGATTTAACCATTGCCACTGGAGAGAAGGTTTTATCATAGTCAACACCTTGAATTTGTTTGAAACCTTTTGCTACCAAATCGACCTTTATAGGTTTGTACATTACCATCCATATCGGTTTTCTTCTTGAAAACCCACTTGCACCGATTGGTTTTACCCCTTCTGTGTATCAACCGTAGTCCATACTTGGTTAGTATACATGGAGTCCATCTCGATTTCATGGCTTCAAGCCATTTCTCTAATCTGCTCCATTCATAGCTTCTTGGTAGGAAGCATGCTCATCTTGATGTATGAGCATCACATCAACATTTTGAGTCACAAGATATCCATAATATCTCTCGTGCTCTTGGCGTGTCCTACCGGATCTCTGAATGCCTTGTGTAATTTGTGCGGAGTTCACTTTCCACAATATCTTGTGGTTCTCGCCGCTGTTCCAACTCAAGTTCAATGATATTTTGTGGTTCTCGAATTTCTTCGAGTTCTACTTTCCTCCCACTGTTTTCTTTAGAGACAAATTCTCTTTCTAGAAAAATACCAGTTCGAGCAACAACCACTTTGTTCTCAGAAGGTTTGTAGAAATAATACCCTTTTGTTTCCTTTGGGTATCCCACAAAATTACATTTGTCAGATTTGGGTCCGAGCTTGTCAGAATCCAGACGTTTTACGAACGCCTCGCAACCCCAAATCTTCATGAATGACATACTAGGACGTTTCCCAGTCCACATCTCATATGGTGTCTTCTGAACCGTCTTTGTAGGAACACGATTAAGTGTGAATGCAGCTGTCTCTCGAGCATGACCCCTGAAGCTTATTGGAAGATCTGCATGACTCATCATTGATCGTACCATGTCCAATAAGGTTCGATTCCTCCTCTCAGATACACCATTCCATTGTGGTGTTCCAGGTGGAGTGAGCTGTGATATAATATCACACTCCTTTAGAAGGTCATCAAAGTCTTGGCTTAAGTATTCACCTCCTCGATCGGATCGAAGGGCTTTTATGCTTTTGCCAAATTGGTTTTGAACTTTATTCTTGAATTCCTTGAAATTTTTAGAGGATTCGGATTTGTGTCTCATAAGATACACATATCCATATCTACTAAAGTCGTTAATAAATGTAATGAAGTAATAAAACATACCTCTTGCTAACGAACTCATGGGTCCACATACATCACTATGTATAAGTCCCAATACATCGCTAGCCATTCAATCGTGTCCGAGTGAAAGGGCTTTAGTCATCTTGCCTAATAAACAAGACTCACATTTCTCATATGATTCAAAATTAAATGAATCCAAGAACCAATCTTTATGGAGTTTGGATATGCATTTCTCATTTATATGGCCTAAACGATAGTGCCAGAGATATGTCAGATTTGAATTAAATTGTTTTGTATTTATGTTATAGATAGGCATTTCTAAATCAAGAATATAGAGACCGTTAAACAATTGTGCAACACCATAACAAATATCATTTAAGTAAAACAAACAACGATTGTTCTTTATTATAAAGAAAAACCTTTCTTGTCAAACAAGAAAGCGAAATAATGTTTTTGCTTATAGCGAGCACAAAATAACAATCTTCTAATTCTAAAACTAGCCCGGTGGGCAAAGATAAATGATAAGTTCCTACTACGGCAAAGGCAAGAACTTTTGCTCCATTCCCAACTCGTAGGTCAACCTCTCCTTTCGCCAAAGTCCTACTCCTTCGGAGTTCATGCACATTAACACAAATGTGAGAACCACACCTAGTATCCAATACCCATGATGTAGAAGTAGACAAGTTGACTTCTATAACATATATACCTGAATCAGAAGTCGTACTTCCTTTCTTTTTCTTTACTTCTTCCAAATAAGCATGACAGTTCCTCTTCCAGTGTCCAGGTTTTCCACAGAAGTGACACTCACATTCTTTAGCCACCCCACCTTTAGGTTTTAAAGCATGTTTGATTTTGGAATAGGGTTTGCCAAAAGATTTAGATCCTATCTTCTTTTTGCCTTTCCAATTTCCCTTAGCATTCCCCTTTTGCACCATCATTATGGGAGCGGGTCCTACCATTTTCATGTTGTTCTCGGCAGTTCTTAACATGCTCAATAACTCAGTAAGGGGTTTCTCAATTTCATTCATAAGATAATTCATAACAAATTGAGAGTAGCTGCTATTTAAGGATTGCAAAACAAGATCTGTTTGGGCTTCCGGAGGGATTGGAAAACCCAACCTTTCAAGGTACTCAATATACCCAATCATTTTCAGCACATGTGGACCAACTGGATCACGTTCACCCATCTTGCAGTGATACAACACCTTGCTTGTATCATACCTCTCCTGTCGAGCATGCCCTTCGAACAATTTCTTGAGATGCTCGATCATCTCATAGGCATCCATCAACTCATGTTGCTTCTGAAGCTCAGCGTTCATGGTTGCTAGTGTGACAACCCCAAAATAGGTCAATTCCATCCAACCCATTTTGAGTCGCCAAATACATGGTACAGAAAACAACTATAACTTTATTACAACAATTGTCGTGCAAAATATAACAACACATATGCTGTGAGTTTTGATACAAATATATACCAACTGTGACTCACATCCTGTAACGCCCCGGAAAATCAAACATTTTGTAATTACTTTTAATAATGAATAAAATAATATTATTTATTATTATTGTGAATTGAGAAGATGATTGTTGTTCTATAACCTAGAAATGCTGGAACGTTGTAGTATTTTAACTACGTGGAAGAATTAAAGTGTTTGAATTTCTAAAACGAAAATAAAAGTTTTTCGAGAAATTTTCCGAAAAACACTATTCATCGATTTCTGCTCGGAAATTATTTTTGAATTTCCGAGAAATATGTAATGTAATAATATCGAGGTGATATCGATTATGTAATAATAATCTAAGTATGGAAAATGCAATAAATCACATGCGGACTTAATTTGGGATTATAGGTATTAAAACCTAATGGAAGGAATTAAAGTAATATTGTATAGAGATCAAGTCCAATATGTATAAGGTGTAAACTTAAGTGGGATTAATTATTAAGCCCAAGTAATTGGTTAATGAAGCCCAACTTGATTAATGCAAGCCCAACAAGGAAATAAGCTATTATTATTAGTAAGCCCAAGGGATAAGTTAATTGAATTAGCATTGAGCCCAAACTATGATCCATTAACTATTGAGGATCCATGGGGCGACCCATGGGTAAACTTGATGGGTCAAACCAAGTGAGAAATGAGTAAGTGTGATGGGCAAACAAGAAGAGTGATGCCCAAGAACTTTGTGTGGTGGTCAAGAGAAGTGATGAGCACACAAATGAATAGTAAGGAGGTGGAATTGATTAGATTAATTGAGGAGGTGGGATTAAGGAGGTGGAGGGCCTAAATGACTATAGTGCCCCCACTTTGCCAAGCCTATAAATACAAGAGCCACAATTCAATTGTTGGTTATTTCATTTCATCCAAACTTCTCTCAAGTATAGTAACTTATTTGTTAGAACCAATAAGCACTTATAAGCCACTTCAACCATTGATAGTTTTCCAAAGCAAATAGAAGTCTTCAAGGGTAAGACTCCTCTCTTATATCTTCATCTCTTCTATAATAGGATTGATAGAGAAGGGGGAGGGTTGGGTGATAGCATGTAATAAATTACTAAAGAATGAACTTAAGCCGAATAAGTTGAAAAAGCAACTTGAATATTAATAAGTTGCTAGAACCATGAAGAACCTAGCATATGATGTTTAGTATGTGGAATATAGCATGAGAACTTTGATTGAAGGACTTAAGTTAATAATAAGTCATGAGCATGAAGATTTCTAACTCTTAAGTTAAATAAGTTAATAACCTATGAGAATAAGTCAAAACCTACTTTGATTATAAGTTGGAGTAGTAAATAACTTGTAATGATCTTATGTTGATTAAAATCCATTAAGAACGCTTAGTAATGAAGATTTGCCGGAATTCGCACGATTGGACGATTACCGTCGAATTCGTGAAATTCTCGAAATAGAAGTCGTATTTTGTGTTCGAAGTCGGAAACTTTGGTTTTCGATGGAGACAAGTCATTTTAGTCATTATAGAGTTGTGGACTCAAAAATGACCGGATTCTGACTTAAAACGAAGAAACGAGCATTGAACGTTCACGAACGTTTATCGTTTTCGTTAAAAATGAACTCATAGGTGAATTTTGAGCAAACGAAGTTACATAAATAAAATTTTTGCACGAACGCATAGATTATGAAATTTTTGAACCGTAGGCTTTTGAACGGACCAATTCAAACTTAAAACGAAGAAGTTATGCGTCCGGGAAGTTCATAAAAATTTTCAAAAGCGAAAAAATTTTCTAAAGCCGCGAGTCCGGCGCGCAGTACGACTCTAAGCCTAATTACCCTTATTTGCTTGGCGCACGAGGCCGAACCATTATACACTGCGAACTCGTGCCGCAGCGCGAGTCACAAGGCAATCCTTGACGCCGTGGCGCCAGTCCAAGGAAGTTGATAGTGAAGAAAGATTTCAAGTATGGAAGGAAAGGGAACTTAATAGTAATGTATTAAGATGTAATCATAACATGATTAAGACATTGTAAGGTACTTGTAAGATACTAATGCATGTTGATTAAGAGTTAATAATCAATCGAAGATTAACAGAATGAGAATGACGTAACGAAAGCTGGAAACCCTAAATAACGAATCTAAATTAGGAATTACATTGAGATGAAGGGTAAGATATAATAGTAATCACACTTGATTGTGTATGACTTAATGTAATGCGTGATTATGAATTGTAGAATCATAAAGACTTAAAAAATCGTATCAGTATTAACTAGTAATCGACGCTTTAAAGGCAAGTATTCTAACTCTTGTTTGATTCGATGCGGACAAGCTTTGTAATTCATGTAACCTGTTCGCATGAAGTCCTGAATAATGAAGTCTTAAGCCAATTCTTTCAGCTGGACTTATATTATGAATCTATCAAGCATGATTAATGTTTACCGAGTTATATTGGTTGGTTTTCAATCGAAGACCAAGTATACTAAAATGTTTTTGTCGTTTAACGGCGAACGCGTGAGGTTGCCACAACTTAAACGTATACACGTTTAATGAATGTAGTGTTGATCAACATAGAGTACTATGAATTTGGTCACTCGAAGTGCTCCTAAGCTATATCGGACTTTTACGGACTTAGTGCCGGGTTGTCCTTTTCAAAAGAACTTATGAATGCTCATATAATTGAGCCATAATTATTATTCCAGTAAGTATGGTTGTGTAAAACGTTTTGAAGAAAAAGAAGTGCTATTTTGATTTATCGATAGTACTTCGTAACTATTGTTCAGTTATTGAAGATATATGAGTTCTATGTTTCAAGCATGTTGTTTATTAGAATTGTCGTACTTGTTGAGCTAGTCATGCTCACTCTTGCTTGAACCATATGAACACAGCTAAAATCGAGCGGACCGAAGGATCCGGCAAGGATAAGGGCAAGACGAAGGCGAACTCGTAGCATACTTATGTAATAGTATAGCAAGACTATCGTAATATATTGATATTATGACAAGAACAACTGAAAGGGTTATAAAGAACCTGGGAAATGTAATATTATTTTGAATATATTAGTCCTTTTTAGACTATTCTATGAAATGTGTGAATGAATGGTAGTACCGTGTAACACTATCTGTCGGGTTGGAAGAGACCCGGATTTGGGGGCGTCACAGGTTGGTATCAAAGCATTAGGTTATAAAACTTAAGGGGGCAAGTAAAAACCTTAAGTCATAACCTTAAGAAAAGTCAAAGAATAAAAGATGTAAGTTAACCTTATAAAAATGCATTATATATGTTATGTGTTTTTATTATTCTACTAACGTTTACTAATCCACTCTCTGTGTTGTTGTAGATGTCAGGTGAAAATAGGGATGTAGAGGTAGTCAGTGAAGGTCGGTAAACCAGATAGAAATCATACCGAACCCCATAGCAGCAGATCCCGAGATAGTTGTTGTGGAGTCCGGAGACTCCGAAAGCTTAGACCTCATGTCGGTATTTGACGGAATGATAGAAGAAGAAGTGGAGGTAGTATCCTTCAATCCAGTGGCTATAGCAGCGGAGATAACACCAGGAGAGTCGATGATGTCACTGTTCATGTCAGTGATAGATAGGAACGTACACTATTATCAGGAGGTCAAGGAGCTGAAGGCGGAGCTCCAAGCGGTTATAGAGGACAAGACGGACGTGGAGTCCATGTGGGAACAAGAACATGAAAAGAGAGTTTTGGCTAAGGACAAAGTCCATAAGCTAAAACAAGAGGTCTTTGAGCTTAGGAGCGAGCTAAAGACCAAGAAAAAGAAGATAGGGAGAATGTCCTATATTCATAGGAGTTCTCATGAGGATTCTATTCTGCGGTGTAGTTGGGTATCCTATAGAGGCAGGCGGTAGCGACATCTTATCGATCGTGATATTATCACGGTCTTGCCAAGGCAGATTCGAGAATGCCTTAAGGCAGATATGATCGAGTAGTTGTTAGAGTAGTTAGGTATGTACATATTGTGTATATAGTAGTGACGTAAAGACATCTTTTGTATAATCAAGGGTAGTCTTTTGTAATTCCCAATTTTTGGAAAGAAATAGCAGGAAAGTAATGTATCCAGCTTGGGATGTGTAACCGATGTAGTATTATACTACGATGAATTAATATAAGTTTTCATTTTCGAAAAATGTTGAGTAATGAGTGTTTAAGTTATTGTTTAATTATGGAATAATAACTAACTGACAGGAAATGCATAATAATGAAATATGTGTTATTGTGACAGCAAAATGCCGCTAAGAAGAGTACCCCGTACCCAAGGTGCGACCACGAATCAACCGGAGGGAGGTCCGGTTAACCCCATGCAAGAATTTTTGAACCTTTTAACCGCAGCTTTTAACCAAATAGGGGCTAATATTCCCGTGAATCCTGGTGTAGTAGGAGCTACTACATTTAAGGACTTTAAGAGTGTGGGTCCGCCAGAGTTCAAAGGAACTACGGACCCTATCGAAGCCCAAATGTGGGTTAGGGAGATTGAGAAGGCATTTGTAATAGTAAATATCGACGAGGCCCAAAAGGTTGCCTTTGCAACCTACATGATGAAGGGAGAGGCCAACTTTTGGTGGGAGGCCAATCAGGCGAGGGCCGGAATAGATGCTATAACGTGGGTGAGGTTCAAGGAAATATTCTACGAGAACTACTTTCCCACGAGCATGCAGGGAAGGATGGAGATGCGGTTTCTAGAGTTGAAATATGGGGACATGACAGTGCCCAAATATGCTGCCAAGTTCAATGAACTGGCAAGGTTCGCTCCACACCAAGTGGATACTGAGGTGAGGAAGGACGCGACGGTTCGAGCAGGGCTTGAAACCCTGGCTCTATAACCGTATATCGGTATTCCAAAGTACTTCTTTTGGATTCGTTTTAGAGAAGGCAATAATTGACGAAGGTGGTAGTGAGGCGTTGAGCCAATACCACAAAGAAAAGAAGAATAAGGGAAAGGTTGACGTGAGAGTCAAGATTGAGGGAGCCAGAGGAAGTGGCGAGGGTCAGAAGAGGAAAGTATTTAGCTCTGGGAATACCGGAGTGAAGCAAGGAGACCCGAAGAGAAGAATGGAGGCCTGCAAGACATGTGGGAAGACTCATTTAGGAGTCTGTCTCAAGGGGAAGGCCGTCTGCTACAACTGTGGACAAGAGGGTAATATTGCGCCTAGTTGTCCAAGTCCGAAGAAGAACCATGGATGCTTTGTGTGTGGATCAACTGACCACATGGCAAAGAATTATCCGAAGAAGGGGACGGACGGAACCAAGGGGCACTAATAGCTGTGAAGTTAGCTATTGGGGTCCAGTATTTGCCAGTGTAGCCGATGGGTCGTACCTTTAACATGACAGTCCAAGATGCGGTTGCATCAAGGGACGTCGTCGCAGGTATTATTCCGATCAACGATATCAATGCGTACATGCTATTTGATTCGGGTGCTACTTGTTCGTTTATAGCGTGCGATTTTGTTAAAGGATTAGGATTACTTCCTGAAAAGTTGCCTATACCTTTAAATATTAAGGTAGCAAATGAAGAGATTATTCCTATTGAAAATGTTCATAAGAGTTGTTGTGTAGATATTCAGGGTTGTAAACTATCAGTAGATTTATTACCAATAAAGTTAGGAGAATTTGATGTAATTCTCGGAATAGATTGGTTGGTAAACCATGGGGCAATTATAGATTGTCAAAAGAAATGTGTGAACATTAAGATGTTAGAACAACCTCGGTTAGTATTTTATAGGAATAGATCGCCTAGACTTTCGGGTTGTCTAACCATGACATAAACTAGGAAATTATTGAGGAAGGGGTGTGTAGGCTATTTGTGTCATGTGGTTGATACCCAGAGAGTGGGAGCGACCATGGAACAAATACCTAGAGTGAGTGAGTTCGAGGATGTATTTCCAAGTGAGTTACCGGGTCTTCCGTCGGATAGGGAGACTGAGTTCATAATAGATATTGTACCAGGAGCGGCACCAGTTTCCAGGGCACCGTATCGTATGGCGCCAGTGGAGATGAAGGAATTTATGATACAGCTACAAGAACTGTTGGATCGGAAGTACATTCAGTCGAGTGTGTCACCATGGGGAGCATCGGTACTATTTGTTAAGAAGAAGGACGGATCATTAAGACTTTGTATTGACTATAGAGAGTTGAACAAGTTAACAATAAAGAATAAATAGCCATTGCCCAGGATCGATGATCTCTTTGATCAGTTGAAAGGGGCTAAGTATTTTTCTAAAATAGATTTACGGACGGGGTATCATCAGCTGAAGGTTAGGAAGGAGGATGTGCCAAAGACAGCATTCAGGACTCGTTATGGTCATTACGAGTTTTTAGTGATGTCGTTTGGATTGACAAATGCATGCATTGGTGCATTTATGGACATGATGAGCAGGGGTGTTCAAACAATATTTGGACAAGTTCGCCGTGGTGTTTATTGATTATATTCTAGTCTACTCTAAGAGGCTTGAGGAAGATCATGTTTGAACACCTAAGAATAGTGTTGGACACATTAAGAATGGAGAAGTTATATGCGAAGTTCACTAAGTGTGAATTTTGGTTAGAAGGTTCGATTTTTAGGTCATGTTATTGACCATGAGGGGATTTCAGTAGATCCGTGAAGGTGGGGAGCCGTGATGAATTGGGAACAATCAAAACGCGTTGATCGAGTAAAAGGAGTTTCTTAGGATTAGCGGGTTACTATCGGAGGTTCATTCAAGACTTTTCAAAGATAGCTACTCCGCTGACTAACTTAACAAGGAAGACGGTGAAGTACGTATGGACTGAGAAATGCGAAGATAGCTTTCAAGAACTGAAGAAGAAGTTGAGTGAAGCGCCTGTTTTGTCATTACCCGATGACACAGGAAATTTTGTAGTTATAGCGATGCTTCACATAAAGAACTAGGTTGCATGCTCATGCAGCATGGCAAGGTCATTACGTATGAATCTAGGCAGTTGAAGGATTATGAGAAAGTTTACCCTACTCATGTTCTGGAACTAGCCGCGGTGGTGTTTGCCCTAAAAATATGGCGACATTATCTTTATGGGGAAAAGTGTGAGATATACACGGACCACAAAAGTCTAAAATATATCTTCACACAGAAGGAGTTGAATATGAGGCAGAGGAGATGGTTTGGAGTTGATAAAGGATTACGGTTGTGAAATCTGTCAGGTAGGGAAAAAGCAAATGTAGTTCCGAAGCGCCTTAAGTAAGAGGTCGAGGAAAAGTTGTCTTTGTTAACGGCTCAAACCGAAAGTTAATAATGAGAGATGGCTAGAATGGAGTTAGAAGTGAAGCTGTCAAGTGAAGCGACACAAATGTTGTTTGCGACGGAGATGCAATCTACCATCGTAGAGAGAGTTAAGGAGGTGCAACTCAAAACTGATGAGTGTAATCGGATAAGAGAGCGGCTGATCAATGAAAAAGATATTAAGTACAGTCTTGATAACGATGGGTTATTGAGATTTGAAGGAAGAATTTGGGTTCCAAATGAGACGGAATTAAAGGAGTAGGTTCTACAAGAGGCTCATAGTTCATAGTTACTAAGATGTATCAAGATCTTCGACAGAGTTTCTGGTGGCCGAACATGAAGAGAGAGATTACCGAGTACATTAGTAGGTGCTTGACTTGTCAGAGAGTTAAAGCCGAACATCAACGACCAAGTGGCTTGTTACAGTCATTAGAAATTTCGGAGTGGAAGTGGGAGAATATCACAATGGATTTTGTGGTTGGACTTCCGACTACACGAAGGGGTATGATCTTTATTTGGGTAATAGTGGACCGATCGACGAAGTCGGCTCACTTTTGCCAATTAGGGTTAAGTATAACTTAGACCGATTAGCTAAACTTTATATTAAGGAAATAATCTCTAGACATGGAGTGCCGTGATCGATTGTGGTCGATCGTGATCCACGATTCACGTCGAACTTTTGGAGAAGTCTACAAGAGCGATTTGGGAACGCAGATTGAAATTTGAGTACAACGTATCATCCATAGAGCGGATGGGATGAGAGCGAGAGGACAATTCAGACGTTAGAAGATATGCTAAGATCTTCTTGCGTCATGGATTTCAAGGGTAGTTGGGATGATCATCTACCATTAGTGGAGTTTGCATATAACAATAGTTATCATGCAAGCATAGGTATGCCGCCATACGAAGCTTTGTATGGTAGGAAATGCAGAACGCCACTGTATTGGGATGAGGTAGGAGAACGTCGGATGTTGGGACCAGAATTGGTGCAACAGACATCGGATATTGTTAAGAAGATTCAGATGCGTCTTCTAGCAGCTCAAGACAAACAGAAGAAGTTTACGGATCCGCATAGAGAGAATCGAGAGTTTGAAGTAGGTTCGTATGTATTTCTGAAACTATCTCCCTGGAAAGGAAGGATACGTTTTGGAAAGAAGGGAAAGTTAAGTCCGAGGTTTATAGGACCTTTCGAGGTATTGAAACAGGTAGGTGAGGTAGCTTACATGTTAGCATTACCTCCAGACCTAGAACGAATACATAGTGTATTTCACGTATCCGTGTTACGTCCTTATAAGCCAGATTATAAGCACATGATAGAATATGAGCCTATTCATGTCGAAAAGGACTTAACGTACGAGGAAACGCCGGTTCAAATTGTCGATAGAAAAGAACAAGTTCTGCGGAATAAGTCATACCTTCGGTGAAGGTGATATGGAAGAACCACGATGCAGAAGAAGCAACGTGGGAGTTAGAAGAAATGATGAAAAAGAATTACCCGCATTTATTTGTGTAAATTATTTTTTTATAGCGAGATTCTGGGGACAGAATCCTTATAAGGGGGAGAGAGTGTAACGCCCCGTAAAATCAATCATTTTGTAATTACTTTTAATAATGAATAAAATTATATTATTTATTATTATTGTGTATTGAGAAGATGAATGTTGTTCTATAACCTAGAAACGCTGGAACGTCGTAGTATTTTAACTACGTGGAAGAATTAAAGTGTTTGAATTTCTAAAACGAAAATAAAAGTTTTTCGAGAAATTTTCTGAAAAATACTATTCATCGATTTCTGCTCGGGAAATATTTTTGAATTTCCGAGAAATATGTAATGTTATAATATCGAGGTGATATCGATTATGTAATAATAATCTAAGTATGGAAAATGCAATAAATCGCATGCGGACTTAATTTGGGATTATAGGTATTAAAATCTAATGGAAGGAATTAAGGTAATATTGTGTAGAGATCAAGTCCAATATGTATAAGGTGTAAACTTAAGTGGGATTAATTATTAAGCCCAAGTAATTGGTTAATGAAGCCCAACTTAATTAATGCAAGCCCAACAAGGAAATAGCTATTATTATTATTAGTAAGTCAAGGGATAAGTTAATTGAATTAGCATTGAGCCCAAACTATGATCCATTAACTAATGAGGATCCATGGGGCGACCCATGGGTAAACTTGATGGGTCAAACCAAGTGAGAAATGAGTAAGTGTGATGGGCAAACAAGAAGAGTGATGCCCAAGAACTTTGTGTGGTGGTTAAGAGAAGTGATGAGCACAAAAATGAATAGTAAGGAGGTGGAATTGATTAGATTAATTGAGGAGGTGGGATTAAGGAGGTGGAGGGCCTAAATGACTAGAGTGCCTTCACATTGCCAAGCCTATAAATACAAGAGCCACAATTCAATTGTTGGTTATTTTATTTCATCCAAACTTCTCTTAAGTATAGCAACTTATTTGTTAGAACCAATAAGCACTTATAAGCCACTTCAACCATTGATAGTTTTCCAAAGCAAATAGAAGTCTTCAAGGGTAAGACTCCTCTCTTATATCTTCATCTCTTCTATAATAGGATTGGTAGAGAAGGGGGAAGGTTGGATGATAACATGTAATAAATTACTAAAGAATGAACTTAAGCCGAATAAGTTGAAAAGCAACTTGAATATTAATAAGTTGCTCGAACCATGAAGAACCTAGCATATGATGTTTAGTATGTGGAAGATTTGCCGAAATTCGCACGATTGGACGATTACCGTCGAATTCGTGAAATTCTCGAGATGGAAGTCGTATTTTGTGTTTGAAGTCAGAAACGTTGGTTTTCGAAGGAGACAAGTCATTTTAGTCATTATAGAGTTGCGGACTCGAAAATGACCAGATTCCGACTTAAAACGAAGAAACGAGCGTTGAACATTCATGAACGTTTATCGTTTTCATTAAAAATGAACTCATAGGTGAATTTTGAACAAACGAAGTCAAATAGATAAAATTTTTGCACGAACGCATAGATTATGAAATTTGTGAACCGTAGGCTTTTGAACGGACCAATTCAAACTTAAAACGAAGAAGTTATGCGTCCGGGAAGTTCATAAAAATTTTCAAAACTGAAAAATTTTCTAAGGCACAGAGCCCGCGCCGCGGCGCGATTCTAAGCCTAATTGCCCACACCGCAGCGCGAGGCCGAATCCTTGTACACTGCGAACTCACGTCGCAGCCATGAAGTCACATATAATCCTCTTGAATGCTAGGCCACCCAAGGAAGTTGATAGTGAAGAAAGATTTCAAGTATGGAAGGGAAGGGAACTTAATAGTAATGTATTAAGATGTAATCATAACATGATTAAGACATTGTAAGGTACTTGTAAGACACTAATGCATGTTGATTAAGAGTTAATAATCAATCGAAGATTAGCGGAATGAGAATGACATAACGAAAGTCGGAAACCCTAAATAACGAATCTAAATTAGGAATTACATTGAGATGAAGGGTAAGATATAATAGTAATCATACTTGATTGTGTATGACTTAATGTGGTACGTGATTATGAATTGTAGAATCATAAAGACTTAAAGTAATCTTATCGAGTATTAACCAAAGAATCAGACGCTAAAGGCAAGTATTCTAACTCTTGTTTCATTTCAGTCAGGACAAGCTTTGTAATTCATGTAACCTGTTCGCATGAAGTCCTGAATAATGAAGTCTTAAGCCAATTCTTTCAGCTGGACTTATATTATGATTCTGTCAAACATGATTAATGTTTACCGAGTTATATTGGTTGGTTTTCAATCGAAGACCAAGTATACTAAAATGTTTTTGTCGTTTAACAACAGGCACGTGAGTTTGCCACAACTTAAACGTATACACGTTTAATGAATATAGTGTTGATCAACATAGAGTACTATGAGCTGATCACTCAGAAGTGCTCGTAAGCTATGTCGGACTTACGGACTTAGTGTCGGGTTGTCCTTTTCAAAAGAACTTATGAATGCTCATATAATTGAGCCATAATTATTATTCCAGTAAGTATAGTTGTGTAAAACGTTTAGAAGAAAAAGAAGTGCTATTTTGATTTATCGATAGTACTTCATAACTATTGTTCAGTTATTGAAGATTTATGAGTTCTATGTTTTAAGCATGTTGTTTATTAGAATTGTAGTACTTGCTGAGCTAGTCATGCTCATTCTTGCTTGAACCATATGAACACAACTAAAATCGAGCGGACCGAAGGATCCGGCAAGGATAAGGGCAAGACGAAGGCGAACCCATAGCATACTTATGTAATAGTATAGCAAGACTGTCTGTATTATATTGATATTATGATAAGAACAACTGAAAGGGGTACAAAGAACCTGGGAAATGTAATATTATTTTGATTATATATAAGTTATATTAGTCCTTTTTAGACTATTGTGACGCCCCCAAATCCAGGTTCTCTAACCTCAGATTCAGTGCTCACGATCCTATCATCATCATAAGCATTCTATAACTATTTCGAAATAATAAACATACATTGTTCATTATACAAAAGTCTCAAAACATGGTCCCAAGGTCTCTCTAACCTTAACTTTAAATACACCATATATAATACAAATAGTTTACTCAAGAAATTCCATTAGATAATAACTAATTTAACATTCATTCTAAAATTACTCCCGGATCTTGCCCTTGCCCTTGTCCTTCGTGATTAGATCCTTGAGCTTAATCGAAAATAGAGGTCATGATATTGCAAGAGTAAGCAACTAATTTGCTTCACAAGTTTATAAAGACAAAGGAGATATATCATGACTTAGAAAGAAATATTGCCTTCAATGTTCAACAATAATATAAGATTGTGAAGGAACATGAATTAATAATCAACAATTGAATATTCGATAATTGAATAACATGAACTGAGTGGTTTTGAATAACCATGAACATTTGCCAAAGTGCTCAGTGATTTAAACTAGACCTTTTAATAAGTTTTGGTATTCAAGGGGATCAGCCTTTCATACCCCGTGATTTATGCATAAACACTTAATAATCCGACATTGATATCATGCCTTAATCAAATTTGTCCATTTCTCAGTCGAGAGTTCTTACCATATCAATTAATAAGAACAGTTATTTAAAATCCATTTGATTTAACAAATTTAGACATGCTTGATCTAGCTAATACAATTAGCATAGATCTATCCCATAAACAGTTCATAAATGAAGAACTTTAATTTAATTCACGATTCAATGGCGTTAGAGAGCGAATTCGATTGCACAAAGTGTAATTTCAATAATCGATAAAGACGTGAATAATCATCAATAATTATTCACTAATATGCTTTGAAAATAATAACTCAAGTTGAGTTAGGAAACTTGCCTCGATCAGAGAGTTACTGACTACTTAAATAAATTTCTATCCACTATGTAGTTAAATTATCTTCCTTTGAGAGACCTATAATTAGTCTTTCAATTAGTCAATGCATAACATCGAGATTATGTAATCACATAGATATCATACATTACAATAAGTTCTTATAAACATTATCATGCCTAGATAGTGTTATTATTAATTAACAACTACCTTTAATTCACATAATATTATTAACTTAGATAATATTAATTCACCTTCTAGTATTATTGGTTCACTAATAATACTTTAAATCATTACCAACATTTTATTCACTTACTAATATTATTAATCATTTAATAATATTTTATCCCTTTACTAATATTATTAATCATTTAATAATATTTTATTCACTTACTAATATTATTAATCATTTAATAATATTTTATTCACTTACTAATATTATTAATCATTTAATAATATTTTATTTAATCTCGAATATTATTATTTAATAATAATACTCTAATCTAATATTTTATTTACATAACAACATCATATTATAGTATTATTAGTATTATAATAATATTCCAATGATTTATTAAATTAATAAACAATTTATTCTAATTGTTCATCCTTTAATAACCTCTTATTTAATATCCATAAAAGGTCATAAGTAATATTTATTATTATAAATTACCAAAATGCCCTAAGATAGTCATGATATAATATATTATGAGCATTCAAGCATAAAATCATATTTTTCTCATTAAAGGCATCATTTAACTATTTATTTCCTTTTATTCACAACCTAATCATTTTAGGAAAAATAGCAAACTGATTCCAAAAATTCTCGACTTCGGATTTTAATGAATATGAACTAACAATGATCCTCTAATTTTTCTAGAATTTTAGAAAATGATTTACAATTTTTAAAGTGTCCAAAACACTCGGATCTTGCTCTATTTTTCATAAATTGAGTTTTACTCAGAAAAATCTGAAATTTTCAGGGTATGCTCTCTTAACATATATGAAACTACTGTAAAAATTTTGGAATTTTCCAGTGTATACACAATGATATGTTCGTAGGATAATATTTATGGAGTCCTTTATGGAAATAGTCATTACGCACAATATATAACTCGAAACGTGTCCGTTCTTAAAGGTTTCAAAACTTACTAGATTTGTGATCTACCACTTGGGTTTACTAGATAACTCATGTATCTAGCACCCCCCTTCGACGGATCATAATTCCAAGTTGTAGAACTTGAGTTACACAAGATTTAGTGGAAGAAAAACAAGAGTTTTCACCCTTGGAGAACATATGCTCATTTTCTTCCTCTAAGCCTTAGATCCAACACTCAAGATACTTAGTTCCATGCATGATGGTATGTATAACTAGTGTATCTTGAGTAGTTGTATAACCCCATCAAAACTCAAGCTATCAAAACAAGGTAAGAGAAGAAGATGAAGGTACATTATACCTTGACTTAGTGGCTACCTTCCTTGATTTTCCAAAGTAACTAATAAACTTAAGGGGCATAAACAACTAGCACTCCTATATTTTTTTCTTTCTATGGATGAAATTCTCTCTTTCTTTTTTCTCTTTGAAGTTGGCTAGTTTGGGAGCAAGAGATAGAAGAAGAAGATGAAGAAGATGGAGAGAAAATGAAATGTTGGAATCTGAATGAAGTGTTGGAAGAATGAGATGTGCATTCAAAATGTAATGGGCAATTCATTATTAATTCTCCCACAATCATTTTGTTGCCCATTAGGTAAAACACTTTGTATTATTACTTACCTTAGGTTAAACATGATTAAATGTGCATAATGGAGTGGCAACCAATGGGAGCCTTACAACATTGTCCTTATGTTTAATCATGTCTACTAATGGACAAGCTAGATTAATTAATCCACTTAGGATCCTCATAATATCCACCATTTAGCTTTTATTTTAAATGCCCAATTTTGATTAATCAAATGTCTAGAATACCCCCAATCAAGTGGGCTAAGTATTGGATTACATTTTATTTTCCTTGGGCTTTTCTTTTAATTGATTTGGGCTAGATAAAAACATAGCCCAATAATTTTAATAATGTTACCCAATTTGATAATTTAGGGCTTTCATCTCCAATCATATGAAGTTTAATTACTTATACATATGATTTTATCTCATAACCTAATTAGATTTACAAGAATTAAGTTTAAAATTATTAGTCACTTGAAATACTAAGTTTACCCACTTAGGTTAGTATATATATAAAATACTAACTTTTTCGTGTTACCATAACCCTTAGGTTATTTAATATCCTTACCTAATGTATAATTAGGTCACAAGGCTTTCATTTTTAATGAAATCCATACATGTATGTATCCATATATAACACAAAGTAAAAAAAAAATGTACATACATACATGGTGACTTAAAATTCACGGTTATTACAACTATTCTATGAAATGTATGAATGAATGGTAGTACCGTGTAGCACCATCTGTCGGGTTGGAACAGACCCGAATTTGGGGGCGTCACACATCCCAACCTTGGATAGCACGTCACAATGACACCTTACATAAAGGTATAGTCAAAAACTGTTTTAGAAATTAAAATCTTTGGGAAGTGCTCAAGGAAACCTTCATACATGGGAGGCCATACTTCTAGGTTATGATAGATATCATATGGCCACAGAATTATCCTTGGTTGATCCAATAGACCCCAAAGAAAAACGAGAAGATTACTATCATATTCTTCCCAATGGTGAGTCTTCTCTTGACTTATCATTATCTCCACTGTCTCTAATTGAGAATTATACTTCAAACAAACACCAAGATTATATAGGTAGTGCTCGTAAATATACTCAGCAAGTGGATAAGGACATCCCTGTCTTATGATGACACGAGATTGTATGTCATTAGACATCTTGTATGATAGTGGCAAAACACCCTTCCAACGTTAAGTTCACCTCACCCTATTTGATTCACCAAATATAACTACTAAATGATGTATACAACACTTTTCTATACTTCTTAGGGAGAACCTCCACAACTAGAGACCACCGTTCTATTTCCCCGTTACCCTCGCTCGACCCAGCTACACTCTTATTACCTAAAAAGGAATTGTGAACCAAAAGGGTGAGCACAACTAGCCCAGTAAAGAATATCATGACTAAATATAATTAAATTATCAATAGCCTTCATCAATAATAAATCAGTGATTTAGAACATATGGTAGATGATAAAACTTTTCAACCATAGTTGCAGCGGAACGAACAATCCATTAGAAGAGTCAAATAGACCATAAAATCTATTATCTTCTCCATGTTAAAAGTCCACCAACAATGTTTTATCCCTGTAGCATCAATCAACAATTTCTGTCCACAATCACATGTATAACTCATAATCGTAATTGTAATTCTAAATTCCTTTTCTCATCCAAGACAAAGATAATTTTCATCACCTGAAACATCAAAGATCATGGTTATACCAAATCAAAGTTCATGTTCATAATCATACGAATAAATTTATCTTTGCACTACGGGCCAAAGATATTCATCAACAAGTCCTCTTTGCACTACATGCCAAAGATATTCATCAACAGTTCATCTTTGCACTACAGGCCAAAGATATTCAACAACAATTCATCTTTGCACTACGGGCCAAAGATATTCATTAACCGTTCATCTTTGCACTACAGGCCAAAGATATTCAATATCTCAAAGAAATATATAATCATTTCAGATTTTATATAAACCATAATTATAACCATGTTGATAAATTTACCTTTTCACTTAAGCTAAAAATATTCAATTGTAAATTCAATGATCATGATCATACTAGTCAATAATTCATCTTTGCACTACTGGCCAAAGAGAACCCATAGTCATGATCATACCAATAATCTACCCATCTTTACACTCAAGTCAAAAGAAATTCTATCACTAGGGTTATAAAAATGTTATATATAATAGTAAAATCAATATAATCAAAACATCTAGATTTAATCTCAAGAGTAATATTCATAAATCAACTATAATTTGGTTAGAAAAAGAAACCAATTTTTGTCGTGAATAGTACCCGTGAATAGTAACTCGTGAATAGTAACTCATGAATAGTAACTCATGAATAGTAACTCGTGAATAGTACTCCGTATTTGTACATAGTACCGTACACGTAAATAATGTCATATACGTAAATAGTGCCATATACATGAATAGTGCCGTATACGTGAATAATACCGTATACGTGAATAGTAATCCCGACTCAAAAAGGTAAAAATTCCATAATAAAATCTATACCAATATTTCAGTATAATTATATTGAAAGAATAACATCATTAGGAAGAATATAGAATCCCTTAATATTCCTTACTATCCCTTACCTCAAAAGAGTAGCACTTCTGACTGGATATCGGATATGATGCTGAAGGAAACTTGCACTGATGAATAGCAACTCACCAAGTATCTAAATACTCACAAAATACACTCGATAATCTAGAGAGAAAAAGAGAAAACTTATGAATTCTCGGTGTGATTTTTAATTCTAACTTAGCCCTCTATTTATAGGAAAATGTTAAAGACGCAAGGCAGACTTGACTTCGCTACCGATGGCTTTACGCTACTATTTCACCCACCAAAAATCAGCTTATCTCCCTAACAACCAAGAGTGGGGGCCCACTCAATTCTAGAATTTTCCACCAAAACCTAATTTAGAATCGGGTTACCTCTTAAAATTCATAACAAATTATACGCTCATTTTTAATGGTTCAAAATTTGTGGACATATACTCAACTTATATATGTATAATATATCCAAAAATTACAACGATCCAACGGTCGGATTAAATATTATAACTCACACAATAAAGCTATAAGAACACCGATTTGATCTTTTAATACCTCCAATCCGACAAAATACTGATAAAATACCTCAACATTAATTCCTTCATTTATAACCATATAAATAAATCCATCATTTATATCCACATCAAATAAATATTTCCTTATCATATAAATCAATAATTAATTATTCACAAATAATATTACAGAATCACAATAATGACAACCAGGCAGTTCCCAAGAAAGAGGGGGTTTTCCAATAAGAATTTCTCTTTACTGGCGCGCAATTAGGTGACCAATAATATATTAAGCAACAATGTATTTTAACCACCGGGTATTCCAACAGTGTTAACGGTAACAACTACGCCGTTATTTATAAAAACTAAATTTTGTCGTTATCTTCATCCAAGCAGTTATTACATTATGGGCCCACAAATGGTTTAGGCCATTATATGAATATTCTCAAACGTAAAGAATATTCCACGACCAAACGAATATTCCCCGACAACAATGAATATTTTATAACCACTTGTGTATTTTGAAAAAAAAATTCATATATCACCCTTAACTTTAACTTTTATTAATTTAACCATTTACTTAATTGTAATTATAAGAAAAATTGAATACTTTTATTTCATAAAATTCGGGGTCTTACAACTAGCATGACACAACTCACATCTAGAGCATCATCTTGATGCTTCTTGTAAGCATTATGCTCCGTACATGGTGCGGTGACAGCTGGTGCTGCAGGAATGGGCCCATCAAGGACGTATAGCTTGCCCTCTTATTTGAGGACAATCCTCAAGTTCCTATGCCAGTCAAGAAAATTAATTCCACTCAACTTGTCCTTCTCAAGGACTGATCGTAATGAAAGACTATTTGTGTTGTTGTTGTTTGCCATTGATATCTACAATTTATAAGTGCAAAAAATAATAAGTAAAATTGCAGAGTTGATATTATGTAATTGATAATAGTACATTCAAAATATACCTCCCACTATTTTATTCAAATTAATAACCCTCACCATTAATTCAGAAAGCATTTTCTATTAAATCTTTCTAGTGAGCCAAGATCCATATTTCATTATGCCTTAAGTTAGCTTTGGCTAATCTCTTAAAACATAACTATTTAGGTAGACAACCCCTTGTCAATTATATCATATATAACTCATGGATAGTTTGGTAAACAATATTTGTTTCTAGTCCATCTAATGGTACCTACCAAACTCCATGCCTCTAAGTCCACAATCCTATTGAGATAACTTAGTTAAGTCAGGCCCAATGATTTTAACAGTTTGGATATCACAATTATACTATCGCATCTTACCTAGATAAATAGGGTACTTTGCTTTGGCAAACCTACATCTATTGATCAAGGTCTTGATGAGTGTTATTCATTGGAAGGCATCTGATTTAGACTTAATATTTTACTGAGGGATTTTATAAATTAATTTAGATCTCACCAATTTTAATCTTATTAAGCATGCACATTATTTATCATATCATATCACATACAAGCATAAATAAAGTGCGAAATTAAATGTGTCATAATTATGGCCCAATCCACTGTCAATCTTTTCAACCTAATGAAAGATTGAATGTCAATCTAAGGTGGTAAAAGATCTTAAAATAAATAGCTTCCTTGGATCTTCCTCAAGCATGTGCCTCCTCTCCATCATCATCTTTCCATTGTGTTCTCCATCTTGACATCTTCATCGATTACAGATTAGTACATGACATAAAGAAACCTCGAGTTACATTCGAGGGGATTTAGATGAGAATAGAATATTACATTAGAATTTATAGAAAGGCACGACATGCAAGCCGTATTTCAAAACCAAAAACCACTAACCTATGGGTCAAAAGGCCAAAACTGTGCACCATGCATATCACAATAAACATATACCAATTTATATATAATTAAAGAAAACTATATATAACATATAGGGGACACGACCATCGCAAGGCCACGACGAGGGGTCCAAGGGGGTCTCCACAAGCGGTGTCCGGTGACCGATCGATGGCCGGGTGGTCAATACTGACGGCATTAACGAATGGGTTTGGGTCAAGGCGCGCCCTTGAAAAAAAAATTTTGAACTACAATCAGATTGCAGAATTTTTCCATACTGAATCTCAAGCATTTAATCATATATTTAATCCACCAAAATAGTCATAATAACAATACACCTTAAGACATATCATATATGTCCAGTTTCAATTAATCATATTAAACTGAATCTGCATACTTCTAATCCAATTAGAACATAAGTTGTATAATGTTATTACGCCATATAAGATACAATTAACAGAACATCATATACATGCATATCTATTACTGATATTCATAATACCAGAATTGTGAGGATTAAATTCATACTAATTTCTCTATGGGGACGATACTCTACATACTATTATATTACGTGTTGACCACATATACTTGCTATTGGGTTTCGGTATAGAAATGCAGGGGAAATAAACCAATTAAAGGAAATTCTGAAACCCTAAAATAGGATCCATGAGAAAAATTCAATTAATTCAGAGGTTAGAAATTATACCGATTGTTAAAGCTAGAATCGATGCGGTCAAATCTCCAACGCAATTCAAACGGACTACGTCTCTACGGTATCCACATGAACGATCCACACGAATCGTCCTACGATTTGCAGAAGAAGGAAACGCGGTACTAGCCACCAAGGATGAATATTTTCTGAAACTGTTTTCTCTCTAGTCTCTCTCTAAGAGTGGCTAGGGTTTTGGTTAATGAATAATCCCTAAACTGGCTGCTACATATCATATATATAGCGATTAAAAGGAATTATTCAAAACCTAATTTAATAAAATCTAAATATATATATATATATATATCTTAATTAATATACCAATATATAAATTATCCTATTAATCTAAATTTTTAATTTAAATACTATCAATCATATTGACATATTTAAATCTTTATAATTTAAATTAATTCCCTTTAATTACGTTCTATGTGTGTGACCTCAGAGGTTATTATTACGTTGGCAATAATTTTAAAATCATATTATAAAATTATAAACAGTGAGCGACATCTAGTAATGCATCACTGCTACCCAAGTAATATTAAGATCGATGATTCGATGCAACCTTTTAGTGACCAATGTTTCAATGTAATTTAATCCTTTTAACCTTAATATCCTAGATTAAACTCGAGTAATTGAATGTGTCATACTCTTCATAATTTAATCTGAGTTTTTCTTGATCAATGAGTAGACTATATGAAACAAATCACTATTTAAGCATGGCCATGCATTTCATAGTCCTACTCAATCAAGAGGCCTATGGATATATATCACCCCTAATACATATGAGGGTTAAATTCCATCTAGATCACTCATATTACTCACACGATTCATGATATACCCAATAATAACCTTTATAGTCCACACTATTAAAGGTGACATTTGATGATATCAAAGTACATAAATTCCCATGTAGAAACATATTGATTTCAGGTCGGAGGACCATTACATCATTGTCACTATGAGAATTGCTAATGACACTTCATATAATGCTCCACATAGAATTCTCAATGGTCCCATCCAAAGACATCGTTTTCAACATATACCTATGCATTGACTTAATATTTCATATATTTATGACCAATGAGATTTGGTCATCAGTCAATCCACATACCAGTCTTAATGCATCATTGTTGTCCCATCAACAATGATACTCGACTAGGGACATTTAAGAACAATGATACCAATTGTAAATATATAATCTCATGTTCAAGTCATATACTTGAAACTATATAATTTGTATCAATATTCTAAGGATTTTTATTATGTTAACATTTATATAACGCAGTAAATAAAACCATAATAAAATCATTCATTTATTCAATTAAATATAATATCAAAACGTTAAGCAATTATATCAAATAATTGGCCTCTGGGCATAAATTCTAACACTTGTGTGATGTGCGTAATTAGAAATTAACGAACAATATCCCATAAAATTTAACACTTAATGTTTTACACTTAGATTTTTAGCTCCCAAATTAGGGTTTTGATATTCCTGGTTAGGGTTTCAAATTCTCGGAACTAAAATTAGGGTTTTTGAACCATTCGTTAGGGTTCCTAAACAATCGTTAGGGTTTCACTTAACATTGATGTTCTTAATATATCCTTAGGGTTTGTTACTTATATAGCTTATCTGATCAACCCTTCACCCTTAACCATATACTGTACACATATAATCAGTATATACAAAATCATATAAACGCATACACTTAACCCTATATGTCTTCACCAAAAAAGTTTAAATCCATAACAATCCTTCACAGAATTTTAAATCCACACACTATTTCTAGTCTAGGTCTTATCATTGAACCTTTACTCAATCAATTAAGATTTTTATTAATTGTCTAAATTTTCAGGTTGTCACATTCAGCTCTTCTTCTAAGAATGTCATCCCCGAAATTCACCAAATCCACTAAAAATTACAGCCTACTACACTCTACACCATTCATACACATCATCACATGCTACCCAAAACATCACTCACAAGAGTTAAACTTTTCTAATCGTACTGAGGAGTCATATAGACTACGAACTTTCATTTTCGAAAATGTTATACAGAAATTCATCCACAAACTATCATGTCTTATGGACATGGTGGGTGATCAGCCTGATATGCCCTGTACTAATTAGGTACTGTTGTTCGGAACATTTTTTCCTGTTCCTCTTATATGCCTTGGGCGAAATTTGTTTCCCAATTTTGGGATGTTTACCTCTGTCTTATCGGATTCCACACTAAAACAATTTGGTTCGGGAAAATTTCAAAGAACGCTTTGAATTTCATAAACCTTGGTCTAGCTGAATCAATTAGATTATACTCATATCAATAATTTAATTTCAATCGAAACATTTATGTATAGCAAAAACCCCATTGGCAATTAATTATTTTGAAAATAGTTTTATGACATCATGATACCGTACTGTGTTAACAGTCCGTTTGAGGATTCCGGCATTGAGTGACTTTGTCATAACACATAATACAATAGTGGGACAACAATTTTTCAATCGAATTCAACACTAAGTACTTTTGCATTTACAACTCCATCATTTTTTTATCATATTTGCACCAGGTTACATGATACAAAAATGATAAATAAAATACATTTTGATATGTCAAATCATTGTCGTCTAGCCGAAACAATTAGCATAGACTATTCTTTAAACAGTTCAAAAATCATTCTAAATCAGTTTTATCATCTCAACAGGTAACGATGTGTCAGTGTCCCGAAGTTCACACATACACAATTTTCACTATGTGTTGAGAGTAAAAATTCATTTTTAAAAGGCACATAGTGTGTATTTAGCTTGCTGTCAAAAATTTCGAAGTCTAGCATAGCTAGAAGATTTGGAATACCTAATTTTCCATTAATGATACATTGCTTAATAAGTCTATCTATTCCTATCATCCTCAATACTCCATTCACACTTAGTCATACCCAGTTCGTCAAACTTACCACACATTATGAGTTCCGAAACTTTCCACAATAATATGAGTTTAAGAACTTATCATGTCAGACTATAGGCATCCATTCGCTGAGGGGTTCAAAAACATACCATAAGTATGAGTTTTAAGAACTCGTACTTAACCTTATATTCTATAACTATACTCTACCTATCTGTTATACACATTAGAAAAGAATCACCTTCTCAACATGCATATAATAAATAGAGTGACACAAATATTTCAATGATTATCAGTACCAGAAGCTAAGTGGTTGTTGAACCAAACACAATCCCCTGCCCATACAAAGAATTGGTCAACCCAGTCACTAATCAATATAGGAAGCTATGCGGTTGTTACACCAAGGAAAATTCCCCGCCCATACAAAGAATTGTTCAACTTAACCACTATATCGAGTAGAAAGCTAAGTGGTTCTAAAACCAAGTACAAATTCCCCATTCATACAAGGAATCATACAACTCACCTGCTGACATGAGCCCTTAATTGAAATCCCACATAATCCTAGCTCCATACTTACTCTATACGAATTTTGTTTAATCCATATTGCATCACCCCCAACCCTTTTTCTGAGTTGGAACAGTACCAATTCATAGTACCATTGACACACAATAATTTTGCCGTAAAATTTTCAATCATTCGATTGATCCTCCTCCCTGCTATGACCTTATCAGATCACGGTGTGATCTCATCGTATTATATTATAATTCATTTATATATTATGATCGTTTTGTTGTAAGATCTCCTTTCCCTGTATACTTTCAGTCTTTTAGACTCTATCTATTCATTACTATTGTTCATCTTTATTATCAGAGTTAGCTAACTCTGGATCTTTTATAACTTGTCGAGATTCATCTTTGAATCTTATCGATGCACTAACTCTATTTGAGTTAGTCCTTATCCTTATCCCACTGCAGTTATTAGCCTAAGGTAACCCTACCTAAGGTTTATAACCTACAGCTCTGATACCAACTGTAATATCCCCAAATCCTGGTACTAATCACCACGAATCTGGTACACTAATTCTACAAATGTTGCAGAAGATATAAACATAAATTGTTTATACATTAAACTTTACAAATAATCCCCAAGGTCAATAACCTTAACTTGTTACCTGAATTCAATATCCCACTCGACATACAATGTCAATTACCTTCGCATGTATCCGAAGTATTCGTTTTAATCTACAATGTTTATCATGATATAGTAAGGGTGAGCAACAAGTTTTCCCAACAAGTTTAAGTTCGAGAAAAGATATATCATGATTGTAAATAATGTACAATAAGCTAGCTGACTTTCAATAATATAACAATTGTGACATAGCATGAATAAATTTTTATAACTGAACGACCGAGACAATAAAAATGAAAGGTCAATAATGAACATGAATAAATAAACTAGATCAAATGGTAATGAAGGTCATCAGCCTTTCATACCTGATGAACATATACAATATGCACAATGTGCGAATCAATAACTCATAGACGTGATATAATCAGCAATGATTAACCACAAGCATACTTTATAAATATAACTCAAGTTCGAGGTTGAAGAACTTGAATGTACAGTCGACTACTGCTACACAATCTATTTAGCTTAATCTGAAAACCTAATATTAATAATATCAATCTAACAATTAGAATAATATCATCACAGTTAATACTGTTAATTATAGTAATAAAATAACCTAAACACATTACCACATAATCCTAACAGTCCATAAAACACATAAGACATGCTCAAGTCAAACTATTTCTATTTTGAGTTGAGTTCGGTACTATTTTGACATCCCGATTGCCTAATCGGATAATTATCAAGCCTAATTCCAATAAGACTCTACTTAAATGCTTCACAATTATCTTAGATAATTTATTATTCAATCAAAATATTTTTCAATAACTCATAAAAAATTTCAAGTAATTATTATCATTTATCATGATTTTTCAATCAGTAATATCATATTTATATGATTTAAACACCACAATATTCCATTATCATTAATATTTATTTATTTTCAAATATTAATGAAATCCATAATGTAACGCCCCCATATCTATACTCCCATGGTATCTGTAATGATGCTTACTATGAATCAATATAATGCATTTAAATCTATACACCCATGGTATCTGATTATAAGCTTATATTAAAATTAAGGGACTATCAGATATAATTCCCATATATCCAAGATTCACAGTATCCCATAACAGATGACAATTCTCAGGAGAACTATTACTGTGTTTGGATACCCTCACTTGGATGTATGAACTGTATCTGTGAATAGAATCTATCTATTCGAAATCAAGAATATCAGTAATAACATGAACAGTCCATATTACTAATATCCTCACTCATATGTATAGTCTATGTCATGTAAATTTATATTATCGTATCGATAGTAACTATTTATCTAAAATCCAGAATATTAGTAATAACATGAACAGTCCATATTACTAATATCCTCACTCAGATAAATAGTTCATAAGGATCTCAACTAGATTCAAAGAATTCTAAATTTACATCTATATATGTAAGAAAACACGGTTGTGGAAATAAAAGATGCTATATGTATATATAAATATTAAGGTTCGATTACATGATTCTCATAACGAGTTTCTTATTACAAAGTATTCAACTAGACATGAATATAACCTAATCTAAGCAGGGACGCTTCCCTTTATCTACTCCAGATGTTCCAGGATTACCATTTAAAACTGCAAAGGAAATAATTTGCAAGGGTGAACTATGACATGCTCAACAAGTTTTGTATTTATAACAATATATGATTTGAAGAAATATAACAATTCAAATTTCGACTGATAGTTGTTACCATTTTCTGGATTTTTATTTCTATCAGTCACATGGACTTTGAAATTTTGTTTAGATATGAGATAGGGGATCAACCTATTCAATATCCTAGGAGTATGCATCTCATCCTACCAGTGCTCAAATGCACCCAAATTAATGTCAATATATTATCGACCGAATTATGATCCCTTACGGGATACCCAACTTCAGAATAAGATGTCTTACCAAACAATTTGGTTTGACACAAAATGCTTAACAATCAATATGAATAAACAATTCATTTCTTAGTTATGTTGAAGCTATAGCAATAACCTTACAATAAAAGGTCATTCAAATGTAGGTGTAGTATATTATATCAACAGCATATCAAGATAAAAATCTTGTTCAACGAATAAACAGGGTTGAGAAATTTGCATAAGTATTTTAAGGTTTAAGAAGAACTTGCATAATGAAGAAATAAGTTTAGGGTTTAGGAAACTTGCATAGGTGACTCATAACCTACTTGTGAGCTAGTTAGGTTAGTTTAGTAGCCTAATTATGCCCTAATCTTCATTAATCTTGATTAGAATTTTTTTTTAATTATTAGGATTGTTAAATGATGTTTATTAGTACCTAATTGAAGTTTAGTAAACATAATTAGGTGTTAAGATAATCCATTTATGGTTAAATTAGCTGATTAGGGTTAGGTTTACAAATTAGGGTTAGGGTTTATTAATCTAGGGTTACTAACTTAAATTTCCCACTAATCCTAACAAGCACGACAAAGTTTTTTGTCAGTGTAAGTACGACAAAGCAGCTTGTCCAACCAATATACCAAAAAGTCCAATTTTAGAATAAAATTTTAATCACGAGGTGTTAAGCACGACGTTTTTCGGACAAAAAATTTATTTGACCAAATTGTTTAACAGAGTATATATTAACACATAACACATTCAAAACGGAGAAATTTTATTGATATAACTGAATTTTACATAACCGAGTCTTATTAGGGTTTGGGGTTTTTACATTCACCCCCACTAATAAGAATTTCGTCCTCGAAATTATAGTATAAGTTAAGTAAACAATTGAGGATAGTTCTCTCGCATTTTATCTTCAAGCTCCCATGTCTCTTCAACGTTCTGATTCCTCCAAATCACTTTGACCGATGTTATCACTTTATTTCTCAGGACTTGCTCTTTACGATCGACGATCTGCACATGTTCTTCTACATAAGAAAGATCTTCTTTGATTTGGATTGGCTCATAATTTATAACATGTTTATAATCAGGTTTGTATGGTCGTAATACAGACACATGAAACACATTATGAATATGGTTCAACTCAGGAGGTAATGCTATTTCATAAGCAACTTCACCAATCCTTCTCAAAATTTCAAAAGGTCCAATGAATCTCGGACTTAGTTTTCCTTTCTTGCTAAAACGTATCTTTCCCTTCCAAGGAGATACCTTCAAGAATATGTGGCTTCCTAAATTAAAGTTTCATTGTTGACAATGTGGATCAGCGTATTTCCTTTGTCGACCTTGAGATGCTTGTAATCGTTCACGTATAATTCTGATGGTTTCAGTTGTTTTTTGAATTATTTCTAGTCCTAACATTTGTCTTTCCCCAAATTCATCCTAACACAAAGGTGTTCTACATTTTCTCCCATATAAGGCTTCAAAGGGTGGCATACCTATGCTAGCATGATAACTATTGTTATAAGCAAATTCAACTAAAGGTAACTGATCTTCCCAACTTCCTTTGAAGTCTATGATACATGTTCTCAACATATCCTCTAATGTTTGTATGGTTCTCTCACTTTGTCCATATGTCTGTGGATGATAAGTTGTACTCAATCTTAATTGTGTTCCTAAATGTTTCTGATGACTTTTTCAAAAATTTGAAGTAAAATATGGATCTCGATATGATACTATGGAAACAGGGACACCATGACTAGAGATAATTTCATTAATGTACAGCTTGTCAATGTGATCTAAGTTATGAGTAATTTTAATAGGTAAAAAGTGAGCTGATTTGGTTAAACGGTCAACAATTACCCAAATGGCATTATGGCCCTTTTGTGTAGCTGGAAGGCCTACAACAAAGTCCATGGTTATATGTTCCTACTTCGACTCAAGAATTGGTAAGGGTTGAAGTAAACCACTCGGCTTTTGATGCTCAGCCTTAACCCTTTGACATGTGAGACATTTTCTTACCTATTTAGCTATTTCTCTTTTCATATTCGACCACCAAAAGTGTCGACTTAAATCCTTGTACATTTTAGTACTGCCAGGATGTATGGCAAATTTAGAATTATGTGCTTCGTTTAAGATTTTGTCTTTTAAAGCTTGGTTTAACGGAACCCAAATTCTATCTTCATATCTTATTATTCCATCCTTATTTATTCTGAATTTGTTATACTTGTCCTGAGTTAGATTAGACTTATACTTCAGACATTCTTCATCCTTTTCCTACATCTCTTTGATTCTATCAAGTAGAGATGAAAATCCTTCTAAAATGTATAATTTTTGGGTAGAGGTAGAGTTGGACATTCCACCTTAATTTCTAAGTTTTCAAAATCTTTTATTAACATATCATTGGTGGTTACTGCATTCAATTTATCATGATTCTTTCTACTCAACGCATCAGCTACGACATTAGCTTTACCGGGATGATATAAGATTTCACAGTTAAAATCTTTTATCAGTTCTAACCATCTTCTCTACCTTCAATTTAGTTCCTTTTGTGTAAAAATATATTTTAGACTTTTATGATCTGTATATATTTCGTACTTCTCCCCGTACAAGTAATGTCTCAAAATTTTAGACCAAAAATTACTGCGACTAACTCTAGGTCATGAGTATGATACCTCTTCTCATAATCTTTTAAGTTATTGTGATGTATAAGCAATCACTTTCCCATGTTGCATCAACACACACCCTAAACCTCTATGTGATGCATCACTAAATACTATAAGGCCTCATGTATCATCTGGTAAGGACAACACTGGAGCTATGATCAGTCGCTTCTTAAACTCTTGGAAGCTCTCTTCACATTTATCTATCCAGGCGTATTTTAACGTCTTTCGAGTTAAATTGGTTAATGGGGTTGCTATTTTTGAAAAATCTTTTATAAATCGTCTATAATAACCCGCTAAACCGAGAAAACTTCGTACTTCTGTTGGAGTTGTTGATTGTTCCCAATTTACAACCGTTTTGATCTTAGTTAGATCTACAGATATTCCATTCTTGTTAATTACATGAACTAAAAATTGAACTCTCTTTAACCATAATTCACACTTGAAAAACATTTCATAAAGTTGTTCCTTTCGTAGTATCTCTAAAACAACTCTCAAGTGTTCAGTATGCTCTTCCCGTGTTTTTTAGTATACTAGAATATCATCGATAAACACTACAACAAATTTGTCCAAGCATGGTTTAAACACTCGATTCATTAAATCCATAAATGCTACCGGTGCATTTGTCAATCAAAAAGACATTAAAAGAAACTCATAATGTCCATAGCGTGTCCTAAATGCTGTTTTCGGCACATCCTCCTTCCTTACCTTTAATTAATAATAACCTGTTCTAAGGTCAATTTTTGAAAAATGTTTGGCCCCCTTTAATTGGTCAAACAAATCATCAATCCTTGGTAAAGGATATTTATTCTTAATAGTGAATTTATTTAGCTCTCTATAGTCTATACATAACCGCATAGTTCCATCTTTTATCTTTATAAACAATACTGGTGCTCCCCAGGGTGAAACACTAGGTTGTATGTACTTTTTATCTAAGAGTTCCTATAATTGTATAAGTAACTCTTTCAGTTCTATCGGTGCCATTCTGTACGGTGCCTTAGAAATTGGTGTCGTTCCTGGTGCAAGATCAATGACTAATTCAATTTCCTTACCTGGAGGTAAACCTGGTAAGTCATCCAGAAATACATCGGGAAAATCTTTAACTATTGGTATTTGATCTAGTTTTACTCCTTCCTGTTGAGTATCAACTATATAGGCCAAATACCCTAAACAACCCTTTCTAAGTAATCTTTCTACCTAAACTATAGTCAAACATCGAGATTGCTTAGGTGAACAACTACCGTTGAACACTACCTTTGACTTCCATGTAGTCAAAAGGTTTATACGTTTTAGATGACAATCAATCATTGCGTTATGGTTAACTAACCAATCCATTGCTAAAATTACATCAAATTCTCCCAACTAGTTTGGTAAAAGATCTACCATAAAATTATTTCCTTTTATCACTGCACTACAGTTCATGTATATGGTTTCAACTGGAATCCTATCTTTATTAGCAATTTCTACACAAAATGGTTTGTTTAACTTTTCGCAAGGTATATTCAAGTTTTTAGAAAACCTTTTAGACACGAAAGAATAAGTAGCTCCAGAATCAAATAACACATATGCAGTTAAAGTGTTGATAGGGATGATACCTGTCACCACGTCATGTGAAGCAACAACATCCCTCACTGACATATTAAATGTTCTCGCGGTAGGTCGATTCATAACATTTGCTAAGAAAGCATAGTCCTTTATGTTTCTTTCCACAAGTAGGACAAGGTTTAATGTTGTTATTACTAAAGTTATTATTAGTATTACCTATCTTCTTTCCCAAATTGTTGGAAAAAGTATTATCCCATTTCTGTTTATTATTAAACCCACCTGAACTGGGTTCTGTCCTAAGTTTCCCTTTCTCATTTTGACTCTACTTTTTCGGGTGAAATTTAGCGAGACTTTCATTTTCACTTTCGGCTATAGTAGCTTTCTCAAGTATTTCAGAGAAAGTCATTATTTGGAGTACTGACAACTTACTCTGAATCTGAGGTTTTAAACCCTCCTGAAACCTATGAGTCTTTCTAAGTTCAGTGGTTACCTGATGAGGAGAAAACCTGGACAGTTCATTGAACTTTGATGTTTACTGGGTTACAGTCAAGTCTCCTTATTTTAAATCCAGAAATTTTATTTCTATACGATCTTTCAAGGTTTGGGAAAAATAGTTTTCAAAGAACAACTCTTTGAATCTATCCCAAGGAATAATTTCAGTTTCTACCCGACCCTTGGTTGATTCCCACCAATAATTAGCCTCACCTTTCAAGAAAACAGGTTACAAAAGTTATTTTTTGATTATTATTGACGTTGGTTACTAGGAAAAATTTCTCTATTTCAGAAATCCAAATTTGTGCATCGACAGGTTCTGATGTACCTTTATATTGTGGTCCAACTAATTTAAAATCTTTAAAAGATGTGTTTTGGTGTGTAGGTCTACTCATAGCTTCTAGCATAAGGTCTACTAACTGCTGGGTAGAATTATCATCACTATTCATTTCTCTTTGGGGTCTTCTGGTTGGTGGCATGATTCTATATAAAACAACAATAAAAATTCACATAAGAATTTGAATAACACAAACATATCGTTTATTTATATATCACAAAAGTCTTACAAAACAACTTAGTAGTTGTACATACTACCAACTTACAAACCACTAGCTATATTACAAACTTTGAATGCTTCTTTATTCATAATAATATAAAGCATTCAATCACCTATACTAGTATCTAGAATTTATTGATAACATCAAAGGAATCTTGAATCATGTGACAAACAACAGATCGATCTATGAGATAAGCAGTTTTCTTCTCCTCTACTGGATATCGAACTATTCGGCGTTGGAAATCATTAAAAGTATCTCGAACACCCAGAGATGTTTTAAGAAGTCTTGACTGAATTTCCTTCCTGCCACTTTGTGTGGTGCAATTGTACTTTTAGTCGGTGACTATGTCCCCTCTCATGTTGTAGCATTCCCTCAGCTATATCACCCCTAAAGTTCATTTTATTATTCTCATATTCTGTTGTCTTCATTAGTGATTCCATTGCTTCATCATGTTGATCAATTCTTATTAATTGTCCTGCTACTGGATCTTCGTCTTCCTCAGCATCTAGCAGTTGTTGATCATGAAGCAATTCTTCATCATCTGCATCACTAGCTATAAATGACTCCATTTGTGGTAGATTGTTTGCTAACACCATTTCTTCAGCATTGGAGTTGGCCAACTATAAAAGAAAATTCCCTTAATACTGGTATAGAATTTACACAACATAATATTTTTAATGTTATATTTTATGTGTACTTTAAAATTTTTACGGACTCGAAGACTATATACTAAGATTTCTCTTCCTTATATCTATAGCCTTGAGGCTTTGATACCAAACTTGTAACGCCCCCATATCTATACTCCCATGGTATCTGATATGGTGCTTACTACAAATCAATATAATGCATTTAAATCTATACACCCATGGTATCTGATTATAAGCTTATATTAAATTAAGGGACTATCAAATATAATTCACATAGATCCAAGATTCACAGTATTCCATAACAGATGACAATTCTCAGGAAAACTATTACTGTGTTTGGATACCCTCACTTGGATGTATGAACTGTATCTGTGAATAGAATCTATCTATCCGAAATCCAGAATATCAATAATAACATGAACAGTCCATATTACTAATATCCTCACTCAGATGTATAGTCTATGCCATTTGAATTTATACTATCGTATTGATAGTAACTATTTATCCGAAATCCAGAATATCAGCAATAACATGAATAGTCCATATTACTAATATCCTCACTCAGATAAATAGTTTCCAAGGATCTCAACTGTGACACCCCCAAAATAGGTATACATCACCCAACCCATTCTGAGTCGCCAAATACATGGTACAGAAAATAACTACAACTTTATTATTACAATTGTCGTGCAAAATTCAACAACGCATATGTTGTGAGTTTTGATACAAATATATATCAACTGTGACTCTCATCCCAATATTTGATAGCACATCACAATAGCACCTTACATAAAGGTACAGTCAATAATTGTTTTAGAAATTAAAATCCTCAGAAAATGCTCAAGGAAACCTTCGTACATGGGAGGCTATGCATTTAAGTTATAATAGATATCATAAGACTGGAGAATTATCCTTGGTTGACCCAATAGACCCCAAAGAAAAATTAGAAGATTGCTATCATATTCTTTTCAATGGTGAGTCTTCTCTTGACATATAATTATCTCCATTGTCTCTAATTGAGAATTATATTTCATCCAAACTCCAAGATTATATAGGTAGCGCTCGTAGATATACTCAGCAAGTGGATGTGCACAACCATGTCTTATGATAACACGAAGTCGCATGTCATTAGACATCTTGTATGATAGTGGAAAAACACCCTTCCAACGTTGGGTTCGCCTCACCCTATTTGATTCACCAAATATAACTACTAAATGATGTATAAAATACAACACAATATTCTAAAGTTCTCAATAAAATTATTTTCATACTGTTTAGGGAGAACCTCCACAGCTAGAGACCACCGTTCTATTCCCCTGTTATCCCTGCTCGACCCAGCTACACTCTTATTACCTGAAAGGAATTGTGAAGCAAAGGGGTTAGCACAACTAGCCCAGTAAATAATATCATGACTAAAGATAATTAAATTATCAATAGCCTTCGTCAGTAATGAATCAGAGATTTAGAACATATGGTAGATGATAAAACTTTTCAACCATAGTTGCAGCAGAACGAGCAATCCATTAGAAGAGTCAAATAGACCATAAAGTCTAATATCTTCTCCATGTTAAAAGTCCACCAACAATGTTTTATCCCTGTAACATCAATAAACAGTTCTGGTCCACAATCATATGAATAACTAATAATCATAATTGTGGTTTTAAATTCCTCTTCTCATCCAGGACAAAGATAATTTTCATCACCTTTCTTTACCTGAAACATCAAAGATCATGGTTATACCAAATCACAGTTCCTGTTCATAATCATACTAATAAATTCATATTTACACTATGGGCCAAAGATATTCGTCAACAGTTCATCTTTGCACTACTGGCCAAAGATATTCAACAACAGGTCATCTTTGCACTACGGGCTAACGATATTCAACAACAGGTCATCTTTGCACTACAGGCCAAAGATATTCAACAACAGGTCATCTTTGGACTACGAACCAAAGATATTCAACAACATGTCATCTTTGCACTACGGCCAAATATATTAATATCTCAAAGAAATATATAATCATTTTAGAATTTATATAAACAATAATTATAACCATGTTGATCAATTCACCTTTGCACTTAAGCTAAAGATATTCAATGGTCATGATCATACCAGTCAACAATTCATCTTTGCATTACTGGCCAAAGAGAACCCATAGTCATGATCATACCAATAATCTACCTATCTTTACACTCAAGTGAAAGAGAAATTCCATCACCAGTGTTATAAAAATGTTATATATGATAATAAAAACAATATGCTCAAAACATGGATTTTATTTCAAGAGCAATATTCATAAATCATCGATAATTTGGTCAGAAAAAGAAACCAATTTTGTCGTGAATAGTAACTCATGAATAGTAACTCGTAAATAGTACTCCGTATTCGTATATAGTACTGTATACGTAAATAATGTCATATAGATGAATTGTGTCGTATAGATGAATAGTGTCGTATACGTGAATACTGTCGTATACGTGATTAGTAACCCCGACACGAAAAGGAAAAATTTTCATAATAAAATTTATACAAATATTTATGTATAATGATATTGAAAGAATAACTTCATTTACAAAGAAAATAACATCCCTTACCATCCCTTACCTCAAAAGAATAGTACTTACGGCTGGAATTTCGGATATAATGTCGAAGGAAACTTGCACTGAATAGCAACTCTCAAAGTATCTAAATACTCACAAAATACGCTCGATAATGTAGAGAGAAAAAAAAAACTTATTTCTGGTGTGATTTTCAATTCTAACTAAGCACCATATTTATAGGAAAATGTTAGAACGCCTAAGGAGACTAAAATAATAAAATAATATTATTTATTTCTTTCTTCTTACGCATGCCAAGACCAAATCAGCCCTCCACCTTTGAAATTTAATTCAGCACATGTTTTCAAAAAAAATAAAAGTGGGTCCCATCCATAATTTTGATAAAAACATTTAATTTTTGAAACTTCAATAATTCATAATAAATAGCTCTTTTATCATAAAAATACGAATTTTATTTCAATTCCATAGGAAATTAAATTCTCTACAACTTTATAAGTTTAAGTTTTTCCAAATTCCAAAAGAAAAATGACCGAAATCCACATACAAACGATTTTCAACACCTCTTAAAATTCATAACAAATCATACGTTAATATTTAACGGTTCAAAATTTGTGGACATATACTCAACTTATATATGTATAGCATATCCAAAAATCACAACGATCCAATGGTCGGATTAAAATTATAACTCACACAATAGATCTTTAAGAACACTGATTTGATTTTCAGACTATAAGTCCCTCGTACCAGTTTCACTCAAACAGTCACCAGGAAAAATCCACAAAGAATATTTGGGTGATTCATATTTTTGCGTTTATCTTTCTTCCAGTTCTTTCTTTTGATATATGGCTCATCTCCTAACTCATTATACACAAAGATTTATGGATTTTACAAAATAAAGTAATAAACTAATTTTTCTGAAAATTCCATATTTTGTTCTTCTTTTGATTTCTAGATTTCTCTCATTTGATTCATGCGCCATGAATTTAGTGTGAAAATATCACCATTATTATATTATTATATAACCACATTATACATTTATAATGTAAGATAAAATATCAGTTTTCAACAATTGACACTTTTCTAAGAATTCCTCCATTCCGACAAAATACTAATAAAACACATCAACATGAATTCCTTCATTTATATACACACAAAATAAATATTTTCCTATCCATCATTTATATCCACATAAAATAAATATTTCCTTATCATATAAATAAATAATTAATTATTCACAAATAATATTACAAAATCACAATTATGACAACCAGGTCGTTCCTAGGAAAGAGGGGGCTTCCGATAAGGATTTCTCCTTATTGGCGCGCAATTAGGTGACCAAACCTCTCCTTGACAGAACTTTCTAGACATTGCCAATAATGTTATATAATAATATTATTCAAATAATATGAATTATTGATTTGATAATGGGAAATATTGTGCAGTAACAATTATTGAAACAACAATAATATAAAATATCAACGCAGCAATTATTGAACCAATAAAATAAAATATTGAACAGTAATTACTGTAACAATTATTGAGTAGTGCCTTCTTACGTAAGAATCAATAATTCAAAAATACTATGCAATATCGTGTGCTACTGTGCAACAATGCGTATTAATTTACTTTACCCACCTTGTATTCCAACAGTTTTAGCGGTAAAAACTACGTCGTTATTTATAAAAACTCATATTTGTCGTTTTCTTCATCTGACAGTTATTCTGTTATGGGGCCCACAAATAGTTGCGTCGTCGTACGAATATTTCCAGACAACAAGAATATTCCACGACCAAACGAATATTCCCCGACAACAATGAATAATTTATAACCACTTGCTTATTTTGAAAAAAAATTCATATATCACCATTAACTTTAAACTTTTATCAATATAACTATTTAATAAATAGAAAAGTTGAATACTTTTATTTCATAAAATTCGGGGTCTTACATCAACTAGAGTCAAAGAATTCTAAATTTACATCTATATATGTAAGAAAACACGGTTGCGGAAATAAAAGATGCTATATGTATATATAAATATTAAGGTTCGATTACATGATTCTCATAACGAGTTTCTTATTACAAAGTATTCAACTAGACATGAATATAACCTAATCTAAGCCGGGACACTTCCCTTTATCTACTCCAGATGTTCCAGGATTACCATTTAAAACTGCAAAGGGAATAATTTGCAATGGTGAGCTATGACATGGTCAGCAAGTTTTGTATTTATAACAATATATGATTTGAAGAAATACAACAATTCAAATTTCGACTGATAGTAATTACCATTTTCTGGATTTTTATTTCTGTCAGTCACACAGACTTAGAAATTTTGTTTAGATATGAGATAGGGGATCATTCTATTCAATATCCTAGGAGTATGCATCTCATCCTACCAGTGCTCAAATGCACCCGAATTAATGTCAATATATTATCGACCGAATTATGATCCCTTACGCGATACCCAACTTCAGAATAGGATGTCTTACTAAATAATTTGGTTTGACACAATAATTTATGCTTAACAATCAATATGAATAAACAATTCATTTCTTAGTTATGCTGAAGCTATAGCAATAACCTTACAATAAAAGGTAATTCAAATGTAGGTGTAGTATATTATATCAACAGCATATCAAGATAAAATTCTTGTTCAACGAATAAACAGGGTTGAGAAATTTGTATAAGTAGTTTAAGGTTTAAGAACAACTTGCATAATGAAGAAATAAGTTTACGGTTTAGGAAACTTGCATAGGTGACTCCTAACCTACTTGTGAGCTAATTAGGTTAGTTTAGTAGCCTAATTATGCCCTAATCTTCATTAATCTTGATTAGAGTTTTGTTTTTAATGATTAGGATTGTTAAATGATGTTTATTAGTACCTAATTGAAGTTTAGTAAACATGACTAGGTGTTAAGATAATCTATTTAGGGTTAAATTAGATGATTAGGGTTAGGTTTATAAATTAAGGTTAGGGTTTTGCTGATTAGGGTTAGGGTTTGTTAATCTAGGGTTACTAACTTAAATTTCCCACTAATACTAATAAGCACGACAAAGTGTTTTTATGACGCCCCCAAAATAGGTATACATCACCCATTCTGAGTCGCCAAATACATGGTACATAAATCAAATACAACTTCTTTTATACAATACGACAAAAGCGTAGCTTAGATTTTTTACACGAATATTGTCTACTAGACAGTATTCAAACTCAAATGGAGTCCTTATTACATTTATTATCACATTATTTCACTTAATAATGAGGACTACTAATGCAAACATCTGGACCGTCACTCCGTTCCCCGACTAGTCCCAGCTATATATATTCTCATTTCTTGAAGAGAACAATGAAAACAAAGGGTGAGCTCAACTAGCCCAGTTATGAAATATTATAACTAAGATAATGCAGAATAAATTATCGTTAGCCTTCAACAGTGTTAAACTGATAAAATATAATAAACATCAAGTTTAACTGTAGCGGAACAAGCAATCCATTAGAAGAGTCATGTAGAGTATGATATCTACTATCTTCTATGATTTAAAAAGTTTATCATCAATTTTATCGCTGAGACTCAGCTTAATAAATAAACCACATCATCGAATCATCCCTGCACTACGAGCTAATGTTTTTCATGTAATCATTAATGGTCATGATTATACCGAATAATCCCTGGTCATAATCATACCAACAACTGTCCATCAATGCACTTCAGGCTAATGAGGATTTTTACCACATCATTTGTAACATTACGGTCATGATTATACCGAATAATTCATGGTCACAATCATACCAATCAATAGTACATCTATGCACGTAAGTCACAGATGACTTTTATTACAATATAAGCATGAGGATGATGGCAATGATATAAGAATTCAATTAAAAGAAAGCAAAGGATATATTTTTAAAGATTTATAACTTAATTTATCTAGAATTCAATAATGTTCAAATTATCAACATGATATTGCTTTGTGGAGTAAAATTCAAGAATAATATTGTATCAAAAATGATTTGGACAGCAAAGAAATCAATTTTTGTTATGAATAATTTCCTGGGTGAATAGTACCTGAGTGAATAGTACTTCATGAATAGTACTTCGGGAATAGTACCCCGTGAATAGTACTTGTGAATAGTACCCATGAATAGTACTTTATGAATAGTACCGTAAAAATGAATACTACTCATAGACAATACTCCGGCATGAAAAGCTTAAAATTTAACAAGAATGTGCAGAAAATATCCTTGTGAAATGATACAAGATGAAGCACAAATTTCAAGGATATTCTACTAATTTTACGGAGTATAGAATCAATACTTTAATAAAATGAGGGTATAATCAGGAATACGAGACGAAATAATATTACTCACATACTACAGAGTATAGAAGAAAATATTATTCCTATGAATACTGAACAAAATAATATCCCTTACCTCAGAAGAAGACTGGATAATTGAATAGTGAGGTAGCAGACTTCTTTTCTACTCTCTCTCTAAAGCTTCTCTCTCTATAGCTTCTCTTTCTATAATTGCTCTTATGAGTCTTAGTGAATTGGTGAGAATGAAAGAAGAATGAGCTTCTATTTATAGGAAAACATAGTTTTGATAATTGCATGTTTTGGGGCTCGAAATATTATAGTATAATACCTTCAACTTTTCCTACATTTTTAATTTAGTCCTGCAACTATTATCAAACTTGCACCACCTTCCTTAATAATACATCTTGTGTATCAATAGTATAATCATGTGAATCAATAATACAATCATGTGAAAAAAATAATTACAGTATAGTACCTTTATCTATACCTCCATTTTTATTTTAGTCATGCAAGTTTTATCAATCTTGCACCACCTCCCCTAATAGTACATGCATGTGAATCAACAGTACACACATGTGAACAAATAGTTATAAGCATGTGAATTAATAACAATTAATTGCTCATTTATCCGATTAATTACCCAATTGGTCAATATAACCTCTAGACATCCATTATTATCGAAATAATTGTTGATTTCCACTAACACTAATAATTCCAACACAATGGAACTATCAATTTAATCTTTAATCAACACGGACTTATTCATCATTAATATTATAACTCACAATATTTAACAACCAGATCATTCCCAGGAAAGAGGGGGACTTTCCGATAAGGATTTCTCCTTATTGGCGCGTAATTAGGTGACCAAACCTCTCATTGACAGAACTTTCTAGACATTGTCAATATTGCAATTAATAATATGAATAACTTTGTCGTCTCAATTATTGATTTAATAATATAAGATATTATGCAGATGATACTGTGACAATAATTGAATCAATAATATGAGAGATATTATGCAATAACTACTGTAGCAATAATTGAGTATAACTGAGTGACTTCTCACGTAAGCATCAATAATCAATATTGTGTGCTACTATGCAACCACGCGTATTTCTATACTTTTACCACCAGATAGTTCAACAGTTTAACGGTAAAACTTTCGTCGTTATTTTTATAAAAAGATAATTATGTCGTTTTCTAACTACGACAATACTTCCGTTAATAGGGGTCCACTAATGATTGTCTGTAGTCATCTGAATATTCCCGTTAAAAGCGAATATTCCCGACCAATCGAATATTATATAACCACTTGCTTAATTTTCAAAATTTGTAAATAATACCCACAACTATAACATTATATCAAATCCACACCATAATATTCAAAAATATATTTTGAGAAAAATTAATCTTTATTCATAAAAGTTGGGGTCTTACAGTTTTTTCAGTGTAAGTACGACAAATCAGCTTGTCCAACCAATATACCGAAAAGTCCTATTTTGGAAGAAAACTTTAAGCATGAGGTGTCAAGCACGACGCTTTTCGGACAAAATTTTTATTTGACCAAATTGTTTAACATAGTATATATTAACACATAACACATTCAGAACGAAGAATTTTTATTGATATAACTGAATTTTACATAACCGAGTCTTATTTTTGGGTTTTTACACATAACATAATATTATAAATCATTTATAATATCTCAAAGTATTTTTAATACCTTAATATTGCCTTTAAATGATTTTTAAAACATTTAAATCCATTATTAAATAAGCGCCATTAATATTAAATATTATCGTATTTCATGAAAAAAATATTCAAAGTTATGTTTTATAATTTAAAACATTTTTCAAACCTTTAAATCATTTTTATATAATTTTTAAAGCATTAAAACTATTTTTCCATAATTTATTTAATACATTTATTAAATAAAGTAATTATCATTAATATTAAATTATTAATGAAATTCATCCCAAAATATTAAAAGTCATTCAAAATAACTTCAAATATTTTCTAACACTTTAATATAATTTTAAATGATTTTTAAAGTATTAAAACCATTTTTAAGTAATTTATTTAATATAATAATTAAATAAATTAAATACCATTAATATTTAAAATATTACTGAAATATATTCTAAATTATTAAAAATCTATTTTTAGGCTTTAAAATAATTTATACAAATTAAATAAGAATTTTTCATAATTATAAATCATTTAATTCTAATTATTTAATAAAATAATTCATTTTATAAATAAACTGTCACTAAAGGGTACTATAGCGACAAAACTGTCGCTATAGGTGTTCTTGAGCCATCAAGAACATTCAAACACAGTCACCAGGGTACCATGTTTGACCATAGCTAGATCTTTGATCTTTAAGTTTCTTGGTTTGAAATGGTGTTAATGTTGTAGTATTGATGTAATACTATAACCCTAAACAAGTTTCATAGCTAAACAACATCATATCAGTGAGATATAAGCCTTAACATTCTTGTCAGAGGTTGTTCTTCATTTTCTTGGTTACCTAAAAATGAAGAACAGTTCATGGTGCTACTTTTAGATCCTCATAACTTGGATTATGGGTCTTGTTTGTGTGATATAAGGGTTCAAAATTGTAGTAGGGATGTCAAGGTACAAAAGTAACACACTCTTGTAGCTTAACAAAATCACATGTGAAAGATCTAGGCCAGTCAAACAATGTCAGAGCACCTGTTCTTCATGAATCTGGGTTTTCCAGAATTGTTCTTCAGGCAATTGGTCAACCCCATGTTTGACCATGATTATCTTTTATTTTGTTAATGATCTAAGTGCTCTAATGACATGGTTGTGTAGTCTACATGTCAGTCAACAAAATCATTACACTAATATGGCCTAACTGCTTAACACTTACAAGATCAGAGGCCTTAAAAATCTTGTCAGACAAAATCTAGGTGAACTAGGTTACCCAGAATTCAGTTTCCATGGTCAGTCAACAATGTTTGACCACTTATATCTTGAGATCTATACATGGTATGGACCTGATTCTACTTCCAGTCTACTCTCCTCATGGCATAGAACAAGTCTATAACATCTAACACACAAAACATCTAACACACAAAGATCTAGAGGCCCTGACATATGGTTGTCAGGCCTTAAAATTAAGGTTCTAAGTCAGTTTTAAAAACCCTATTTTCTTGCATCTAGATGTTATGGATCTATGATATAACATCATAGATCACTAAATAACATCCTAAAACATTACTCTAAACACATAAACACAACATTAACATAAATCTTCAAGATTTACAAAGATTAGGTTTTATACCTCTTTATGCTTAACACTTTGAATATGATCTTTGTGATCTATTCTTGGAAAGCTGAGTGTTGATATTAGCTTAACATAACACTCATATTCACTCCCCAAATTCGAAGGTTAGAGAGAGAAAGAGAGAGAGGTCATGGCTTTTGAAAACTAAAGTAAGTTATTTCTTACTTTTTAATCTTTGATCTTTTGAATCCATGATAAACAAATGATGCTAGGTGGCCTTAATTGGCTGATTGGTGAAGATTTTATCACATGGCAATATCCAAAGTGGTGACTCACAAGATTTGATAGTATCTTTTACTTAAGTTTTAAGTAAAAGGGCATTTTGGTCATTTCACACTCACTAAAGGTATTTTGGTAATTTCCCCTACAATTTGAGGGAAATTTGGACATTTCATATATATCCCATAACATTTAACACTTAATGTTTTACACTTTGCTTTTGAGCTCCCAAATTAGGGTTTTGATATTCCCAGTTAGGGTTTCGAATTCTCGGAACTAAAATTAAGGTTTCTGAACCATTCGTTAGGGTTCCTAAACAATCGTTAGGGTTTCGTCACTGAACATTGATGTTCTTAATATGTCCTTAGAGTTTGTTACTGATATAGCTTATCTAATCAACCCTTGACCCGTAACCACATATTGTACACATATAATTAGTATATACAGAATCATATACATGCATACACTTAACCCTACAAGTCTTCACCAAAAAAATTTAAATCCATAAAAATCCTTCTTCGAATTTCAAATCCACACACTATTTCCAGTCTAGGTCTTATCATTGAACATTTATTCAATCAATTAAGATTTTTATTAATTGTCTAAATTCTCGGGTTGACACAATGATAACATTTTCAGATTAAGATGAAAGCTCGAATAAAGATAGAGGCAAAGGCAAAGGCAAAGTACAAGATTAAATTATTATATTGTTAGAACTATTAAATATTCTGACGTAAATGACATTGTAAATCTTTTAAGATATTGAAGGTCTGTATTAAGTTAAGGTTGTAGACCTTGGGGATTATGTTGTAAAGATTTATTGTATAAATAATTTATGTTTATATCTTCTGCAATAGTTATAGAAATGATGTATCATAATGTACTAGATCTGAGGTAAAAAATACCCGAATTTGGGGGCCTCACAGTTACATGTCGTATTCTACAACTTATCTCCTTCTAAGGAATATCTTCCTTTCCATTTTCACCTTTCAGAATAATAGGAATCTTCCACAATTGCTCAATAATTGGGAAGCGATATGAATAACTCGAGAATTTAAAAGATTTCAAATCATGATGAGGGGTCTGTAGACACTCGAAATCTTCTTTGCCTGTTACTGACCATGCAGGAGGGCAAAAGTGTCTTTTTCACACTCTAGAGATAACCCTGGAGAATCACAACATCAATTTTAACCTCGGGAAAGTCAGTTTCAACCCCGGAGATAGCCCCGAGGGATCAAGTTCAAAGCCTAGAGATAACCCCAGGAGGTCAATCTAATCTCAGAGATAACCCTAAGGACAGTCAGAGTCAACACCAGGCCAACTTCAGAGATAACCTTGAGAAAAGACTGCTACAACTGCGAGAAAACCAGAGATAACCCCGGGAGGGGCAAAATGGTCATTTTTTCAACTCAACTTTATCTCACGTCAAATCAACTCATTTCAACTCAAATTACTTCAATAGAAGGCCCACGAGACCCATATCTTAACTTTCGAGCGCAAACTACGCAAAACGGCTCAACGGACTAGCTGACGGAAACCCGGGAATGTCATTTCGGTCATGGACCCATCTTCCTGGAATCAAAAAGGGCAAATCCTATGTCATTGTGTAGCTCTCGGAAAGAGCTTTCCGGAATGGTATGACACGCTTCCATTGGACTCCCGGATTGAAAGTTATGAACGACCGAGCGAACAACGCGTTGTCCGATGGTACGTACTTCGACATGGCGGGACCCACACTGCCCGGGGCACCCCGGGAAGCCGCAGGTACACCTGTGGCTCCCCCCTCCATAAATAGAGGGCTTGGGGTGGCCATATTTGGAAGAGAAAGAGCGAGGAAGTCCTGTCAAATTTGCTCTGTACTTGCAATATACTAAGTGATTTCCCATTTTATACACGTGTGAGCTCACATATAGCTACTTTTGTACTGGTAGGAGCCGAGTTTCATCCACTTTAAATATATAGAAGTCTTCTTTGGCAGTCCACTGTAAGCCTTCTTACACACTTTAAAGCATTTCTCTTCATCTTTGCACACACCCTTCTTCACGTTGAGAGTCGTGTTGTGTGTGTTTGCCCGGACTTCGGTCCATGGTTTTATTTTGGTTTGTTGATATGTGGGTTTTATACCTACTTATCAGATATCAATTCATGCGAACTACGCTTATCTTAAGTACATTTTAGTGTGTTTTTAGTTGCATTATGTTTATTTTGCATTGCATGTACTTAGAACTCCCTTTGGTGTAAAAGTGCAGGATATGGCATAATTTGGTGGTATTAGATGGCATGAGGATATCGATGCATGGTGTGAGGATCAAGTGGAGCAAGGAGACTAAGCATGGTTGACAAAGAAGAATGAGCAGCATGACAGAAGCAGTAGTAGCAACAAAGCCAGAATGCAGACTGCAGAAGCCATGCCATGTGCCTGATGATTAAAGCTTAAGGACGCGCTACCGCACGAGCACCCAATCAACAGATTCAGCAGGCAGCGCGCGCAAGATAAGGATAACGATGGAAGGCACGCGCGCATGACATGATGACCGATGCTCTTGAAATGCTTTTATTTTAATTTTTAATTATAAGGGTTGTAATGATTTAAAAACAATTCTGACTGGTGTCAGACGTATCATTCATTAGTTTTACGTGTTTTTCATATTCGTAACTAGGGTTTACACTTGGAGAGTATTCCAACGTGAAACAAATCGTAGATTTCATATTTTCTACTCCTCCTTTAGATTTCAGTAATTGTGGATGCTTTACATTAGTTTTGCTGGATATTATTAAGGATTTTGCACATCACATTGGGTTTGTAATCAACAATTAGGTTTGATCGATTCTTTCTTCTCTCTTTCTCAATTGTTTGCTTATTATCCATGTTTTTCCTTGATCCCATAATGACTTTTGGTTCAGTCATGAACTAAACTCCATTATGGGATTCTAACGGATTTTAATATGTAGTTTAATTGATTGCTTGAATGCTGGACTATTTTGCATGTCATAAGGAATTTCTATCATGGTTGTTTTGCATGCGCGAATGCTTGATCACCATTTGTTTTCAGTACTTGTTTAGAGTTGGAAAATAACATATGAGTATGGATTGTAATCATGATAACATGCGTATATAGGGCTGTTTTGCATATCTTGGTATTTCGTGAACCAGATAGACATATACTGTTTCACCGTGTGAGTTAAAATAAGGGCTTGTGCTTAAATTCAATATGGTTGCAATTTCACATAGACATATAGTGATTTTGGTTATATTGATGATTACACGATGTCTATCACATGTGGATACTGTGTAAGTAGGCCATAGTACATTTAAAAATGGCTATGTCTATATTAGTGCTCTTGGCTACTTTTCTGTGATATATAAACAATCTTGCATGATGGTGATAATTAGATGAAGTATTAAATGAAGTTAGGATCCCATTATCTCCAGATTTGATTAATTACTTTATTATTCTTGATTTAGTCGTTATTTGCACTTAGAGTAATTCGCAATTATAATCATTAGTTTAAGCATATAAAATATAGTGATTTAATTAATGCATAGTGGTTTAAATTAGACAACTTTCCCTGTGGATCGATACTCTACTTACTCTATATTGCTTGTTGATGCATGTATACTTGCATGAGTTAGAGCTCTTTTGTTAGAACTAAAAAAGAGGCAACAAGTTTTTGGCACCATTGCCGGGGAAAGGCGTTTAAATTTTGATTATTATCATTAGTTTTAAGCTATATTGTATGACTTAGACAAATCTAATCTTATCTCATTTCCATTTTTTGTTTTTGTTTTTGTTTTTGTTTTTGTTTCAAGAACTTGTATAAATTTTATGCGCACGCGGTCATCCAACCCTGACTTAACACCTGCTTAGGACAACATAAACGGTAGAGGTTGGAAAGCGAGTGTTCGTAGATATTTACAAGCACAGTTAGAGGGTACTACATCAAATATGGCAGCCGAGGGACAAGGAGAAGAGCAAAGAGAGGAGCATAGGGCTCTGAGAGAATATTACATGCCTAATATTAATGGACTACAGTCTAGCATAGTCAGACCAGTGATAGCAGCTAATACATTCAAGATAAAAATGGGCACTATTCAGATGGTACAAAATTTGGTACAGTTTGGGGGTGCCGCTACAGATGATCCGAATGAACACCTGTTGAGTTTCATTGAGATATGTGACACGTTCAGATATAACGGGGTGACGGAGGATGCTATTAGACTTAGGCTGTTTCCATTCTCATTAAGGGATAAAGCGAGAAGTTGGCTTCATTCTTTGCCAGCAGGATCTATAACTACATGGGAGGACTTAGCACATAAGTTCTTAGCCAAGTTTTTCCCAATGGCTAAGACTACGAAAATGAGGATAGCAATCTCTCAGCTTGAGCAACAGCAGGGTGAATCCTTATATGAGGCGTGGGATAGATACAAAGAGATGCTATGGAAGTGTCCGCACCATGGAATGCCAGATTGGATGGTGATCAACACATTCTATAACGGATTAGGATGGCAGTCTAGGCCGATTGTAGATGCAGCTGCAGGTGGAGCATTATGGGCGAAGAGCTATGAAAAAGCTTATAACCTTATCGAGACAATGGCATCAAATGATTTTCAAAATCCTACATCTCGGATGCCACAACCAAAAGTTGCAGGTTTGTTGGAAGTGGATGTTATTACGCAGTTGTCAGCACAGATGGCAGCCATGGCGAAGAAAATAGATACATTAACAGAGGGTAAGGCGAAGACAATGGCCTTTTTATGTGAGATCTTTGTGGGGTCACACTCGACAGATCAATGTGCTATCAGCTCAGAGTCGGTACAGTATGTGAGCAATTACAAAAAAGAGTAAGGTCAGTTTCAGAACACATACAACCCCAACAACCATAATCATCCAAACTTCAGTTGGTCAAATAACCAAGGGAACCAGCAGAATCAGTTTCAACCGAATAAGTTTCAGTCACAGCCATCACAGCCACAGTTTACTCCTAGACCACCCTTTCTGCCTGGATTTTCTCAACAACAACAACATCACACTCCAGCTGCACCTCAGCAAGAAAAGAAATCAGAAATGGAGGAGATGATGATGAAATACATGGCGAATACAGAGGTTATGATCAAAAGCCAAGCAGTGGCTATTAAGAATCTGGAAACTCAGATGGGGCAAATGGCGAACATGCTTAACAACAGGCCCCAGGGTTCATTGCCGAGTAATACATAGACAAATCCACGAAGAGACGGGAAGGAACAGTGCCAAGCGATCACATTAAGGTCAGTGAAAAATGTTGTAGGAACTGAGCATCGCGCGCCCGCGCATGAATTACAAGGGGGTGATGCGCGGACGCGTGAGGCAGAGCAGGAAAATGATGAGAAAGGAAATCTGGAAAATTCTGAAGTACAACATGAAGAGAAAGATAAAGCAGGTTCAATGGAGAAGCCTAGGAGTTCAGTACCAATAGTTCACCCTCAGGTACCGTATCCGCAAAGATTGAATAAGCAGAGGGAAGATAAATAGTTCAACAAATTCTTGGAGGTATTTAAAAAGCTGCAGATCAACATAACTTTCGCCGAGGCATTGGAACAAATGCCAAGTTATGCAAAGTTCATGAAGGGTATATTGTCAAGGAAGAGGAGATTAGACGAGTTTGAGACAATAGCCTTGACAGAGGAGTGCAGTGCAGTGCTTCAGCAGAAGTTACCTCCAAAGCTGAAGGATCCGGGCAGTTTCACAATTTCGTGCACAATCAGGAAGTTAAATTTTGAAAAATGTTTGTATGATCTTGGGGCAAACATCAATCTGATGCCCTTATCATTATTCAATCAGTTGGGATTACCGGCTCCAAGGCCGACAAACATTTCGTTGCAGTTAGCTGACAGATCCATCACATATCCACGGGGAATTATTGAAGATATACTAGTGAAGGTGGACAAATTTATCTTTCCAGCTGACTTCATCATTTTGGATTACGAGGAAGATAAAAATATACCGATCATACTGGGGAGACCATTCTTAGCCACATGAAAGACTTTGATAGATATGCAGAAGGGGGAACTCACTATGCGCGTTCATGATCAAGAGATTACCTTTAATGTCTTCAAGACTATGAAGTATCTAGCAGATGAAGAGGAATGTTTCCGACTTGATTTGGTGAATCGGTTCTTAAATGATAAAATAGAGAGTCTGGTGGAGTATGAACCTTTGAGAAGTGAAATTGCTAAAAATTCAGAGTTGGAGGAATTCAGATTACAGGCGTATGAGAATTCGAAGTTGTACAAAGAGAAGGTGAAACAATGGCATGACCGAAAGACCTTTGATAGGACATTTGAACCGGGAAAAAGGGTTTTACTTTATAAATCCAAATTTAAATTTTTTCCCAGGAAACTGAAATCATGATGGTCAGGACCATTTATAGTGAAGACTGTCTTTCCGCATTGTGCAATTGAAGTATTTGACAATTTTTCGAAAAAACCTTTTAAGGTGAATGGACAGCGATTGAAGCATTAATGGGGTAGTGAGGTGGATAGACAGAAAGTCACCTCAATTCTGTCTTCAACATGAGATTCCTAGACAGTCAAGCTAATTGACTATAACTTAGCTCTTGATGGGAGGAAACCCATTATTTCTATCTCTATTTTTCTTTTTCTTTATTATTCAGTTCAAGTGTCTTGTTAGCTCATTTTCATCCTATTTAGGATCATGTGATTATCTTTGCATAATTAGCATAGTAGCTAAAATTTAGTAGGAGCATGTTTGTGTATTGCATTGAAATCAGGATGATACAATAGACACTCATGTTTATCTAGTAAATCATGATCTGATAGTGTCTATTGGTGTATGCAGGGGAATAAGCAAGATGCAGTACTGCTTTACATCATGAAAACCAAGAGTGCATATTCAAAACCCATGCGCGCAAGATGAATCTGAGATATAACTCATGCGCGCCACGCACTCCAAATTACTATGCTGAGCAAGATCCTCGTGCGCTCGCGCACACAAACCATTGAACATTCGTGCGGCCGCGCGCGATATCAGACGTGGAAAATTTTAAAAGTTAAAAACGTGTTAGAGATCATTTGGGCTACATTTGAAAACATAACCAAAGCGCATTCACCGTGCTCTCTCCGAGACGCACGTCTCTTCCTCTCTATCAGTTACATAATTGAAGCCTTCAAATTCTCTGCCACGTAATCATCCACGATTTCTCCCACATTCCACATCTACTCAACCTCTACACTGCAGTATAAATCTAGGGCTTCAAAGTGGGTTTGCAGAAATGAGTTTGGGGGTTATCATATCATAGGCTCTCACTCATCATCAAACAAATCATCTGCATTATCTCTATCTTCTGTAAATGGGTCCTAAGCGTGCTCGCTCCATGTCATCATCTTCCTCTGGCAGTCAAGGGGAGGATATGGTTGATCACACCAAGTTTGTGGATTTGGAAGCCCAGCAGGAATATTACCGAATTGTGACCAAAACCTTTGTGAAAGAAAGAGGGTTCAAGCCTGAAGGGCAAGATGGTCAGCTATGTGACATGATTCGCGAAAGAGGATGGCTTGGATTGGCTGCCACGCCCATGCCTATCCCAATGGGAATTGTCAGAGAATTCCATACGAACGTGAAGACAACAATGAGTGGGTTATCCGTGGTGCGCAGCGTGCAAGTGGATTTCAGACCTCCTGCAATCAGGGCAGTTTTTAGGTTAACTGACACACCTACTGGGTCTACTAATTGGGTAGCAGGTGCACATTTGGAAACGGACTTGGAATTGGTTATTATTGAATTGTGCGTGCCGGGCACAAAGTGGACATACAAAGCCGACACGAATAAGCTACGCATATTTCCCGCCGCCGCCGCCCTAAATCGATATGCAAAGGCGTGGAATCTGTTCATATGTGCCAAGCTAGTTCCTTCGTCTCATCAGCATGGGATCACAGCGGAAAGGGAAATCATTCTGTGGGCCATAATCACCAGCAAATACATTGATTTAGGCAATCTTATCCATCAAAATATGTTGCGGTATCTACGTGGAAGCACTACAGGGAGCATTCCACACGAGTCCGTTGTAGCTATGCTATGTGCTAATCAGGGCTTCCATTGGGACAATGAGCAAACGTAGAACCCAAGCCAGTATATCACTCACGCCACCATTGCAAAATTTGAGGATCGGGCAGGAGGTGTACCACACCCGCGCGGACGAGGTTTTATTATCCAGCCCACTTTCCCAGTGCCACCGCAACAGCCCTCTCAGACAGATGAGTCAGGCGCGTCAACCCAAGTTCCCTTTGCTACTGGGGATCGACAGCTCCGAAGGTTGGAGCGAAAAGTCGATGCCATGTACGACAATTTTTCAGCGTTTGCAACGGGGTTGACGAGGTCATTGGTAGAGGCTTTTGCACAGTAGGGGACAATGCTAGAGTGGCCTCAGTTCGGGACGACAGTGCCATATCCACCACCAGATTCACCACCCGCAGAGGGTGGTGCGGCTGAGCATTAGGGGAGTTTTCTTTAACCCTTTACCTTCATTCACTGGGACATTGAATATTATAAGTTTGGGGGTATTGGGGTAGTAGTATAGTAGCATATAGTTTTTGCATGATTAGCTTAAATTTTTGCATGTTTATTTGCATGTTCATGTTAGGTTTATAGTTTATTTGTTTGTGTTATTTACATGTTCATGTTTAGTTTAATAGTTTAGTTGTTTGTGTTAGAATTTTTAAGTAGTTTGCATGTCTCACAAAGCCTAGCCTTATGGAAATTTTGTCTAGCCGATGATGATAATGAATTTTGAAGATTTTTGAGTATTTTGGGATAACATGAGCTGAGATATAATGTTTTACACAATGCAATTCATAATGTTGTTTAAATGTTTTTGGTTTGCACGGACGTGTTGACAATCACTTATAGGTATAAGAATTATGTGTTGCATTGCTCGATAAAAAATATAGTTTTAAAAAGGGAAATATGTGGAAAGTGAACTTAGACCGTTGAAACCATTGATTTTCAAACATTGGGAAAACATGGGTATGTTATGTATAAAAAGAAATTAAAAAAAATAAATAAAATAGCAATAACGTGGCTAGTCTTATTTCGGGGCCCTAGCTACTTGAGTAAGTACGCCCATAGGGGTGTCTTAACACCTAGTGCCCTAAGGTCTTTTATGATCTGGGAGTCGTTGGTTGAAAGCTCACTAAGGGGTAGCAGTGTTTGCCTAATGGAATGAGGCGTTGCACAGTCATTTGAAAATAAAAAAGAAAAAAGAAAAAAGAAAAATAACAATAAACACCACAGGAACGAGCGAAAATCACCCTCGTGAGTAGAAATAAAGCGATTAAGCCCATATATATATATATATATATATATATATATATATATATATATATATAAGCAATAAACGCATAGGATGTAAAATCTAGGCTCATCGAATGAGTTCGACAACAATTCATATATATATATATATATATATATATATATATATATATATATATATATATATATTTCGTCCCCACACAGAGTTTACTTCGTGGTGGTTGATCGTTTTTACAGCTTTCTTTACGTTTTGTCCTGCCTGGAGTTTACTTCGTGGAAATTGATCGCTTTTATAGCTTTATTTACATTTTGTCCTACCTGGAGTTTACTTCGTGGCAGTTGATCGCTTTTATAGCTTTATTTACGTTTCGTCCCGCCTGGAGTTTCCTTCGTGGCGGTTGATAGCTTTTACAGCTTTATTTACATTTTCTGATCCCCCATGGAGGTTCTTCATGGTTGGTGATCATGTCTGTATATATATATTTATAATTTATATATATATACACCTGCTTACTGCTTTCATACAAATTGTTGTATCATGTGCACCTAAGAATCATGTGATCACAGATTCAGCCTATTAGATCTAGATTCGGTTCCCGTGATGGACATTTTTAGCTATAAGCAACTTGTAATTATTCTGCGGTGTCGAAATTTCCTCAGATAGTTTTCATACCCACGAGAGAATCTGTATTATTTTGTACATTTTTTTCTTATAGATGATTCGCATCTCGAAAATAAAATCAATCAAGTAGAACACTTAATAAAATGGAAGTGTAAAAGGTCTCAATTACTATTGAGCACAAGGGTTTGAAAAACCTCTTTTATAAAACATCACTGCCATATCTTGCTAAAATTGAATTTTTACATAAATTCAAACCTTGTGTATAGCGAACGAGGCCTCGCACTACTTCCAAATAATAGCACATTGATCTACACACACATTTAGATATCAGTTTCTTGAAAAGAGGCGGTTACTTTGCTAACACGGATGTCGGGGGGGTGCCTAACACCTTCCCTCCGCATAATCAAGTCCCCGGACCCTAATGAATCTCGGTTTCATAATTCGTTTAACGATGTCACATCACCTGGGTCAATGTGCAAACCTTTTCTCGGTTGTGTTGGTACAACCATTTAAAAAAACCAATGGCGACTCTTAATAGTCCATCGTCGACATTATACATGTCGGACCTTTTTCACTTGTTTTTTCAAACAAATCTCACCTAAAATGAGAACACCAAAGAACAAGTAATGGAAAGGGATAACTAAAAATCCCGACGTCGACAGGTGACGACTCTGTTGGGGACGCCAGTAAGAGGGCTTAAGCCGCTACTAAAATTTTTTCAAAATTGGTATATGCTTGTGTGTGGATGTTGCATTTACATCTATGATGAATGTGTACGAATGCATTTACTTATTGCACTTAGTGCTTCGCACCATATCTGCCTGTGATATTAGTGCTTCGCACATGTCAGCATTTCCATACAGTGAGACGCGATGTATTTGAATGTATGTTGTGTGGTTCCTCCACTAGGAGGCTATCCTGTCGGTGTTTGATTACTGGACTCGTAGGAAGACTAATTCCAACGAGGTTCAGGAAAGGCACCACCCAAATTCGCTCCAGTTGAAAGGCCAGATTAATTTCCCGTCAAGTAAATTGCGATGATTTGGGAACCTTCATGCCAAAAAACCGCGAGAGTAACATAAGATAGGTCAGCCTCTGATAAACCAAACGCGGTGGAAAGTCTCTTCATACTTTCACATTTCAATTACTTGTAATTTCATTTCCATGCAAATCTCAATGTAATGGAAAATATGAAGGAATATGTGTACATGCCTTCCCTTTATATCAAAACCTGAAATGCTATCTTGTCAAACTGACATCCGTTTCATAGGACTATACTCCTAAACGGACACATTACATAATATTGCTATTAAGACTAAACTACATAAGTCTTTATTTTGTAGGGATATAATTGGTCCATTAACCCGGTCAAAATCCAAAAAGGCCATGAGCCTACAGCCAATTATGTCTTCATCTGACCAGATTGATCTTAATCCAGTTTCCCGCGAAGAATTCGATGAATTACATAAACAAATCACATATTTGGTTGTTCTGCTTAAAGAACTACACCAATCTACTCAGGGTACAAGGATACCCATACATGCTGAATCCTCCGCATAAGGAGGAACCCAAGGTGCGAATACTGCTAGTTCCAGTCGCAGGAATCCTCATAAGCACAGACAGATTCCTTCAGCCACACATCGATTGTCTCCACCTACAACTCCTGAGTCCGCACAACCTCCTGTAAATGTGCTAGCCAGTGTAATGGCTATGTTATTTCCCAAACCGATACCGGTAAGGGAGAAAGAAGTCTTTGTTCCAGAACCCAAAGTGGAAGAAGTGGAATGAAGAATTAAACAAGACATTGTCAAAATGATGTCAGGCATACGCGTCATTGTCCATGATGAACATACAAATAGATACACCCCAGACGATGATTACCCAGACGTAATGGTCATCATTCGGGAGAAGGAGGATGATGACAACCCCTCCATCACTGCAGTCCATCAGGACTTTGCCCTCAACAATTAGAGCAACAATCCTTGCATTGGTCGACGAGGGTAAAACGGGCAAAAACTCATTCTGCCCTGTAGATAGCAATTACTGCTTACTTTTTATGTACAATAATAGCAGTTACTTTTGTCAATACATGCTAACACTTTGTGTGATTTAACATTTTCATATATTAGGTGAGATCATTTTGGTTCAGGACTCTAAAGTTAGATGTGCCTAGACTTGCTGATGAGGTGCCTATTCTCCACAAGGACTGTAACTTTGATGTAAAGTTGGACTCAGACTTTATGGAAATACAAGAGGATTATGAGATACCTCAGGAGATCAAAGAATGGGTCGAAGACAAACCCAAGTCGAATCTTGATCAAACCACCTTTTTTGAACCGCGAAAACCCCAAACAAATCCAAATTGGTACAGACCTCACTCCAAACCAAAGGAATGACATGTTTACTCTATTGACCCTATTCCAGGATGTGTGTTGCATGGTCTCATGAAGACATGGTCGGTTTATACACGGACATTGTCATTCATCGCCTTCCCATCAAAGGAGGATTCAAGCCACTCAGGCAGAAGCTCAGGCGATTAAAACCTGAGTGGAAGTTAAAAGTTAAAGAAGAAATTGTGAAACAATTTTAAGCCGGCATCATCATGGTGTCAACATACCCTGAATGGCTATCCAACATAGTCCCCGTGCCAAAACGGGGAAGGGAGGTGCGAGTTTGTGTGGATTACAGAGATTTGAATAAAGCTTTCCTCAAAGATAGCTTTCCCATGCCATTCATCCACATACTCATTGATAATACAGCTCGATACGACATGTACTCCTTTGCTAATTGCTCCGTGGGGTACCATCAAATCATGGTTACTGAAGATGATCGTGAGAAAACTTCATTCATCACGCCTTGGGGAGCCCTTTGCTACAGACAATTGTCATTCGACCTCATCTATGCCGGAGCTACCTATCAGTGAGCCATATGGCTCTTTTCCATGATCTAAAGAAATAAAAAAAAAAAGAAAAAGAAAAAGAAAAAAAAAATCTCTTCAACAGGTTCTACAGTTGTTGCCTTACCATCGACAGGTTCTACATATGGTTTTGGAGTTCGAAGAAATCTCCTTTCTACACATTCCTCGGAATAGGAATAATTTTTGGATGCGCTAGCAACCTTGGCCTCCTTGATCAACATACATGACAAGGAAAAAATGTAAACCCTCACATTTTCCCAACAAAAGGCTCCAGCCTATGTGAATTACATTGGAGATGTATCGGATGAGCTACCTCCCATCCAGCACCCTTGGTATCAGCATATCAAGGAGTACTCACAAGATAGATCTACACCCGCTGAGGCGAGCCCAACTGAGAAAAGGCGGATCCATCGACTTGCTATGAAAATATACCTGAGCGGAGATGCACTCTACAAAAGAGATGCAGGACTAGGTCTACTCAGGTTTCTGGACCAAGACCCAGCTCATAGTGTAACACCCCCTTCTCGAAAAGGAAAGGGAGGTCACGTGCAAAACACAACAAACCTCAAAATAAGAAAATAAAGCACTAATAACCTCAAAATATTAATAGTGGTGATCCATTAATAAAGTAATAAGTACAATTCTCCAAACTGAGTCAAAATAATCAAAACTTAAAATTCGAATCAACCTAAATGGTCAAAGGCAAAACTCTCATCACACTAGCCCTGAATCACCCCTGCAAACCTGCTGGAAGAAAAATAAAGCATGAGCCAATGGCCCAGTACGGATACAAATATACAAAAGATATAAAACTGATATACAAAAACAACTGAGACAAAATACTGAACAAAGCCTCAAGTGTAAATACGAACAAAAATATAATATCCAAAGATCTAAATAGAATACATCTGAATCACCATAATTGACGAAACCAATAAGAGAATAAAGAAATAACGAACTGAAGTAACTAACTCAATGACTTGAAGTGAATAGAAACCATCAAAACTGATCCAATAAAATAATAGGCTGAAACAAATGGCTGGAGTTATTTCATACCGAATGAGCTCAGAAATATACCTTACCACACAGACAAGTCAAAATAATGCCACACAAGCAAATTAAATGATGCCACATAGGCAACAAAAATAATGCCACATAGGCACATCAAAATAATGCCACATAGGCAAGTCAAAATAATGAAACAGGCAATCACACATTGGACCGCGAATCCAAATGTATGCAAATCGGATAGGTGTGTTTGGCACAGCATGACCAATCCGCAGAACAGAAAATTAGGGTTAACCCATACGCCTCCCACAACAAAATAATTAATGGCCCATTTCCTCCAGAACCCAAAACGGAGACGCCGTGGACTAATCACACCGCCACGGAAAGTGTCATGCCTCTCGTGCCAAGACGATATGCCTGTGGTACCCCCACAGGTGGTTATAGCTCAGGTATACCCTACGGTATATTCTATCAAAAATACCATGTCACAACACATGAGACATAATATAAACAAAAGTGTTCTATATGTATATGTTGAACCAAATCGAATTCTAGTCACAAGGTTTCAAATAGAAGGTAGCAACATGTATCGCTCTACAATTATCAAAATAAATATTATACATGATAATCTGATTCAAAGAGTACAAGTACGAGTCCAAGGTGTTTACTCCAAAATGAAACAAATATATCAATTTCACAAGAAACAATTATGTGAATTAATAACAGAAATTTGAAACGAGGAACAAATCGAACAAATCAAATTTAACAAAAGTATCGCTGAAAGAGTACGGAATACGTACCTGATACTTCCAAACCATTTATAACACACTCCACAAAATCTTACCCTCAAATGCCAACGATATCAAATACGAAACGTTATTCGCAACCTAAACATATTCACCTCAAATTAAAAACAATCCAAACTAATAATTCCAAAATAATTCATAATCTATTTAATATGCCTTTAATCATCGCCTTTTATCAATTATTAATACTCCAAAAATTATATTTCAAAATTAAAATAACTCTTTAAATTCCCTCTGTCCGATTTAATAAAAAGTAATAATAATATAATTATAAGTTACTTACTAATTATAATTTATATTAATATGAAATTAATTTCTCCAATTACATTAATATACAAAACAAACCCGAATTAAATTATAAATAATCCTTTAATCATCACTTTTTTTAAAAGATCTTAATTAATATAATGTATATATAATATTATTATATACTAAAATACAAAAACAATAACTTCATGATTGCAGACCTTTTCTCAATTTATGATTGTTAGCTTATTCAATGAACTCTCTTTATATACATATATATAAATAAATCTAATGCCCTCATTTCCAAGACAAGGCCAACTAAAACAAAAATAAATAAAAAAAACCACACATGCTTTCAATATTATACACGTATATAATCCATCCTATGGTCAAATCAATCAAGTGTATGTACCATTAATAACAGTAAAATTTATTCCATTAAAACATTACTAACTTCGTGCAAATATGAAGTTGTTAACACCCACATATATAGATGGATAGATAGTAGATAGACATATGAATATATTAACACTAATTGTTATACTCCAGATAGACTTACAGGTATGATAAAAAAAATTCAATTGCTGATCGTACGTCTTGATAGTTCCGCCTCCTTGCACCGTTCCTCTCCACAATTCTTATCAGACGTGATGAAATATAAGTAGGTTTTATATTTATTTATTAACATATCTTATTCACTCTCCTAATTTGAATACGATTTTAATATTACCCAAATACAAAATAGACCCAATTAGTATAAAAGCTCAAATTAATGTAATCATATACTTATTATAGTTCACACAAATTTAATACAATTTGACCCAAACATAAGAAAAGCCCAATTAAAATATGGATTTAAATATATTTTTTTATTATTATTTTTTTATTTTTTTATCGGGTATTACATCACCTACCCCTTAAAAAGGATTCCGTCCCCGGAATCAAAAGAATGAACGTACCTAATTATCAAAAGATGCGGATGCTCCGCTCGAATGGACTCCTCTATCTCCCAAGTAGCTTCCTGCTCCGAATAATTTTACCACAAGACTTTAACAAAAGGAATTATCTTTCTCAATTTTAATTTAAACAGTTATTTAATTACCAACTAAAAGAATTTAATTTTCCAAACAAAACAAGGAAGAAAAGAGGGAGACAAAAATCATTTACCTTTTCCAATTTAAATACAATTGTATACAATAAAATTAATTAATATTTAGTTTTTAAACAATATGGATTACTACATTTTTAACCCCTTAAAAATAATTCCGTCCTCGGAATTCAAATAAGTTACAAAATAAATAAATAAATTTAGTTACGATGTAGCGTCGCCATTTGTAACGATCAACGAGGATAAGTCATCAGTCCACGTAATTATCAATGTACTTGTAAAAGATTCGTCAGCTACCGTGTCAAGCCTTGGTAAGGTTCTTCGTGTTGCATCAAATTAGAACACATGATCCATCGTTGGTGCGGGCCGTCACTAATATCTTTAAGTTTAATTTTTATAAACGTACTCTTCGGAACATAATTCGAAATCACAAAAATAAAAAATAAAAAATCTTCATCTAAATACGATTCGAATACCCAAAATATTTAAAATTATTTTTAATTCGTAAAATGTTATGTTCCACACATGACAAAGATTTAACAAATTATTTATATTTATATTTATTTATTTTACATAAATTCATACAAAACTCCAATGACATCAAATAAACAAAACAACTATGCAAGCTATATTACTAACGTCTCTCCCTAAGTCCTCAAGAGCTCCAAAATATTATAACCTCAAATCAAATTAGTTCTCAAATAATATTACACAAAAAATATACTACTACTAAGATCTCTTTATCACCATATCAACTTCCAAATCATATATTCTATTAACCGCATAAGCAAACTATTGTTTTCAAAATCTCTTAAATATATTGGATTCATCACTTATTATATATCTAATCATTCAATAAATCAAGCATTCTCTTAATGCAAATCTTAACCCAACAAATTAATTCTAAGATCTCTTCATACTATCACTCAAAATTTCATATAAGATAACTCTAATATTCTACTAGGAAATAATCACAAAATTCAATTACTCCAAAAGTTTAATCTAATTACCTCTAATCTCTACAACAACTCAAAATTACAAGAGATCCTCTGTACTTAATAGTTTCACTTTATCATATTATCTCACCGATTCACATACCTCAAATTATTCAAAACTTAACAAAAATCAGAATCTAACCCAAATCAAATCCTAAATTCTAAAATCATAATAATTTGTAATTACCTGAAATAACTCTAACAAATAATTCTCCAATATCAAAACTCGATGATACAAATACTCATATCATAATCGTATAATCATTTCTTAACTGAACATAATATAACATTATTTTCCTAAATGATCCAATCACAATCCTTAACTAATATTATTGCTCCAACGCATAACAATAATAATCTTAACAAATTATCTCAGCTTTCTCAAATCAACTACAACTCAAAGAGCTAAAAACACTTGGTCAAAATCAAGACCAACCAAACAGAGAACAAAATCGAATCAAACTCCTACGTCTACCCAGTGATTTATCCACAACTCACAGGTCAAACCTAAATAGGTTTTCTACAAGAAAGAACCTAAGCTCTGATACCATCTCTGTAACACCACCTTCCCGAAAAGGAAAGGGAGGTCACGTGCAAAGCACAACAAACCTCAAAATAAGAAAATAGAGCACTAATAACCTCAAAATATTAATAGTGGTGATCCATTAATAAAGTAATAAGTACAATTCTCCAAACTGAGTCAAAATAATCAAAACTTAAAATTCAAATCAACCTAAATGGTCAAAGGCAAAACTCTCATCACACTAGCCCTGAATCACCCCTGCAAACCTGCCGGAAGAAAAACACAGTATGAGCCAATTGCCCAGTACGGATACAGATATACAAAAGATATACAACTGATATACGAAAACAACTTAGACAAAATACTGAACAAAGCCTCAAGTGTAAATACGAAAGAAAATATAATATCCAAAGATCTGAATAGAATACATCTGAATCACCATAATTGACGAAACCAATAAGAGAATAAAGAAATAACGAACTGAAGTAACTAACTTAATGACTTAAAGTTAATAGAAACCATCAAAACTGATCCAATAAAATAATAGGCTGAAACAAATGGCTGGAGTTATTTCATACCGAATGAGCTCAGAAATATACTTTGCTACACAGACAAGTCAAAATAATGCCACGCAGGCAAATCAAATGATGCCATAAAGGCAACCAAAATAATGCCACACAGGTTCATCAAAACAATGCCACACAGGCAAGTCAAAATAATGACACACAGGCAATCACACATTGGACCGCGAATCCAAATGTATGCAAATCGGATAGGTGTGTTTGGTACAACATCACCAATCCGCAGAATAGAAAACTAAGGTTAACCCATACTCCTCCCACAACAAAATATCAAATGGCCCACTTCTTCCGAAGCCCAAAACAGAGACGCCGTGGACTAATCACACCGCCACGGAAAGTGTCATGCCTCTCGTGTTAAGAGGCGATATGCTGTGGTACCCCCCACAGGTGGTTATAGCTCAGGTATACCCTACGGTATATTCTATCAAAAATACCATGTCACAACACATGTGACATAATACCAACAAAAGGGTTCTATACGTACATGTTGAACCAAATCGAATTCTAGTCACAAGGTTTCAAAAAGAAGGTAGCAATATGTACCGCTCTACAATTATCAAAATAAATATTATACATGATAATCTGATTCAAAGAGTACAAGTATGAGTCCAAGGTGTTAACTCTAAAATGAAACAAATATATCAATTTCACAAGAAACAATTATGTGAAATAATAACAAAAATTCGAAACGAGGAACAAAACGAACAAATCAAATTTAACAAAAGTATCGCTGAAAGAGTACGGAATCCGTACCTGATACTTCTAAATCATTTATAGCACACTCCACAAAATCTTACCCTCAAATGCCAACGATATCAAGTACGAAACGTTATTCGCAACCTAAACATATTCACCTCAAATTAAAAACAATCCAAACTAATAATTCCAAAATAATTCATAATCTATTTAATATGCCTTTAATCATCGCCTTTTATCAATTATTAATACTCCAAAATTTATATTCCAAAAATAAAATAACTCTTTAAATTTCCTCCGTCCGATTTAATAAAAAGTAATAATAATATAATTATAAGTTACTTACTAATTATAATTTATATTAATATGAAATTAATTTCTCCAATTACATTAATTTACAAAATAAACCCAAATTAAATTATAAATAATCCTTTAATCATCACTTTTTTTTAAAATATCTTAATTAATAGAATGTATATATAATATTATTATATACTAAAATAAAAAATAATAACTTCATGATTGCAGACCTTTTCTCAATTTATGATTGTTAGCTTATTCAATGAACTCTCTTTATATACATATATATAAATAAATCTAATGCTCTCATTTCCAAGACAAGGCCAACTAAAAAAAAAAACCACACATGCTTTCAATATTATACACGTATATAATCCATCCTATGGCCAAATCAATCAAGTGTATGTACCATCAATAATAGTAAAATTTATTCCATTAAAACATTACTAACTTCGTGCAAATATGAAGTTATTAACACCCACATATATAGATGGATAGATAGATAGATAGACATATGAATATATTAACACTAATTGTTATACTCCAGATAGACTTACAGGTATGATAAAAAAATTCAATTGTTGATCGTAGGTCTTGATAGTTCCGCCTCCTTGCACCGTTCCTCTCCACAATTCTTATCAGACGTGATGAAATATAAGTAGGTTTTATATTTATTTATTAACATATCTTATTCACTCTCCTAATTTTAATGGGATTTTAATATTACCCAAATACAAAATAGACCCAATTAGTATAAAAGCCCAAATTAATGTAATCACATACTTATTATAGTTCACACAAATTTAATACAATTTGACCCAAACATAAGAAAAGCTCAATTAAAATATGGATTTAAATATTATTTATTTATTTTATTTATTTATTATTTTTTTTATCGAGTATTACACATAGACTCATGGATGAGATCCATTGTAACGCCCGAGAAATTCAGAACCTTTGTAAAAATATTTGAAAGAATTAATTAATGAATAAAATAATATTATTTGTTATTATATGTGTTAATAAGATGTATGTTGTTCTATGACCTAGAAACTTCGGAATATCGTAGTATTCGAACCCCGTGAGAGAATTAAAGTGTTTGAATTTCCAAGGCGAAAATAAATATTTTCCGAGAAAGTTTACGAAAAACACTATTCACCGTTTATTGCTCGGGAATTATTTTTGAACTTCCGAGAATTACATAACGTTAGAATATCAAGGCGAGATGGATTATGTAATAATAATATAAGTATGGAAAATGCAATATTTCGATTGCGGACTTAATTTGAGAATGTAGGTATTAAAACCTAATGAAATGAATTAATGTAACTTTGCATAAAATACAAAGTCCATAGGCTATAAGGTGTAAACCTATGTAGGATTTATACTAAGCCCAAGTGATTAATAAGGTGAAACCCAAACTATTATAGTGCAAGCCCAACAAAGAATTTGTTAGATTGATTATGAAGCCCAAACTATGATCCATTAGCTAAGAAGGATCCATGGGGAAACCCATGGGTAAGCTTGATGGGCAAACAAGTTATGTGATGGGCAAGAATTAAGTGTGGTGGCCAAGTATAAGATGTGTGGAACAAGATTACTTAGTGATTAAGGCATGAATAGTAAGGAGGTTAGCTTAAGGAGGTGGGATGCCATAAAGACCATTCTACCCTAACTTTAGAAAGTCTATAAATAGAGAGCTCCAAATTCATTTGTTTGCTTGATTAAAAATCTCTCTCAACTCTCTCCCAAATAACTTATTTGTTAGAGTCAATAAGCACTTTGAGCTTAACCTTTCCTAGTAGATTTCCAAAAGCAAGTGAATTAATCATCTAAGGTAAATAATCTCGTCTTCTTCATCTCTATCATGGTAGGTTGATAAGAGAATTGTAACTAATGAACTTAGATGTTAAGAGCATAAGAGAAATGGATAAGCAGTAGACTTAAGCCGAATAAGATGAATAAGCAACTTGAACCTAAATAAGTTGATAACCTTGTACACAATTTGTAATATGATGTTAATATGATCAATATAGTATGAGAATATTGATTTATTGATTGATGGACTTAAGTTCATAATAAGTCATAAGTGTGAGAATTTTAGTTCATAAGTTAAGTAAGTCATTAACATATGAAAATAAGTCAAAACCTACTTTGATAATAAGTTGGTGTTATAAGTAACTTGTAATACTTACATGTTGATTAAAATCCACCTAGAATGTTTCGTTATGAGGTTTTGCCGGAATTTACACGATTGGACGACAATCGTCGAATTGGTGAAATTCTCGAAATGAAAGTCGTATTTTGTGTTAGAAGTCGTAGATGTTGGTTTTCGATGGAGACAAGTCATATTTAGCATTATAGAGTTGCGGACTCAAAAATGGCCGGATTCTGACTTAGAACGAAGAAACGAGCATTGAACATTCACGAACGTTTATCGATTTCGTTAAAAATGAACCAATAGGTGAAATTTTAGCTAACGAAGTAAAATAGATAAAATTCTTGCTTGAATGCATAGAGTACGTAATTTGCGACCCGTAGGCTCTTGAACGAGCCAATTCGGACATATAACGAAGAAGTTATGTGTCCGGGAATCTTAACATTTGAAAAATCTGTCAAACAATTATGTAGCACGATCCGGTACGCATTGTGCAGCCAAAGTGGCCTTAGTCACTGTGTAAACTCATGCCATGACTCGACCCGATAACAAAGGGACTCGCACCGCAGCGCCGAGTCCGGGTTCTAGGCAACAATAGGTGGCGCCACAGTGCGACACCAAGTGTAAAAGCTGGCGCCGCAGCGCCAGCCTTAAGATCAAGACAATAATGAATGTTTGCATATAGAGCATGGTTAGTAATTGATAAAAAATTAAATAAGGATTGTAATGAAACATTGTTCAGACATGATTAAGCCTTAAGTATGAACCCGTAGGGTTAAAGAAAGTCATTTACTTATGAACTTAAGAATGACGTAATGAAAAGTTGGAACCAATAATAACAAAGCTAATACGTATTTAGATTGAGAAGAAGGGTAATATTCTTTAAGAACCATGTGTAATCATTCTTGACCTAATGTACTATGTGATGTTATCAATTACTATAGAGAACTTAAAGACCTAAAGTGTACGTGTTATAAACCGTAGCAGACGCTAAAGGTAAGTACTCTAACCCTTGTTTCAGTTCGATCTAGACAAGTCTTTGTGATTCATGTATTCTTCACATGAGTTAGTATTTGAGGAATGTCAAAGCCAATCCTTTCGGCTAATCATATGCCATGTTATTCTATTAAGTGTTGATAAGGATTTACCAAACTAATATTGTTGTGGTTTTTCAAAAGTAGATTGAGTATGCTAAAATGTTTTGTCGTCAAACGACAGGCACGTGAATTTGCCACAACTTAAACGTATACACATTTAATGAATGTAGTGTCGATCAATATAGAGTACTATAGGCTGATCACCTAGACGTGCTCGTAAGCTATATCGGACTTACGGACTTCGTGTCGGGATGTCCTTTTCAAAGTACTTATGAAATGCTTACGGTCTTGAACCGGAATTGATGTTTTACGGAATATTGTTGTTGTAAAACGTTTTGAATGAAAAGAAGAGCTATTTTGAATTATCGATAGTACTTTGTAACTATTTTTCAGTTATCAAAGATATATGATTCCTATGTTTCAAGCATGCTATTTTCCTAGAATTGTTGTACTTGCTGATCTAGTTAGGCTCATTCCTGCTTGAACCATATGAATGCAACTAAGACAGAACGGACCGATGGATCCGGCAAGGATAAAGGGAAGGCGAAGGCGAACCCGTAGGTTACTTTTGTAATAGTATAGGTTTTGTATGGAATAATATTGATATTATGACAAAGACAATGTATTAGTTGTAAAGAACCTGGGAAATGTAAATATTCTTTTTATATATATATAAGACATATCCGTTCTTTTGAGGCATTTTAATTGAATGTTTATGTGAACTGTAGCACCGCGTAGCACCATCTGTCGGGTTGGAAGATACCCGGATTTGGGGGCGTTATAGGTTGGTATCAAAGCATTAGGTTATAAAACTTAAGGGGGGGGGGGAAATAAAACCTTAAGTCATAACCTTAAGAAAAGTCAAAGAATAAAAGACAGAAGTTAACCTTATAAAAATGCATCATATATGTTATGTGTTTTTATTATACTGACGTTTTCTAATCAACTTTGTGTGTTGTTGTAGATGTCAGGTGAAAATAAGGATGTACAGGTAGTCAGTGAAGGGTCGGTAAACCAGATAGAAATCATACCGAACCCCATAGCAGCAGATCCTGAGATAGTTGTGGTGGAGTCTGGAGACTCTAAGAGTTTAGACCTTATGTCTATTTTTGACGGCATGTTGGAAGAAGAAGTGAAGGTAGTATCCTTCAATCCAGTGGCTATAGCAGCAGAGATAACTCCAGGGGAGTTGATGATGTCACTGTTCATATCATTGATAGATAGGAATGTACATTACTGTCAGGAGGTCAAAGAGCTGAAGGCGGAGCTCCAAGAGGTTATAGAGGACAAGACGGATGTGGAGTCCATGTGGGAACAAGAACATGACGAGAGAGTTTTGGCTAAAGACAAGGTCCATGAGCTAAAACAGGAGGTCTTTGAGCTTAGGAGCGAGCTAAAGACTAAGAAACAGAAGATAGGGAGAATGTCCTATATTCATAGGAGTTCTCATGAGGAGTTCCAATTACAGGTAGCTGGGTATCCTATAGAGACAGGGCAGACGCGACATACTATCAGCCGTGATATTATTTCCGATCTTGCCAAAGCATATTTCGAGAATGCCTTAAGGCAGATATGATTGAGTGGTTGCTAGAGTAGTTAGATATATACATATTTGTGTATATAGTAGTGACGTAAAGCCCTCTTTTGTATAATCAAGGGTAGTCTTTTGTAAATTCCAATTTTTGGAAAGCAATAGCGGGAAATTAATGTATCCAGCTTAGGCTGTTGTATGTAACCGATGGAGTATTATACTACGATGAATTAATATAAGTTTCCATTTTCGAAAAATGTTGAGTAATGAATGTTTAAGTTATTATTTAATATGGAATAATAACTAACTGACAGGGAATGCATAATAACGAAATATGTGTTTATTGTAACAGCAAAATGCCGCCAAGAAGAGAACCCCGTAACCAAGGTGCGAACACGAATCAACCGGAGGGAGGTCCGGTTAACCCCATGAAGGAATTTTTAAATCTTTTAACCGCAACGTTTAACCAAACTGGGGCTAATATCCCCGTAAATCCTGGTGTAGTACGAGCTACTACATTTAAGGACTTTAAGAGTGTGGGTCCGCCGGAGTTCAAAGGAACTACAGACCCTATCGAAGCCCAAACGTGGGTTAGGGAGATCGAGAAGGCATTTATGATAGCAAATGTCGACGAGGCCCAAAAGGTTGCCTTTGCAACCTACATGATGAAGGGAGAGGCCAACTTTTGGTGGGAGGCCAATCAGGCAAGGGCCGGAATAGATGTGATAACGTGGGTGAGGTTCAAGGAAATATTCTACGAGAACTACTTTCCCACGATCATGCAGGGAAGGATGGAGATGCGATTTCTAGATTTAAAACAAGGGGACATGACGGTTCCCTGTTCCCCAGTATGCCGCCAAGTTTAATGAACTGGCAAGGTTCGCTCCACATCAAGTGGATACCGAGGTGAGGAAAGCACGACAATTCGAGCAGGGCTTGAAGCCCTGGCTCTATAATCGTATCTCTGTATTCCAAAGTACTTCCTTTGGGATTGTGTTAGAGAAGGAAATAATTGCAGAAGGTGGTAGCGAGGCGTTGAGCCAATACCATAAGGACAAAAAAAGCAAGGGGAAGGTGGATGGAGGAGTGAAGGTCGAAGGTGCCAGCGGGAGTGGCAAAGGGTATAAAAGGAAGGTAGTTAGCTCGGGGAATACCGGAGTGAAACAAGGAGACCCTAAGAGGAGGATGGAGGCCTATAAGACCTGCGGAAAGACTCATTTAGGAGTCTGTCTTAAGGGTAAGGCTATGTGTTATAACTACGGACAGGAGGGGCATATTGCGCCAAACTGTCTAAGCCCGAAAAAGAATCATGGATGCTTTGTATGTGGGTCTACGGATCACATTGCAAAGAACTGGCCAAAGAAGGGGACATACGGGTATAAGGGCGCCAATAGTGGTAAGTTAACTATTGGGGCCCAAAGATAATGGGTAGCCGAGATGGCCCGATACCTTTCATATATATTTCGCTCAGGATGCGATGGCTTCCGGGGACGTAGTTGCAGGTATTATTCCGATCAACGACTTAAATGCATACGTGATGTTTGACTCGGGTGCTACTTATTCGTTTATCGCATGTGATTTTGCTAGACGATTAGGTCTACTTCCCAAAAAGTTGCCTATACCTTTAAACATTAAGGTAGCCAACAAAGAGATAATTCTTGTTGAAGATATTCATAAGAATTGTTGCGTAGACATTCGAGGTTCTAAATTATCGGTAGATCTGATACCGATAAAGTTAGGAGAATTCAACGTAATCCTCGGAATGGATTGGTTGATTAATCACGAGGCAATTATAGATTGTCAAAAGAAGTGTGTAAATATTAAAACATTTAAACAATATCATGTAATATTTTACGGGAATAAATCGCCGGGACATTCGTGTTGTCTTACCATGACACAAACTAGGAAATTATTGAGGAAGGGGTGTGTAGGTTATTTGTGTCATGTGGTTGATACCTAGAGAGTGGGAGAAACCATAGAACAAATACCTATAGTGAGTGAGTTCATGGATGTATTTCCAAGCGAGTTACCGGGTCTTCCACTGGATAGGGAGACCGAGTTAAGTAATAGACATTATGCCAGAAGCGGCACTTTAGTTTTCGAGGCAAGTATCGCATGGCGTGGGGTGTAGATGAAGGAGTTGATGTAAATGCAATTTGCAAGAATTATTAGACGGGAAGTACATTCAACTGAAAGCGTTTACCGTGGGGAGCACCGATATTATTTGTCAAGAAGAAGGATGGATCGTTAAGACTTTGTATCGACTACCGAGAGTTGAACAAGTTAACGATAAAGAATAAGTATCCATTGCCCAGGATCGATGATCTTTTTGATCAGTTGAAGGGGGAAAAATATTTTTCCAAAATAGATTTAAGGACGGGGTATCATCAGCTGAAGGTTAGGAATGAAGATGTGCCAAAAACAGCATTCAGGACTCGTTATGGTCATTACGAGTTTCTGGTGATGTCATTTGGGTTGACTAATGCACCTGCTGCATTTATGGACATGATGAACAGAGTGTTCAAATAATATTTGGACAAGTTCGTCGTGGTGTTTATCGATGATATTCTAGTCTATTCTAAGACGCCAAAAGATCATGCTGAACACTTGAGAATAGTGTTGAATACACTATGAAAGGAGAAGTTATATGCGAAGTTCACTAAGTGTGAATTTTGGTTAGAGAAGGTACAGTTTTTAGGTCATGTTATTGACCACGAGGGGATTTCAGTAGATCCAGCGAAGGTGGAAGCCATGATGAATTGGGAACAAACGAAAACGTCGACCGAGGTACGGAGTTTCTTAGGGTTAGCGGGTTACTATCGGAGGTTCATTCAGGACTTTTCAAAGATAACTACATCGCTGACTAACTTGACAAGGAAGACGGTGATGTATGTATGGACTGAGAAATGCGAAGATAGTTTTCAGGAACTAAAGAAAAGATTGAATGAAGCGCCTATTTTGTCATTGCCCGATGACACAGGAAATTTCGTAGTTTATAGCGATGCTTCGCATAAAGGACTGGGTTGCGTGCTCATGCAGCATAGCAAGGTCATTGCGTATGCATCTAGGCAGTTGAAGGATTATGAGAAAGTTTGCCCTACTCATGATCTGGAACTGGTCGCGGTTGTGTTTGCCCTAAAGATATGGCGACATTATCTTTATGGGGAAAAGTGTGAGATATACACGGACCATAAGAGTCTAAAATATATCTTCACACAAAAGGAGTTGAATATGAGGCAGAGAAGATGGTTGGAGTTGATAAAGGATTACGACTGTGAAATCCTATATCACCCTGAAAAAGCCAATGTAGTGGCCGACGCCTTGAGTAGAAAGGGTCGGGAGAAGTTGTCTATGTTAACAACTCAAACTGAGTTAATAACAGAGATAGCTAGGATGAAGTTGGAGGTGAAGTTTCCAATTGAGGCGGATCAGAGACTGTTTGTGTGAGACCCCAGATTTTATGAATAAATATTTAATTTTCTCGAAATAATTTTTTTGAATATTATAGTGTGGATATGAGATAATGTTCTAGTTGTGTGTAGTATTTATAAATTTTGCAAAGTATGCAAGTTGTTATATAATATTCATTGTTGTCGGGGAATATTCGTTTGGTCGTGGAATATTCTTCCGCTTGGAATATATTAAATTTTGCCAGTATGACCATTTGTGGGCCCCATAACGGATAACTGTCGGATAAAGAAAACTACAAAGTTTGGGTTGTTATAAATAATGGCGTAGTTGTTACCATTAAGACTGTTGGAATACCCGGTGGTTAAAATACGATGAATCTGGCGTGGTTACGAGAAGCTTTACGGTATTGCATAAAGTATTGTTGAATTATTGATCCTTACGTAAGAAGGCACTACTCAATAATTATCACAGTAGTTACTGTTCAATATTTTATTTTATTGATTCAATAATTGCTGCGTTGATATTTTATATTATTGTTGTTCAATAATTGTCATTGCACATTATCTCCATTATCAGATCAATAATTCATATTATTTGAATAATATTATTAGATAGCATTATTGACAATGTCTAGAAAGTTCTGTCAAGGAGAGGTTTGGTCACTAAATTGCGCTTGAAGAAGGAGAAATCCTTATCGGAAAGCCCCCCCTTTCCTGGGAACGGCCTAGTTGTCATAATTGTGATTCTGTAATATTATTTGTGAATAATTAATTATTGATTCATATGATAAGGAAATATTTATTTTATGTAGATATAAATGATGGATTTATTTATGTGGTTATAATTGAAGGAATAAATGTTGAGGTGTTTTATCAATATTTTGTCGGATTGGAGGTATTAAAAGATCAAATCGGTGTTCTTAAAGCTCCATTACGTGAGTTATAATTTTTAATCCGACCATTGGATCGTTGTAATTTTTGGATATGTTATACATATATAAGTTGAGTATATGTCCACAAATTTTGAACCGTTAAAAATGAACGTATGATTTGTTATGAATTTTAAGAGGAGACTGGTTCAGAAATTGTTGAAGTATCTGAATTTATCATTTTGGTGGAAAATTCTAGAATTGGTGAGCCCCACTTTTGGTTGGTGAGAAATGTGCTCAAATTGAATTTCAAATGTGGTGGGTGGAAATAGTAGCATGTAAAGCCATCAGGTAGCAGGTCAAGTCTGCTTCGGCGTGCTACCATTTTCCTATAAATAGAGGGCTAAGTTAGAATTGAAAATCACACCAGAAATATAAGCTTTCTCTCTTTCTCTCTCTATATTATCGAGCGTATTCTTGTGAGTATTTTGATACTTTGAGTGTTGCTATACGGTACAAGTTCCTTCAGCACTATATCCAGTATTCCAGCCAAAAGTACTGTCTTTTTGAGGTAATGGGTATTATTTGTTTCATATTCTGAAGAGATATTATTTTTCGTATTCGTATGAATATTATTTCGTTCAATATTCACAAGAAATATTATTTTCATTTAATATTCGTAAGGAATATTATATTCGTTCAATATTCGAAAGGAATATTATTTTCGTTTAATATTCGTAAGGGGTGTTATTTTCTTCGCAAATGATATTTTCTTTCAATATCATTATGCTGAAATATTGATCTGAAATTTTTATCAAATTTGGAACTTTTCGTGTCGGGGTTACTATTCATGAGTTACTATTCACGAGTACTATTCACAAAGCATGATGATTTTTCTTGTGAAATTTCTATCTTTTGGTGTCGGAGTTACTATTCACGTATACGACACTATTCACGAATACGACACTATTCACCGAAAAATAAAATTTTCTTCTTTTTGTCCAAGTTATCTATTATGGTTACTATCTTTGATTGTATCCATGTTTTGATCATTATTTTTGAATTCTGCTTCAAAATTGGTTATTTTCGAGTATTATTGAACTTGGATAAAAAGTATGTCTGAATCCTTAATATTTGATCTTTTATCTTATTGGATTCGTTCTCTAAAATATTTTTCATCATCCTCGGTCCTAGATGAATGATTAATCGATGAATATCTTTGGCACCTGTAGTGCAAAAGATGAATGATTACGATGAATATCTTTGGGCGTAGTGCAAAGATGAGCAGTGTTGAGATGAACATGACCAACTGTTGAAAGTCATCTGTGGCCTGTAGTGTATAGATGGACTTGGTATGATTATGACCAGGGATTATTCGGTATAATCATGACCGTAATATTAAAAATGATGTGGTAAAAGTCCTCATTGGCCCGTAGTGCATTGATGGACAGTTTTTGGTATGATTATGGCTATGGATTCTCTTTAGCCGTAGTGCAAAGATGAATTGTTTTATGGCATGATCAGAACCGTTGATGAATACACGAATATCCTTGGCCCGTAGTGCATGGATAATTCGTGGTCGTGATACTAAAGAATATCCTTGTCCTGTAGTGCAAGGATGATTTAATGATGTGGATTATTTTTTTAGCTAAGTCTCAGTGATAAAGATTATGAAAAACTTTTTTAATCATAGAAGATAGTAGATTTTATAATTTACTTGACTCTTCTAATGGATTGTTTATTCCGCTGCAGTTGTTAATTTAAAACTTGTTGTCTAATATATTCTATCAGTTGTTATACTGTTGAAGACTAATGATAATTTGTTGTATATTATCTTAGTCATAATATTTCTTACTGGGCTAGTTGAGCTCACCCTTTCTTTCACTGTTCTCTTCAGAAATGAGAATATAGCTAGGACTAGTCGGGGAATGGATTGACGGGTCCAGATGGTTGCATTAGTAGTCCTCACTATTCTATGAAATAGCGTATCAATAATTGTAATGAGGACCCCTTTTGAGTTTTTATACTGTCTATTAGACAATAGTTGTATTTAAACTCACAGTATATGTGTTATCGTATTACTAAAGTTGTATTTTTTTTTGTACCATGTATTTGGCGACTCAGAATGGGTTGGGTGGAATAGACCTATTTTGGGGGCATCACAGTTTGCGACGGAGATTCAGTCTACCATTGTAGAGAGGGTCAAGGAGGTGCAGCTCAAAACTGATGAGTGTAACCAAATGAAGAAGTGGTTGACCAATGAAAAAGATATTAAGTTTAGTCTTGATAATGAGGGATTATTAAGATTTGAGGGAAGAATTTGGGTTCCGAATGAGACGGAATTAAAGGAGCAAGTTTTACAAGAGGCTCATAGTTCGAGGTACTCGATTCATCCTGGTAGCACTAAGATGTATCAAGACCTTCGACAAAGTTTTTGGTGGCCGAACATGAAGAGAAAAATAGCCGAGTATGTGCGTAGGTGGTTGACTTGTCAAAGAGTTAAAGCCGAACATCAACGATCTAGTGACTTGTTACAGTCATTGGAGATTCTGGAGTGGAAATGGGAGCATATCACGATTGACTTTGTGGTGGGACTTCCGACGACTCAGAAGGGATATGATGCGATTTGGGTAATAGTGGACCGGTTGACGAAGTCGGCTCACTTTTTTCCAATTCGAATTAAGTACAACTTAGATCAGTTAGTTACACTCTATATTAAGGAAATTATTTCCAGACATGGAGCACCTGTTTCAATAGTGTCAGATCGTGATCCACGATTCACGTCGAACTTTTGGAAAAGTCTTCAAGAACAGTTGGGGACGAAGTTGAAGTTGAGTACAGCATATCATCCACAAACTGATGGACAGGGCAAGAGGACAATTCAGACGTTAGAAGATATGTTAAGATCTTGCGTCATGGATTTCAAGGGTAGTTGGGATGATCATCTACCATTAGTAGAATTTGCATATAACAACAGTTATCATGCAAGTATAGGTATGCCGCCATATGAAGCTTTGTATGGAAGAAAATGCGAGAACCGATTTGTATTGGGATGAAGTGGGAGAACACAGAATGCTAGGACCAGAATTGGTGCAGCAAACAGCGGAAGTGGTGAAGTTGATTCGAATGCGTCTTGGTGCATCTCAAGATAGACAAAAGAAATACGCAGACTTACATCGAGAGAATAGAGAGTTTGAGGTAGGCTCGTACGTATTTCTAAAGGTATCTCCCTGGAAAGGAAAGATACGCTTTGGAAAGAAGGGAAAACTAAGCCCAAGGTTTATAGGACCTTTTGAGGTATTAGAACGGGTAGGTGAGGTAGCTTATAGGGTAGCGTTACCTCCAGACCTAGAGCGAATACATAATGTATTTCACATTTCAGTGCTACGTCCTTACAAACCGGATTACAAGCACGTAATAGAATTTGAGCCTATTCAAATTGAGAAGGATTTAACATATGAAGAGATGCCGATTCAAATCATCGATAGAAAAGAGCAAGTTCTGCAAAACAAGGTCATATCTTCAATAAAGGTGTTATGGAAGAACCACGATGTCAAGGAAGCAACATGGGAATTGGAAGAAAAGATAAAGAAGAATTATCCTCTTTTGTTTGAGTAATATAGAGGCGAGATGCGGGGATGAGAATCTTTATAAGGGGGAAGAATGTAACGCTTGAGAAATTGGATCTTTTGTAAAAATATTTGAAAGAATTAATTAATGAATAAAATAATATTATTTGTTATTATATGTGTTAATAAGATGTATGTTGTTCTATAACCTTGAAAAAACGTCGGAATATCGTAGTATTCGAACCCCGTGAGAGAATTAAAGTGTTTGAATTTCCAAGACAAAAATAAATATTTTCCGAGAAAGTTTATGAAAAACACTATTCACCGTTTATTGCTCGGGAATTATTTTTGAACTTCCGAGAATTACGTAACGTTAGAATATCAAGGCGAGATGGATTATGTAATAATAATCTAAGTATGGAAAATGCAATATTTCGCTTACGGACTTAATTTGAGAATGTAGGTATTAAAACCTAATGAAATGAATTATGTAACTTTGCATAAAATACAAAGTCCATAGGCTATAAGGTGTAAACCTATGTAGGATTTATACTAAGCCCAAGTGATTAATAAGGTGAAGCCCAAACTATTATAGTGCAAGCCCAACAAAGAATTTCCTAGATTAATTATTAAGCCAAAACCATGATCCATTAGCTAAGAAGGATCCATGGGGCAACCCATGGGTAAGCTTGATGGGCAAACAAGTTATGTGATGGGCAAGAATTAAGTGTGGTGTCCAAGTATAAGATGTGTGGAGCAGGATTACTTAGTGATTAAGGCATGAATAGTAAGGAGGTTAGCTTAAGGAGGTGGGATGCCATAAAGACCATTTTACCCTAACTTTAGAAAGTCTTTAAATAGAGAGCTCCAAATTCATTTGTTTGCTTGATTAAAAATCTCTCTCAACTCTCTCCCAAAAAACTTATTTGTTAGAGTCAATAAGCACTTTGAGCTTAATCTTTCCTTAGTAGATTTCCAAAAGCAAGTAAAGTAATCATCTAAGGTAAATAATCTTGTCTTCTTCATCTCTATCATGGTAGGTTGATAAGAGAATTGTAACTAATGAACAAAGATGTTAAGAGCATAAGAGAAATGGATAAGCAATGGACTTAAGCCGAATAAAATGAATAAGCAACTTGAACCTAAATAAGTTGATAACCTTGTACACAATTTGTCATATGATGTTAATATGATCAATATAGTATGAGAATATTAATTGATGGACTTAAGTTCATAATAAGTCATAAGTGTGAGAATTTTAGTTCATAAGTTAAGTAAGTCATTAACATATGAAAATAAGTCAAAACCTACTTTGATAATAAGTTGGTGTTATAAGTAACTTGTAATACTTAATGTTGATTAAAATCCACCTAGAATGTTTCGTTATGAGGTTTTGCCGAAATTTACACGATTGGACAACAATCGTCGAATTCGTGAAATTCTCGAAATAAAAGTCGTATTTTGTGTTAGAAGTCGTAGATGTTGGTTTTTGATGGAGACAAATCATATTTAGCATTATAGAGTTGCGAACTCGAAAATGGCCGGATTCTAACTTAGAACGAAGAAACGAGCGTTGAACGTTCACGAACATTTACCGATTTCGTTAAAAATGAACCAATAGGTGAAATTTTAGCTAACGAAGTAAAATAGATAAAATTCTTGGTTGAACGTATAGAGTACGTAATTTGCGACCCGTAGGCTCTTGAACGAGCCAATTCGGACTTATAACGAAGAAGTTACGAGTCCGGGAATCTCAACATTTAAAAAATCATTAAAACAATTACAAGCACAGAGTCTGTGGCAATGCGACTCAAACCAAAAAGTCCGCGCCAGCAAATACCAAAGTGGCCTTGGTCCCCTACAAACTCATGTACATGGCTGACCAATAATAAAGGACTCGCATCATGGCAATGAGTCCGGGTTCTAAACAACAATAGGTGAAGCGTATGTATGACACAGTGTAAGTGTAAAGTCGGCCTTATGGCAAATGACCTTAAGATCAAGACAATAATGAATGTTTGCATATAGAGCATGGTTAGTAATTGATAAACAATTAAATAAGGATTGTAATAAAACATTGTTCAGACATGATTAAGCCTTAAGTATGAACCCGTAGGGTTAAAGAAAGTCATTTACTTATGAACTTAAGAATGACGTAATGAAAAGCCTGAACCAATAATAACAAAGCTAATACGTATTTAGATTGAGAAGAAGGGTAAGATTCTTTAAGAACCATGTGTAATCATTCTTGACCTAATGTACTATGTGATGTTATCAATTCTTTGTAGAGAACTTAAAGACCTAAAGTGTATACGTGTTATACAATCGTAGCGTACGCTTAAAGGCAAGTACTCTAACCCTTGTTCCAGTTTGATCTGGACAAGTCTTTGTGATTCATGTATTCTTCACATGAGTTAGTATTTGAGGAATGTCAAAGCCAATCCTTTTGGCTAATCATATGCCATGTTATTCTATTAAGTGTTGATAAGGATTTACCAAACTAATATTGTTGTGGTTTTTCAAAAGTAGATTGAGTATGCTAAAATGTTTTGTCGTCAAACGAGAGGCACGTGAGGTTGCCACAACTTAAACGTATACACGTTTAATGAATGTAGTGTTGATCAACATAGAGTACTATAGGCTGATCACCTAGACGTGCTCGTAAGCTATATCGGACTTACGGACTTCGTGCGGGATGTCCTTTTCAAAGTACTTATGAAATGCTTACGGTCTTGAACCAGAATTGATGTTTTACGGAATATTGTTGTTGTAAAACGTTTTGAATGAACAGAAGAGCTATTTTGAATTATCGATAGTACTTCGTAACTATTGTTCAGTTATCAAAGATATATGATTCCTATGTTTCAAGCATTCTATTTTCCTAGAATTGTTGTACTTGCTGAGCTAGTTAGGCTCATTCCTGCTTGAACCATATGAATGCAAACTAAAATGCAAACGAGCCAGATGAATAAAGAACGATAAAGGGAAGGCGAAGGCGAACCCGTAGGTTACTTTTGTAATAGTATAGGTTTTGTATGGAATAATATTGATATCATGACAAAGACAATGTATTGGTTGTAAAGAACCTGGGAAATATAAATATTCTTTTTATATATATATAAGACATATCCGTTCTTTTGAGGCATTTCAATTGAATGTTTATGTGAACTGTAGCACCGTGTAGCACCATATGTCGGGTTGGAAGATACACAGATTTGGGGGCGTCACATCCATGGTGGAGTCTGTGGCCCACACTTGAGTTGCCCTCTACTTGTAAAGAAGATCCTACAACAAAAAAGTCTGACTACGACATTTCAA